>VXBT01010522.1:91268-160605 GCA_013400235.1 Oriolus oriolus | reverse complement strand
TTTTTTCCCGCGTTTAAAACAATAAAATGAACCCAAATCGCCTCCCCCCGCCCCCCGCAGCAGCCGCACGCCCGGCCCCGCGCCCCCCGCCGCGATCCGCCGGGGTTCGGCCGCTCCTGAGGTTTCGTGGGAACAAAGGGTCGGGATGCGGCTCATCCCAGGGCTCTGCACGGCCCAGCGCCTTCCCCTTCCCTCTCCCGGCGCGCGTCCCTCGGAGGGGCAGCGCTCAGGACCCCGGTGCCGCTTTGGGGGGGGTTCGGGGGCACTGCTGGGGTTCGGTGTCCGGCCAGCCCGGGCTGCGGTGCTTTAGTTCCGATTGGGTCACCTGTGGTTAAACCGATCACCTGCTCCATCTGATGGTAAAGAGACCCTAAAACTGATTGTCAGCACAGCTCCTCGTCCAGTTTGTTAAAATTCTCACCAAAAACCTCGAGGTTATCAAAAACTTTCCTCCTGAAAGTTGCGGGACGGTTGCGAGGGAAAAAATGGGTGAAGGATGAACGTAAAAACCTCGTTGCTGTTATTTTTTTAGTATGAAATGCCCTCTGTCCTGCCAGATTAATTGTCTTTCTGTGAAGGTTAAAGCTGTAGCAGCCCCAGCAGCCTGTTAACAATAGAATAATCAGGTTGGTTCTCAGTCTTGGTCAGCAGCAGAGGGCTGGATTTGGCCAACAAATACTGGGAGGGAGAATCTGGACCAGTGGATGTTTAAGAAACCAATGTCAGCAACTTCCCCTCCCCCCCTAAATAAATAAACCCTCAGACATATTAAAAGCAGATTAAAATACATCTCCTGTAAATCCTTTAACAGCGCTGTGTTTTGAAGAGAAGATGAGTTCAGAATTCTCTTTTCCCACTCATGGTGTGTCTTTGTCCATGAAGTATCTGTTGTCTGGGGAAACAGTGGCTGAGATGCTTTGGAAAAGGTTTTTGCATCTTGCAGGCAAGAGGTAATTCCTTTGGTGATGGTAAAAAAAGGAAAAAACCAGCAGCAACTGTTAATTTCCTACCATGGAAGTTAAAAAAGATAGAGGGAAGCAAGGGAAATGCATGTATTTATTTATATAGATATTTATTTGACGTGGATATCCAGGTTGGCAGCTCATTTAGGGGGTTATTTGCTCTCTTGAAAAATCTAGCCAGAAGCTTCGGGTTTGCCTTTCCCTTCCTGAGGCAAAAATTGTAATTATTTAGGATTTTAATCATCTCAGCTAATGCAATATGTCCTCAAAGCCAGCTCCTGTTTCCCAAGGAGGAGCCATCAGCTGGAGTTCTGTGGGAATAGCTGTAGTTTGGTTGAGTGGAAGTGAACACAGAAATCTTCCCTTATTCTTTGTCCTCTTTATTTGCAGCCCTGAGCTGGCTGGGCTCTGGTGTAACTCGATCCCCAGTGGATCCCACTGCAGCAGGAGTGGGAAGTGCTGCTGGATTTTATTATTTTTATTATTTTATTGGTTTAGAGCGGCTGCTTTGCTCCAACAAATAACGCCTGGCAGGGGCAAGGAATCCTGATCCGTGGGAAGGCACCACCAGAGCAGACTTCCTTCTAGGAAAAGCAGGATTTCAGTCTTCAAAAGCTCTTAGGGGCAAAAATAAACCAGGACCAACCACTTTTTTGGTGTTTTACTATGGCATTTGAAAACACTGCAATGCAGCTTTTATTTTTGATCTGTGGATTGGGAAAGAGAAGGGTTCTGTTCAAATTTTAAAAACCAAACACAACTCTCAGCTTCCCCCCCAGAGGAATTATGTCACCACGTAAGAAAAAATAATAAAACAGAACTGATTTAAGGGAAACATCTATTTTTTTTTTTTTTTTTTTCTGGCTAGTAAGTCCGAATAAATTTATTTCTTCCCAGTAAACGTGGGGGGAAAGCTTTTCTCCTGGATTTCCCACTGTCACCTCCTGTTACACTTCCCCGGGGCCTTGGGCAAAAGAATTACAGATCATGACTCGGTGTTTCTGGGCAGGAGCAGCGAGGAGGGGAAGTTTAACCACTTAGGCGTGAGTTTCCCCAGGCTGGGACTGGGCTCGTGTGGGTCCGAGCTGCTCCTCGGGGGAGCCCCGGGGCAGCGTCCCGGCTCTGTTCCAGCCGGATAAACCCCTGGGAGCTGGGATTTGGTTTGGTTTGTGTTTATCTGGCGTCTCCCGAGGGTGAGAACGTCTCACCTTGAATTTTCCTTTGCTTCAATCAGACAAACCCGTCCGCGTTTCCGTTCTGCCGTGAAGTTTAAAACACAAAGGGCCTTTTAGGGGAGTCTCCCCTCTAAGCAGGGCAGGAAAAGGGGATGGGGGATGAATCCAGGGCTCGCTTTTCGTGCTTGGCTGCCCAGGAGTCTCACCAGGCTGCAGCTTCATTTTCTCTCGCTGCTCCTCCGCAGCCTCAAGGTGACTCTGATGGATGGTGTTGGCTGACATACCTAAAAATGCATTTTCCTAGCTGGCTGCCTGCTCGTGGGGGAGCGTGGAGCTCCGTGCTGGGATGCTGAAGGGAGCCAGCTCCCGGTGGGAGGCTGCGTCCTGCTCCTCCGGCTGCTTTCATTCCTGAGCGCCTGGGGAGGGAGGATGCACAGAGCCTCAGCACCTGCTGGGGTGCTCCCTGGTTTGGGTTTATGGCAGAGAGTCCTTCCAGGCAGCCCTGGTTTAAAATATTTCGGGATTTAGTTGTGGAGGCGGGGGATGTTTTCACCCCGTTTTTTTTTTTGGCTGGAGCAGCCGCTTCCTTTGAGCGCGGGGCTGAGCCCAGGGCGGGCGGTCAGGAAAACATCTCCTGTTAGGAAGCCGAACATCCAAAAGGCAGCTCGGGAACCTCATGTTGTTCCCAGGAAGGGATAAAAGGCTCTTCATTGTGGCTGTCAGCTGCTTTGGGCGCTGCGGCGGGAGGGATTTGTAAAGCCCGGCTTAGCGGGAGCTGCTGAGCTCTGCAGTCCCCGGCTCAGGCTCAGCCTCCCCCTTCCCCTCTCTGCCCATCCCGGGGGGCTCCAGCCCCTGGGAAATGCAGGAGACCTCCGGGATCAGTGGGAGGATCCCCCGGGACTGGGCTTTACTCACGCGGGGGAGATTCTGTTGTCTCACCCGTGAAATATTCCGCATAAATAACTCATGTGCCTCAAAGCAAACACACCCATCCCCCGGTCCCCGGTGCCCCGATCCCCTGCCACTCTGCTCTTCTGCAGTGCCACATCCCGTGAAAGGGATTCCTGGGCATCCCTGTGGGTCCCTTCCAGCCGGGAATATTCTGTGGGAGAAAGGAAAACAGAGGTTGATGGCTGATTCCTTTCTGAGCAGAGCTGTGGTTTTGTGGGGTTTTTTTGGTTTTGTTTTCTTTTTCTTTTTAAAATACTTTAAAAGTGGTTTTTTAATGCTTTAATATAAGTACTTTTTGGAACGTCTTGTGGAGAGATTCTCACTTCTTTTCATCCCTAAAATGTTTGGATATGCTTTATCTTTTATTCCATGGATACCAGTGGTGTGAGCAGAGTTTGTGCTGGTGAAGAGCACATTCTAAAATCCCTCCTGTACCGAGATCTCTGAGTGCTGTTAAACACCTGTCACTCTGTGGGTAAAACAGACCTTAAAAAATTAAATAAATCCTTGAGATAATAGACAAATGGCTAGTTCAAAAAATAAAAATCAAAAAACTGCCCTGTACTGCTGGGTATATATATATATTTTTTTTTTTGGGTGCAGCTTTTCCCAACAGCCAAGTCCATCTCTACCCTCAAATGCACATCCCTGTGCCTGTGGAGGGTTTGTTCCCAGTGTGCCTGATGCCTTAGGGTTTAACTCTTATATTTTATAAAATTCTGCGTTCCCAGTGTGTGACTCTGAGCTGCCTCGCAGCCTGGCAGCTGCTGCTCTCTCATGCTCACACAGACATAACAAAGCCTCTCCAGGCCTGCTCTGCAAGGACATCCAGCCCATCCCAGGCCCAAAATGTGTAACCCAGCACCTTGAGCAGGGGGGCGAGCTGAGGGGCAGTTCCATCATTAGCTAAAGTTTAATTGGCCAATTTGTGCTGATCTGCAAATGGACCAAACCTGTAACAGTGTGAAGAACTCGTGACTCGGGGTCCATCTCGGGTGCAGCCTTTGGCCTGCCCAGGGTGTGCCTCTGAAGGCCTTTCCAATAAATATCCACCTTTATTCCCTCACTCCTGGCTGGTCCCTGTTTCCAGCTTGGCCTTTTTAGGCACCATGCCTATAAATAACCTGTGCAAAAAGCTCCTTCTGGATGTGGGATGTGGGGCTGTGGCTTGTGCCGCGGTGCAGAAGCTGTCGGTGGATTGTGGGGTGCCGCTCTCCTGGCAGACCCCTTGCTCTGGGGAGCTGCTCCTGGCTTTGTCTCCCAGCATCTTTGGTGTTTCCCAGCTCCTCTTTTCCGGTGAGGACTGAGCGAGTTTGGGCCGAAAGCTCCTGAGAAGGACTTTTGCGATGCAAACACCCGGCTGAGCACGGGGTTCCTGGGGAACTGTGTCTTCAGAGAGCTGACAAACGCTTTTGTGGGAGCTGTTTGTTTCGGAAGCCTCCCTCCCCACCCTCCCGGGATTTTCCTGCGGCCTGGGATAACGCCTGGACCCCGCTGCCTTTCCCCAGCCCGTGGAGGAGCTGCGCCGCGCCGTGCTCGTGCCCTGTGGCTCTGTGGCTTTCAGCTCAGGCTGTTTGCAGAGCTCAGCACTGACAGACCTGGCTCTGGCTTTTCTCTTCGGGGTGATGTTGCTGCGCAGGTGCCTCGGGAAGAAGCAGAAGCCCGTGGATCACCTGGGAAAGAGCAAACACAGAATGGTCCCACTGGGTCTGGATGAGTTTTCTGTTCCCTGCGGAAGAAACAATTTCATTTCCTGAAGAACCGGGGCAGCCATTCAGGGAGCCGCTCCCAAGTTATTGAATGTTTGATAGATCTTTGATATTTAAAGATATTTAAAGAGTGGTTGTTTTTTTTTAAGGCAGTTCCCGTGCTCCACACTTATTTTCAGGAGCTTGTGTGGAAGATTAGAGTCAGGGGCCCGGTGAGATGACTGAGGAGGGGTTTGGTTCTGTTTTTGCAGTGTGTTGGGAAAGAATGGAACTGTTCTGGAGCTGATTATCAAGAAATACATTTATTTTTCGTCGCGGTGAGACTCCCAGAAAGCACTGAAGCAAATGTGCAATATTGCTCTGCTGCAATGCTAGCAGAAAAAAATCCGTGCTGATGAGGATTTCTCCAAACATTCTCCTTTTCCACCATGCCTTTGTCTAATCCCAGAGCCACAGGTGTCGGGATGAGTGGCAGCCATTCAGCTCCCGGGATTCTGTTGGAATTGACCCAGTTTTGTGAGGTGTTCCCGAGACAGGGATACTTCCCAATAAGTTCCAAAGCAAAATCCTTGGCTGCCTGGCCCATTCTTGCCAGGTTTGAGCCACTTGTGTGGGGACAGAGAGGTTTGGGGGGGGTTTGTTTGGTTCTCCTCTGGATCCTCAGCTGTTTTCCTTCAGGAAAGGACATTCCTGCTCCTCCAGGCTTGTCTGTGAGTGCTGAACCGGGGGCAGATGATCCAGCACGGATCAATGTGTGTTTTATGGATGGAGCTGCCCTTGTGTTTGCTTTTCTGTTTTCTAAAAGAGCGGTGAGAACTCAGGTGTGAAAATGGCTTCTATTTATTGATGGTGCTGCTAGGAAGATGATTTACTCAAAATAAAAAGCATATTTCCTCACCCAGGCAATTTCCCTTTTGTGTTTTCTCGGGGCATCTTTTTTTTCTCTCTTCCCAATCCCCTCTGGGCATCCTTCTCCAAAACCTATCCTGTCAAAAATATGGATTCCTACTTAAACCTTCGAAACTTAAATTGCAGGTGATGGATTTCAACAAGATAAATTGTCAAACCACAGGAAAATGGAGTTTCTAGCCGCTCTGTGTTGTCTTTTCCCCTCTGGTACCTCCTGCTGGATGTTTTTTTGGCAACGTTGAGCATTGTTCCCGCTTGCCCCAGTCCTTTTCCTTCCCCTGGGACGCACCACTCGACCTCTGGGGTTGGGATTTGTTTTGGCCAGAGTTTGCTGAGGCTGGTGCAGTGAGATTTGGGGTTATTTGGGGCAGCCTGGGAGCACTTGGTGAGAGGATTTTCCCCAAGGCTCCCTGCCCTGAGCGTGCAGGGGAAGCTCCCGGGGGGTGATGTGCGCTTGTGATGCCTGAAGAGGCAACCTGGAAACAGAGACCAGCCAGGAGTGAGGGAATAAAGGTGGATATTTATTGGAAAGGCCTTCAGAGGCACACCCTGGGCAGGCCAAAGGCTGCACCCGAGATGGACCCCGAGTCACGAGTTCTTCACACTGTTACAGGTTTGGTCCATTTGCAGATCAGCATAAATTGGCCAATTAAACTTTAGCTAATGATGGAACTGCCCCTCAGCTCGCCCCCCTTCTCAAGGTGCTGGGTTACACATTTTGGGCCTGGGACGGGCTGGGTGTCCTTGCAGAGCAGGCCTGGAGAGGCTTTGTTGTGTCTGTGTGAGCATGAGAGAGCAGCAGCTGCCAGGCTGCGAGGCAGCTCAGAGCCACACACTGGGAACGCAGAATTTTATAAAATATAAGAGTTAAACCCCAAGGCATCACTCGCAGCTCCCCGCGCTGGCTCGGGGCTTCCAGCTGTGCCAGGAGAATAAAAGCTGTTGCAAAAGAGGAAATTAGGGTGCAGTGCCACTTGTTAAGTCTCTAATATCGATCTGCTTTTCGCTGTGGTAGTTTCTGGGAGGAACCAGGCTCGGGAGGAAAGGTGATTTCATTTCGTTCCTCGTGGCGGGTTTAGCTTGGCCGCTCCCACCCTCGGCGCCATCCTGGGTGTCCTTCCTGCTGGCACGAGAATGACTCGCTTGGGATTTGTTTCCTTCCAAAATTCCTTGTTCTGTGCTGCCTAAGGTGTCCCCAGGTTCTGCCTTGTATTTCTAAAAACCCCACGTGATCCCATTTCCACCTCTCAGCTTCCCTGGCGTGGGACTGTCTGGCTGCTGAGGCGTTTCTGGTTAAATTCTGGCTGGTTTCGTTGAATGCATGGAGTGGATTTGGAATTTGGTGTGAATCCTTTCCTCAGAAGATCCCTTCTAGACAGGGGGATTTGCTTGTGGCTTGTTTTGTTTTTCTTAACACCCACAGGGGTGTTTTTGTGTCTGTTCTTGTTGGGTTCCTCGAGCTTGCCATGTTTTATCTTAAAGCCACCCATAGTTACCTCCCAAATACTCTCAGGCTCTTTATTTTCCCTCTTTTGCTTGATTTGGTGTTGCTGCAACCTTTTACACGCCGGGTGTGGAGGCAGAAGAGTGATTTGGAGTTGCTCACTAATTGTTTGACACTTTGGATTGGGCTGTGGTTTGTTTTTCCAGCTCCCCTGGAAGGCACACGTGGGATAACGCTGCTGGGTCTGTGAGCTGGGGAAACGCCTTAATTCACTTTTATTGCATTTTGGAATGTGAAAACATTGCATACTTAAATAATCCCGGCAAAACAAAGCAAACACAGCAGCAAAAACTCACCTCAAAAATATCCAAAATGGGATCCTTCACAGCCTTAAAGGTGTGGAGTCACGGGCGTGGGATTGCTGATGGATTCCTGCTTTTATTCATCCATTTCTATAGATTGATGGCCTCTTTGGTTCGAGGCTTTTTATGGGAAATGCTTGTGACTGTCATCAGATTCCCATTAAAACACCAATAACTGGTTACAGGACAGCTTCAGAAAATGCCAATTTTCCAAGTCTGAGAGAGATCCTCACTGACACCAGGAACGTGGGATTTTTCTTTTTTTTTACCCCGTGAAAAATGAGAATCCAGAGACAAAAACTTAAATATTTAATAGTAGCCTTTGCTAAAAGGGATTCATTTTTTCAGTGCCTCTTCCTTTTTCACTCCCTAGTTATGATGATGGACAGGAGATGCTCTTGGCTGCTGTAAAAATCTCTCTCCTGGCTGAGGGAACGGAGTGAACCTTGAAAAACTGGGGTGGTTTTGAAGCTGCTGTGGAACATTTCTCTTCCACGAGGAGGATTTGATACCGAAACCGCATTTTGTTGCACGTTAAACGACCCCAAAGGCCTCCCAACACCTTTTTGCAGCACAAAATATTCCTGAATTTGCCGAGATCCTGTTGCCATGGCAGCGTTTTCCAGTCAGCAGAAGATGTTGTCGCAGCTCCTGAGCTGGAGACCTCTGCTTCTGAGGGGTGAAAGTTGAATTTCAAAGTCCCACCGATACCCAGGAATCATCCTGGCTGCTAAAAAATCCCCCAGTTAGGAAAGGCTGAGCAGGAGAGCGTTCTCTGGATCGGGGTAACTGGGTTAGGGAGTATTTTTAGCCGAGCTGTTGCCAGAAGTTGTGTTTTTCTGCAGCTGTAATCCCTTTTCTGCCTGCACAGCCCTCCTGCCCTGCTGTATTTAGGCCAGCAGGGAGATGGGGGCAATGCTGCAGCTTCTCACAGGGCTTGGGGATCTCCCACCGTTGGCTTGGTGAGGATCTGTGCCAGAAATCCTCTGGGAAAAGTCACCTGGATTTTTGTTAATGCACCCCCTGTCACATCCATCCTCTACTTCCCTCTCCCATCACCTTTCTTCCCCTAATCTCCTTTTATTTTACGTTTCAATTCTCCCTCTCTCCTTTATTACTTCTCCCACCCCCTGCCTCTCCTTTTATCTTGCATTTTGCTTGGTTTTCTCCTCTCAGGACCTCTCCCTATGCTTTTTGTATTTTCTTCCCTCTTTCTGGGTCGCCCCTAAATATCCAGCGGAAAGCCGCTGTCACTCGGCTCGATTATTCCTCACTTTATGGTATCTCCCACAATACAACTTCAAAGCGAAACAGTTCGGTGCTGCAAACAAATCTTGAAAGCAGAGTTAATCTCACTGCATAGGAGAATGTGGAGAAGCATTTTGCTGGAGAAAAATGTTTGCTTGTGCTGGCGATGGAGGATTTATTCTCGCCGCGGCTCGCTTTGCGTGCAGCCCGGATTTTCTGAGCGTTGCGGAGTAAACTCAGCCATAAACTCCAAACAAAGCTGTTGCCAGCATAAAAAAAAAGCCTCATTTATGTGCCTTGTGTGATGCTGGAGCTGTGCAGGAGGAAGGTGGGAATGCTGCGAGGAGCTGGGGGCAAATGGGAGCCCCTGAGGTGGTTTTGTGGCTGGGTGTGGGTCACAGTGAATCGCTAAATATGGGACTCGTGTTCTCCTTAAAATGAGCCATTCTTTGTTGTTTTGTGGCAAATCCAGGTGCTGTTTCACCAAAGGCAGTGCTGGATAAATGTAGAATTGCTCCTGGTGCTGCTGTTAATCCGTTATCCTCAGCAGAGCTTGGGTTTGGGCTGTTTGGGATGCAAACTCGGTGTGGAGCTGAGGAAACTTGGGTTTGACTTCCCAGTGACCCCAAGCCTCAGCCCCCTGTTTGTACAGCCAAAATACTCCTCGCTTTCCTCTGATCTATTGTGGGTTTGGAGGTTTCCATTCCAGGGATTTCAGAGTTTTGGGACTGTGGGAGCTGCCTGTGCACGCTTCAGGCTGATGGTGAGAAAGTCATTTGGGGTTCTCTGCAAGGTGACAGCCGTGCTGCTGCTGCTGGAGGAGGGAATTCAGAGCACATTACCCTGTCCTGGAGTCCTGGAGAGAGGCTCCTGCAGTGCTTGGGACCTGGAGCCCGTTGTCTGTGTGTTGTCTGAGGCTTTTGTTTGGTTTAGGATTTTTTTTTCTTAAAACAGTGCCAAATGCTGAGGGTGGCTGGAGGCTGAAGTCCTGCAGAACGGCTTGTGGCTTATGAGGAAGAGCAAGTGCTTACGTTAATAAAAAAAAATTATTATTTAATCACCCTGTTAATGAGTATTTGCACCTCCTTATCCCCTGCTAGTCGCCAGCCCAGAAGTCTTGCAGGTTTGGCTTTGTTTCTGCTGTAGAAAAATCAGAATACGAGGCAGGGTTTACATAAGAGCCAGCAGGTGCTGTGTTTACAGGGCTGTGGATTTATAGGTCGTGGTGCTCCCCTCGTCCTCCCCATCCTGGCGTGTCAGGAAGCAGCAGCAGAGCTTTCACTCATGGGGGGAAGTGTTTAACAGGATCAGAGCCTCTGGAGCCAGGAGGGAACGGGGCTGCTCCCTGCTCTGGAAAAAGTGCTCAGGGAACGCACCAGCGCTGCTAAACCCGCTAATAGAATTACTGCCAGATAATTCCAGCCTGTTTGGGGATAATTTAGCAGAAAGTGGGGCTGCCCTGCTGATCTCGTTGCTGTGCTGTGGGAGATGTGCTCTCCGCAGGCTGTAATGCATTTCTTGCTGCAGGGAGAGCGCAGGAAGGGTTATGAGCCAGAAAATCTCTTTTTGCTCCTAAAAAGCACCCCCCCCAAAAAAATTACCAAAGCACGTCCAAGCGGTGCAGTTCAGAAAGGAAACTCTGCAGCTCTTGGTCCTTATGGAGTTCCTGGGACGGGGGTGTGCTGTGTGTGTGTTTTACCAGCTCAGAAATAGCACTTTTATTCCCATTGCTGCTGTATGTTGGAGCTGCAGCCGCTGTAGGGACACAGCCAGCACCCTTTGCCAGCTTCCAGGGAAGCACAGCGTTGTCCCCACAGCTCCTCAGGGTGGGATGAGTTGGTGGAGGTGTTCTTCCCACCGAAGGCAGAGCCAGCTGCAATTCCCCTTAAATTTTGATTTAGATTTAAGCAAGTCTGAATTTCTTGATGCTTGGCTTTATTTATCAGTGATGGATTAATTGACCAGGTTCTTAAATACTCTGTTTTCCTCCTGGTGACTGGTGCAGAAATGGAGGGAGCAGCAATTGGGGTTTGTGATGTTTTTGTGAAGAATTTTTGGTCTCTACTTGTCTAATTACCTGATACAATTTTATAATAACTGGGATAGGACTGCTGAGCATCACCAAACCAAGCACTGCAGTAGTCATGGCCCTGCTCCCACAAATACAAATGTTTTCCAAACAGCACTGGGGTCTCTGCTTAGCAATTTCCTATTTAAGCTTTCCTAGACCCTGCTACATCAGGGGAAGAATCCTTTTTTTTTTTTTAAATATTACTAAATTTGTCATTTTTGTATCATTGCCTGCTCCCCAAACGCTGGTGCTTGAGGGGGATTGGATGGTTGGTGCCAAAATGGTGAGATTTGGACTTTTCGAGTAAAACTCAAGAGTTCTGCTTGTTGGATTTTCTCCAGATAACGAGGGAGACAAGGAAATCAGGCACGAAGCAGAAGCTGTTTGGAAGGTGATGGGTGGGAATGAGCAGGTTCCTCTTTCCACTGGGGTTAGGGGTGAGAGGAGCTGGAGCTGAGGCTCCGAGGGCTGCGGCTGTGCCTGGCCCAAAGGGGAGCTGTGCCCTCCGTCCTCCATCCCACCCCTCTGAAACTGGGGGTGGGCAAGGAGGAGAAGAAACTGGGCAGAGAGATAAGAACTGGAAGGTAAGAGAAACCAGTGGAATGTTGTGAGGGGGAAAAGAGCTCAGTGATTTTACAGTGGGGCTCAAACGCTGTGTGAAACACTGATATTCCTGTGCATTCCTTCCTGCAAGAGCTGATCCTCCTCCGTGTTCCTATTAAATGGGGTTTCAGCAGGTGTTTGAGCTGTGGCGTGGGGTTTTAGGAGGTGTTTCAGCTGTGGCATGGGGTTCTAGGAGGTGTTTCAGCTGTGGCGTGGGGTTTTAGGAGGTGTTTCAGCTGTGGCATGGGGTTCTAGGAGGTGTTTCAGCTGTGGCACAGGGTTTTAGGAGATGTTTTAGCTGTGGCATGGGGTTTTAGAAGGTGTTTCAGCTGTGGCATGGGGTTCTAGGAGGTGTTTCAGCTGTGGCACGGGGTTTTAGGAGATGTTTTAGCTGTGGCACGGGGTTTCAGCAGGGCTGGCTCTGCCCTGGTGCCACAGAGCCGGAGCAGTGAGAGGTGCGGGGTGCCCAGGGCCGGTGCGAATGCCCCTGCAGATGGATCCCTCTTCTCCAATCCCTGCTGGAAGGGGTTTGTTGCCGGGAGCAGCCGCTCTGCAGGGTAATTGCTGTGCCTGTGGAGGCTCTGCCACCCTCCAGTCACGGCTGTTCCTGCAGTCCTTGGGATGCAGAGCCGAGTTTTCCCGGTGGATGCAGGTCAAGGCTACGGCACCGTCGCGCTGCGAACCGGGTGGCGCCGGGGCAACTGCACATCAAATCTGCCTGTAGACAAAATCGTGCCCAGCACTGCGCTGCCTGCTGCCCCTCCAGCCCTTTGGAGTATCCCTTTTCCACGGAAAAGGCGCAGGGAAGGGCAGACCTCCCGGTGCTGCCGGGATTCTCTGCCATGCTTTCAGTTCATGGGGTTTCAGCGGGGCTGGAGGGTGGTGCGGGGCACGGAGAATGTTTCTGTTCCATGCCAGGCTCTTGCAGTGCTGCTGCAGCATCAGATCCCTAAACATTCCAGCTTCCAGCGCTGCTGGCATTTAGCTCCTGGGTTTGTAAGCGAGGAAGGGAATTGGAATTGTCGCCGCGGGTCTCCAGCGGATCAGGAGCGCCCCGGACCGGCGGGGAGCCAGGGGATTGCTCCCTGAGCTCCGGGGTGTGGTTGCTCCGCTAAATTGTGGATGCTGGGATCTTCCTCTCTCCTGGAGTTGGGAATACTCGAGATTTGCAGTTGTGGAGGGCAGAGGAGGATGAGCTGCCTGCAGCAGTGGTGATGGGGTGTGAGCACCAAGCTCTTTGGTGAGGGACCATGTCCTTGTCCTGATGTCCTGAGGTGCTTTGGCCCCTCGCAGGGGGAGGGTTGGGTGGCAGAGCTGTGCCCGGGGACTCGCTGCTGTCGTGATCGAGACCCTCCAGGAATTCCCCCCTCAGGATTCGGCCACACAATGAATCAGGCTCCGGATTAATCCCCGAACCGGTGCACCCCGGAGCGAAGGTGACAGTGTGAGCTCGGGAAATGCTCTCTCTGCAGGGGGGTGCAGGGATCCCTCTTGTCTCCCTCCACTGCCCTGCCGGCGTGCCCGGTGACCAGGATTGTTCCCTGATCCCCCTCAATCCTGGCTCTTGCTGCCAGGGAAGCTGCTCCAGGGGCCAGCGGTGCCCTGTGGAGCCGCTGTGACCTCTCCCGGCCCGGGCTGGATTTGGCTCCACGCTCAGGATCCCATTACAAATCTCCCGAGCCACCCCGTGGCCCCATAAATCTGCCAGTGATCGGTTTAAGAGAGCCGAGATTAACCCAGCACTGCCACGGCACGGCTGGGATGGAGCTCTGGCTCCTGCAGGTGCAGCTGGGGGTCCCTGGGGCTTTCACCAAAGCTGCTTTGTTTGGAGACTTCCACCTGTTCCGCTTTGTTTGGGAACATCCTAAACCCTGCTCCACCCATGGCTTATCCCCACCCCTGGGGGGGCCTTGTCTGACCCCTCTTCCCCTGCTGCTCCCGCCGCTGCCTGAGGATGGGTTTAATTTTCTGGCCGTGAAGTTTTGTTTTTGTTAAAAGAAAATCGTGAAGTTCTCTAAGTAACGGTAAAACTCCAGCAGTTTAAAATCAGTTTCGAAGAATTGAATTTTTACGAAATGGGCAATCATGGAATCCTGGGATTTAAGTTGGAAAAGACCTTTGAGATCACTGAGTCCAACCATCCCCAGCACTGCCAAGGCCACCACTGCCCCGTGTCCCCAGGTGCCACATCCACATGGATTTTAAATCCCTCCAGGGATGGGGACCCCACCACTTTCCTGATCACTGGGTCGCCCTTTCTGGGAAGAAACTTTTCCTAATATTCCCTGTTCTCTTTCCATTCTCAACTGCCCCTAAAATCACAAGACCTTTATTTGGAGGGGTCTCAGGCATCACGAAATTATGGCACCTTTTTTTCTCTTCTCTTCTACAAATAACATTTTTCTGCCTTTTCTCTCTACACTGTTAATTAAACAAAAGAAATCACCGAATTCTCTCCTCCCACTGCTGTAAGGGACTAGGGTAGGTTAGCTGAAATGCTGCAGCCTGGTGAAAAGTGGAGAAAATTTGGGTAATTTTGAGTCTGGCAGTGGCTTGGTTGCGCCAGCGCGAGTCAGTAACAACGAGAGAGCTGCTACTCGGAGTATTGCTGTGTCAGAACTACGCAAAAATGCTGCTCAAGAGGGGTTTTTTAATAGCTGCCTTTGTTTTGGGAGATCTTTATCCTTCCAGCTCCTTTCCGGAAGACTCTGTTTGCCAGCTCGTGCATCAAGGTGGGAGAACAGCTTTAAAATAACCCCCGAGGTTTGATTTCCTGAATTGCAGAGCTGCACCGAAATAAAGCGGTGCTTTCTGAGGGGGGGAGTTGTTGCAAGGAGTTGAAGGTTCTTTCTGCTGGCACACGGAGCTAAAAGTGGATCGCTGGCCACGAGCCAAACTCCATCAGCTCCGCGGAAATATTCATAAGGCAAATCAATAATTAAGCCCCCTCCGCGAAAGTGGTGCTGGGTTTGACTCCAGTTGCTCTGCGGTGCCTGTTCAGACAGGGCTGCTGGGGTTTCATGTATTTTCCACATGAATTTTAGGAATATTGCCAAGATTTAAGGATTTTTGGGGGTTTTTTTTGACTCTTCAGTTTGACTCTGTAGAGCATTCAGGTTGTTCTGAATAAATTTCCGTATTCTTTTCTTCACCCAAGGACTCTGAATTTTCGCCCACTGGGCGATTTGCTGCTGTTCCAATGTTTTTATAGGGCAAGCTGACACGGAAAAGGGATTGGGATGGCAGCAGCATTTCCTCAGTCAGTACAGCTGAATTTTGCTCTTTTTCTAGAATGCTTTTTTTCCCCCCATTTGTTTTCAACTGTGTTTTCAGTTCTTGGTAGAAATAAATGGCTTCAGGAAAATGGGATGGATCCTGTTTATTTCTTGGGCTTTATGAGCAAAACAGCAACAACCTTGTAGCTGCAGCATCCCTGTGACTTGTGGGGAAAAGAATTCCTTCAATCTAAAAAGTTCTCCGTAATTCCAGGGGGAATTTGCAGGGCCAGCCATTTATCCAGTTGGGAATGGGGGGAGCTTTCAGCAAATGTGGCCTCTCCGTTTTCAAAGGCAGGGAAGGCTTTAATTCCAGTTCTGTAGGCTGGAGGGAAGGAATGTGTTTTATTCCACCTTCTGAGGGAGAAGCTCCGTGCCGGGCAGGACGTGCCTCGACTCCCCAATCCCACTGCCACCGGTGAGGGTTTGCTTTGAAAAGATTCTGTCTTGCAGGCCTGCAATTATCCATCTTTTATTTATAAACTCTCTGCTACAAGAGCACTCAGGGTACTCAAAACTATCAGGGAAATAATTCTCCATTAATTAAGCTCCTGCACGTCACGTGGCTCCGTTACCTGTGCTGGGTGAGGTGCCATAAATCCTCCCTGGGATTATCCCAGTGAAACTCCCTGGCCTGAGCACAGAGCCAGGGTGACAGGGACAGAGTGACAGTGGCAGGGGCTCAGCACAGGCTTTGCCAAAGGATTCAGGCCGAGCTGGGTGATTTGGCACTTTGGCTTCCGCAGTTTCCATGAGCGGCTCCATGACCCAGGCACCCTGTTCCTGGTGAATAAAAACTTTTATTTCCCCAGGTATGCGGGAAAGGAATCCTTCTGCTCCTGCTCCCTTCCCAAACCCCCTGGCACCACAGGCAGCGTGGACACAGGGACCTTGTGACGCGGGACTTCGTGACCTGCAGCCCCTCTTGCGTGGCTGCTCCTTAGACCCCCCCCTTGAAGTCCCTCACCTGGAAGAAGAGTTAGGAAGGAATTTTGGGAGAGGATAGGGCTGTGCTGGTGGAGCGTGGGCATGGAGAGTGGAGCACAGTGAGCAGCTTGGAGCTGGGGCTTTTGTCGCTTCGTCCCGTGTTGGTTCCTCCTCAGATCACCCCCATCTCTCCCTTTCCTTGCCTGGTCATCCTCTGGCTCTTGTGTAATCCTGAAGCGGGTCTGAGCATCCCACACTGGTTTGGGGTGGAAGGGACCTTAAATCCCATCCAGCGCCACCCCTGCCATGGGCAGGGACACCTCCCACCATCCCAGGGTGCTCCAAGCCCCGTCCAGCCTGGCCTTGGGCACTGCCAGGGGCAGCCACAGCTGCTCTGGGCAACTTTTCAGGGTCCCCTCCTGTCCCTGTGCTCCTGCGTGTGACCTGTGAGAATCTCTAATTCTGGGGGATGGTTTCAGGCTAAAATCCCTCATCACACTCAAATGCCTCTTCCCAGCCCCCCAAATTCAAAGAAATCTTTGGGTTTTGTTGTCTGCCTGCTTCCTTTCTACTCAACCACTTGGGAGTTCTGTCCTGAGCCGTCTCACCTTGCCCGTGGTTTTTATAAGGGGTTTTTTTGGAGGGGGAGGATGGATCTGGGAGTGGATTCAGATGCCTGAAGGGGAGGTGTCATCTCCCTTCACATCACAACCTGCACACCCAGGGCTGGAGCCCACCCTGAGGATCACAGGGGATTAATTGTGCAATTCCATTAGGGCTTCTCACCCTTAGCAGGCAGTTCTGAGCTCTCCTCATTTCCTCTCTCTGGTGAATTTTGGGGGAGTTGAGGTTTATTTATTTATTTTATTAAACCAGGAAATGTATTTGGTTGTCTTTAATTTCTTTAATTGAGACTGCATTAGCTTCTGGTGACAGTGCTGCTGTGAGGGTAAATTTGGGATTTATGGTGAATTTCCTTTTTGTGCTTGTGAAATCCTCTTTTTCTTTGTTTTTTTTTTTAAATGCCTTTTAACTCAACAGGAAACTGAAGAAGTGCAATAATAATTTTCAGTATGTCTGAATAGAATTCCTGGTGCTATCCAGGGGCCAGAGCAGAATCTCTCTGGCTGTCAATACAATTCCAGCAGGAACTGTGTGGGTGGATCAGAGCACTTATCCCAGCCATTATGCAGCAGTGGCACAAGTTAATGGAACAGATTGTCAGGGGGGCTGTAGGAAGGAAGGGAGATGTGATTTATGGATGGGAGATAATAACTTGCATGTAATGAGAAGGTTTGGAAAATAATACGTGGAGGTGCACAGACAAAATCGTTGGCATCGCTCAGAAAATAACATTTTATTTCTGGCTGCTTGTTGCTTGAGTTACCTCCTGATTTTGGTGTTTGATGCAGGATGAGTTACAGTTGGAAAAGAAAAAAATTAAAGCGGCTATGTCACTTCTGAAGGTGACAATAGGGAGAGCAGGGCTGCTGGGAACACGCTGAAAATCGGGATTTTCATGGTTGCTCACCCTCCCTTCTGGTTTGGGGCAAACCCTTTGGATCTGGAGGGTGTTGCCGTTGTAGGGTGGATGTGGCTTTTGTTGCCTTTGAGGAAAACCTCTCAGAAATTCAGAGATTATGACGAGAACACAAAAAAGCCCCTAAAACAACCCCAAAACAAACCCAAATCGACCAAACAGAAAACCCCCCACCCCAAAACATAAAAACCTGGGGTGGGTGGGTGTGGCAGCGAGGAGCTGGTGGCGCAGAAGGAAGGCTCAGGAAGCTGGAGTGGGGTGACACAGGAAGGGCCCAACGTCAGAGATCCCACCGGGAACTCCTGAACGAAGAATGAGGATCAGTGCGGATCTGAAGCACAAAAACCCTCCCCCAAACCCTACAACTGCTCTGGTTTTGTGCAATCAGTGAAGGTGCCCTGTGATCCCTCATTCCTTTATTTCCTTCGGATATTTCCAGCATTTCAACTTCCCAAACAAAACTCCTGAGGAGGAAGCCTGGCCTGTGGAGCACTTTTAGGAGTTGGTGTTTTACATTTTCCAGCTTTTCAGCCCAGCAGGTAAATCCCACTCGCAGGCAGTGCCTCTTGCAGCTGCGTGGAGCACAGTTATTATGGAATTACTCTTTTTTTGAGGCTCCCCGACATTCCAGGCATGGAATGCTCCGTGGAAGGGCTGGACTGATGGCACCAGAGCAGCGTTCACTGACAGCTCTCTGAGCCTCGACTCAGGCATGAAGGGAATGAATGGGATAAGTGGATATTTGAGGTTCTGGGATTTTTGGCCATGCTGCCTGGAGCTTGGGATGATGAAAATGGGAGTAAGGAGGTAAAATTCCATTTGGGAAACGGTTCTGGAATATTCGTGGCAGGGCAGGGGTTCTGGAGCTCGTGCTGGGAGTGCGGAGCTGTGGCTGGCTGGGAGCATCCCAGTGTGGAAAGCTGAGAGGAGACAGAGCGTGGGGAAGGTGCTTTCCTGGGAATGCCGTGGGGGGAGATCTGGGATCGGGAGTCACCTCTCCAGGCTTGTGTCTCACAAGGGGCTGCTTGGGTGGCCCCAAACCCACCAATTACCAACTAAACCACTTGGAAATCGCCTTCTCATCCCAGAGCTCCAAACCCCAGGGATAAAACAGGAAACCACCCTGCAATCAAACCCCTCCCGGCCTCCTTTTCCCCCGAGCTGAAGGATCCTGATCTGCTCTCTTGATGTCGAATCGAAGCGTGACAAGAATGGTTAATTGAGCAGAGCGCTGGAACAGCTGCTGCACCAGTGGCACCTCCCTCTGGTGCCATGATGATTTTTTGTTTTTCTTTTATACCCCTTTTATACGCTGTTTTGTATGGCTTTTATGTATTCTCAGTGCTTTTAGCCCACACAGTTATAATTCTTTAAGTTTGATCCCTTCCCTCAGACCCAATATCCCGTTAAGCCAAGAGCCCAAACACCCTGGAAACCCCAGACCCCGAGGGCCTCTCCAGAACACATTCTGTAAACAAAGCCAGGCCCAGCCAGGGGAAGGTTCCTCACTGAGGGGTCTCGCTGGAGTCCCTCCCTGGGCAATCTTTGATAGATGTGCTAATTAGCAAGGCCTCTAATTGCACACACATCACATCGTGGGGGGCCATTCCTTTGGTGGGCATTTCGGGGTGCATTTCGATGTGCATTTCAGCGCCCCTGAGGGTCCTTCCATAAACACCGAGGTAAAACCCTTTTTCCCTCTTAACCGTGTTCAGCTCTCTTAATTTTAAGACCAGGACAAGGCATCACCTCAGCTGAGCACACACTGGGTACCAGCAACCTCCTCAGCTCTGAAGGCCTCGCTGGTGGTGTCTTGGGAACGGGGGAACACCGGGAGCTTTGATGGGAGATGAGAAGGATGTCGCGTGCCGGCTCCGCTTCCCAGAAGGGATTTGTGTTTTGGATGCAAATGTGGCGCTCAGGGCGGAGCTGGGAGAGCAGAGCTGTGTCTGGAGGGTTGATTGGCCTTTGAAGTGTCACACGAACCCGTTTGTAGGGGCGCTGGTGCGTGTTTGGCTCGTAAGCAATTAGGGCTGCCGCAAAGAGGGATCAAGGTTTTCTGGGAGCGCGGGTTGTGCTGCGCCGTGGATGCGTGTGGGAATGTCAGTCCTGGTGTCACTTGGGAATCAGGGAGCTCGGGGTGGCACCAGTCCCACTCAAATTGTCATTGTTGGGCACCTCCCACGCAGCGTCAGGTGGTTTGTTGGTGCTGAGGATGAAAATCGCGACGATTGCTGAGTAAAATACAGGTTTAGGGTGACAAAACCACCTGGGTTGGGTCCAAGCTGTGCTTTTGGGGGCACATTTGTATGTTTAGCATGGAAATGAAACCAGCAGAGTGCTGGGAGGGTACTGGGCCCGCTCTGGGTCACCTGGGGCTCAGCAGAACTCAGGACCTGCGAACTTCAGCTGCTCTCAGCTCTGGGCTTTCCTCACAGCACAGCTTTTGCTGGTTTGTCAGAGTGGACAGCAGGCCTTTTGCAAATATTTACGGGGTCATTGCCCCGATATTTACTGGGTTATTTCCCCGCTATTTATATGGCTGTTCTGCCAATATTTACATGGTTATTCACCTGATATTTACAGGATTATTCCTCCAATATTTACTAGGTTATTCCTCCAACATTTACATGGCTATTCCCCCAATATTTATAGGATCATTCCCCTGATATTTACAGGATTATTCCTGCAATATTTACATGGCTATTGCCCCAATATTTACCTGATTATTCCCCTAATATTTGCATGGTTATTCCCCTGATACTTACAGGATTATTCCCCCAGTATTTATAGGAATATTCCCCCGATATTTACATGGCTATTCCCCCAATGTTTACAGGATTATTCCCCTTATATTTACAGCATTATTCTCCCAGTGTTTACATGGCTATTCCCCCAATGTTTATAGGATTATTCCCCTTATATTTACAGTATTATTCCCTCAGTATTTACATGGCTATTGCCCCAATGTTTACTAGGTTATTCCCCTGATATTTACAGGGTTATTCCCCCAATATTACGTGGTCAGTCCCTTGATACTTACAGAATTATTCCCCCAATACTTACATGGCTATTTCCCCCAGTATTTAAAGGGTTATTCCCTCAATATTTACATGGCTATTCCCCCAATACTTACAGGATTATCCCCCAATATTTATAGCATTATTCCCGTGATATTTACAGAATTATTCCCCCAATACTTACATGGCTATTTCCCCCAGTATTTACATGGCTATTCCCCCAATACTTACAGGATTATTCTCCCAATATTTACAGGATTATTCCCCCAATATTTACAGGATTATTCCCCCAATATTTATAGGATCATTCCCCCAATATTTACATGGTCAGTCCCTTGAAATTTACAGAATTATTCCCCCAATATTTACAGCGTTATTCCCTCAATATTTACATGGCTATTCCCCCAATACTTACAGGATTATCCCCCAATATTTATAGCATTATTCCCGTGATATTTACAGAATTATTCCCCCAATACTTACATGGCTATTTCCCCCAGTATTTACATGGCTATTCCCCCAATACTTACAGGATTATTCTCCCAATATTTACAGGATTATTCCCCCAATATTTACAGGATTATTCCCCCAATATTTATAGGATCATTCCCCCAATATTTACATGGTCAGTCCCTTGAAATTTACAGAATTATTCCCCCAATATTTACAGCGTTATTCCCTCAATATTTACATGGCTATTCCCCCAATACTTACAGGATTATTCCCCCAATATTTATAGCATTATTCCCCCGATATTTACATGGCTGTTCCCCCTAATTCCCAGGAGAGGAAGGAAATATCCAGCTCCTGCTGCCATTCCAGCCGCTCGTGCTCCCCGATGTGAGCACTCAGGGAACATATGCCAGGTTTTATTTGCCAGCCTTACAAAAGCCGGGTTGGGAGCGCCCAAAATGTCACATCTGTTCAGCCCACAGAATATTGTCTGTATTGCAGTGCGCTGAGCGGCTTCCTCTGTGGGAAACGCTGCGTTTCAGGCCCTTAAGTTGGAATGGTAAACGGGTTGAAATGTTCTTTATCTCATGGAGTTTCTCCTCTGTTTGCAGCAAGGGAAGCCCTACGTCTTTGACAGGGTGTTACCTCCTAACACAACCCAGGAACAAGTTTATAATGCCTGTGCCAAGCAGATTGTCAAAGGTGGGTGTTGTCTTTGTTTGTTATCCCTGCCTGGGGGGAGGGAAAAGGATGTCTCTGTGCCCTCCAGCTGTTTAAAGGCTGGGTCATGAATGGTTGGATGTCTGAAGGGGAGTTTAGCAATTAGTAATTCCAAGCATTTCCTTTTTTTAAGGGCTTGTCTGTGTGGGGAAAAACCCAAAAACATCAATGCTGAAGGAACTGCAGCAGTTGTTCCTTACTTCTTCCTTGTTATTCCACACAAACACGTGTTTTTTGGGATATAAGGGACAAAAAGTGTGTTCTTCATGCAGTTCAGTCCAGGATGAGCATGGAATGTCTCATGAGGATGACCATTGAAGGAGAGTGGGGAAGGCCCTGGTTTGGGAGTTGCTTTGCATGCAGAGAGCTTGCATTTAAAACTGGAGTGAGGACACAGGTGCCTCTTGGAAAACACCCTGGTTCTTGGAACAAAACCTTCAGAACCTGTGGAAATTTCAAGATTTTTCACTTGACAATCAAACTTTTTGGGTGCATTTAGATCACAGGCCGTTCTCCCCCAGTGCTGAAATCACCCTCACGCTTGGCTCTGGTGCTGGCTGATCCACCTATGGCGTTATTCACAGAATCATGGAATATGCTGAGCTGGAAAACATCCACAAGATCATCAGTCCAGCTCCTGGCCCTCCTCAGGACACCCCAAAAATCCCACCAGGAGCCTGGGAGCGCTGTCCAACCGCTCCTGGAGCCCAGGGTTGGATTTGTGACCACATTGCAGCATCCAGGGCTTACGAGCAGAACCCTCGCTGTTCCCTGGCCTTGTGGGGTGCCCCTGTGCCCTCCAAGGTCTGGCCCTTGGTTTTTAATTTGCTTTTTTGGGGTCCTGCTCCAAACCCTGGGAGCAGCTGTGCAGGAATTTGTTTGGCTCCCTCAGACAACCGAGAGCAACCCAACCTGGGGCAGCCCAGGTGCTGGCGGGGGAAGGACCAGAGGGACAATTATTTGATGTCGGAGAGCAGAAATGAGTCAGAACTCTGCTGCCTCTTCCCAGAGGGGTCTGATTACAGCAGCTCTGCCCTCGGATGGGTGAGCCTTGCATAAAAACTGGATTTGTGGCGTTCAGGGATCATTAGTTCGGGCTGCTGACACACCACTGAGCTGCCGGGAAGTTCGGGGAGCTGTTTCAATCCTCTGGGGTGTGCTGCTTGTGAATTTGTGGAGGGCCTTTATATCCCCTGTGGAAGTTGGTTTTCCTCTGAAAATAGTGAGAGGAATAAAATCCTTTGCGGGAGGAATTGGGAAGAACTGAATCCCTGCCTGAATTATCTTTATGGACCAAGGAGAAAGGCAAATACTTCCCCAAATCCCGTGTGAAAGTAGAGCTCCAACAGATTTTCCACGTGGGTTGGTCTGGACTTTGCAGATGTTTTGGAAGGCAGGGTTGGTGAGGGGAAGGTTTGGAAGAAAGGGAAAGAGAAATGGGGGGAAAAAAGAGAAGGAGAGGACAGGGAATCAAAGGATGGGGAAGGAGAGGGGGAAGAGGAGAGGGCAAGACAGGGAGGGAGGGAGAGCACGGCAGCCCCGCAGTGACGCTCCTGAGCTCTGGGTTTAGATTTCCTTACATTCAATCTCCATTTTAAAGCCTAAGAAAGTGCAGGCTGTGAAATGTTCCTGACAGGGTGGATTCCCTGTAATTCCCTGCGTGGAAAGGGGAGCTGAGTGTGGCACAGCTTGGGGGGCACTGTGTGAATCCCTGAGGGTTTTCCAGGCCGCTTCCCAAGGTTCAGGTTTGCTCTCGGATTCCACCACGCTCCCGTGGAATGGCTGATGGCTCCACTGTGATTCCTGTGATCCCAGAAAATGCCAGCTGGCCCTGGAACAGTGCTTGGAATACCTATATTGACAATCAGAGTTACCCAAATGAGGGGGTTTTCGCTGAACAGGGCCCGGGATTAGGTCTGAGCAAACAGCTCCGTCCCTGCCCAAGTGTTTCACATTCCTGATGTGAGGAACAACTGGAACAGGGAGGTTTTGGGAGGAGGAGGGGACTTCTGAGGGCAGCAGTGCCAGCAGTGGGAGTGTGTGTGGAGTCACCCCTGGGGATTGTTTCTTTTTAACCAAAACTCCCAAATATCCCCAAATCTGCCACAGGACCAGAGGGTGTGATTGGCACCACTCCTGCTTTGCTCCCATCGCTCTCTGTTGCCAAAACCCCCCAGTTTTTATCTCCTGAATCCACCCAGATGGACGTGTGGGCCTGGATTTTGCATTTTTCCTGCAATTCCATGGAAGGGGGGAATGCCTGGGAGCACTGGAACACCTCAGTGCACATTTGTGAGGCCTGGGAGGAGGAGAAAATGGCTTTAAAGGATTTTTTGGGTGGCAGGGTTGCTCCCACTTGGGAGCTGAGTGCCTTTTCTGGTTATAAATACGGGGCTTGCAGTGCTGAGTTGCAGAACTGGGGAGATTGGGGGTGAAAAAGAGAAGTCCAGGGCTAAAAACGTGGCCATGGGAATGTGTTTGTTGTGTCAGGAAAAAAAGGCAGCAGCTGAGGGGCAGAGGAGGATTTGGGGAAAAAAACTGGGAATCACAGTGGGGAGGGTTGGGCCAGGAATTGAGAAAAACACTTGGACTTATTTTTTTTCTGGGAATTATGTGAAAATCCCACCTGATCTTGGTTCAGTCCCTTTGTTAATGTGATTTTTTTTTCCCCCCTCCCCCTGGAGTTTTGTTCTTTCTGTCTGGGGCTGTTTCTCTTTGGATTCAGTGCACAGATGGTCCATGAATGACTTCAGGTGGAAAATCTTCCAGCAAAAATAACCTCAGTACTGAGGCCTCTGACTTGTTTTCACTGCAGGTGATGCAGAGGGCTATTTTTTTTTTTTAATAGGATAAGGTATTTTTTGCTAATTGAGAAGGTAAATTACTCATCTCTGCTTCCTCCAGCAAAATGCAAATATTGATGCAAATTCTGAGCAATTTTCTTACATAACAGTTGATTAATCAGGTTGTTTTCCCCCTTGGCTATGAGCTCAGTTGGTACCTTGCATTTACCTGGAGATAATAACCCTTTTTTTCCCTTTTTTCCCCTTTTTTTTTTTCCTTTTTTGTTTTTAATTCAAGCTATTTAAAAAAAAAATTAACTAAATTTGGCAGGAAGATGAAATATTAGTAATGAACTCTTATGGAACACTGCAACTGGATTTTTTATCCATTCTGTAATTATTTATAATCAATTATTTTAAACTTGGTTTCCTTAAAGCAAGGATCCTCTATTTTTATGAGGATGCTAAATTAATTCAAAACGTTAATTCCAGAAGGACAGTGATTATGGCCTCTAACTTTGTCATTCTCTTTGAGTTCAAGGTTCTTTTCCTATTTTTCTAATGTATCTTATTTAATCTTCCTTCCTGTCTGGAGCACCTACATGGAGATGCAAATAAGGGGATTATTTGTGTATTTATGTAAATGTCATATCTATGACATACAATCTATAATATAATTTAATTAATTTAAATTTTTTTTGGCCTGGAAACCTCTATTAATTGAGATCCAGAGGATGGGAAACATCACAAATACAATTTACAGCCCTCCCAAGCTGCTGGAAGTGGGCGTTAACCACTGCAAAGTCAATATTTTGGTATCTGAATCCAATATCAAATTATTCATTCTGCCCTGAGAGAAGCTGATTTTCAAATTCCCGTTCATTTGACTTTCTCCTTGCTTCGCAGACAGGCTTGGAAATTAATGAGGCCGTGAACTGTGATACAGAAGGAGAAAATGGAATGTGAAGTTTGTAACAAGGAATATCTGTGAATTTGTCTCATTTTCTCCAGGGTGCCTGATGGTTTTAAACGCAGCTCAGCTTCTTCTTTCCCACGTTCCACAGATGTATTGGATGATATCTGATGTCCAGAGAGATTTTTCTCCCAGGAGAGTGACAGAGACGCCGATAATTCTGCAATCCTCTAATTTAGATTTCATTACGGGGGTTTTTTTGACCTAAAATGAGCTCAATATCTCATATTTCCCCCATCTTTTATTGCCCAAACTGCTTCCTAATTCAGCTCCAACAGTGTAAAGACTTAAAAAAATGCCGCTAATTCAGCCATTAAAGAGTTTGAATTGTTTTCCTTGTCCTTGCAGATGTTCTGGAAGGCTACAACGGCACCATCTTTGCCTATGGACAGACCTCATCAGGAAAAACACACACGATGGAGGTACAGGGGCAGAGCTAAAGCAGTGTCGGGGGAGGAGGAGAATCCCACGTGCCAATTCCCCGGGCAGGGCCGATCCCCGGAGCTCTGAGCCGGGAGAAACGTGCAAAAAGGGATTTGGGAACGTTCAGTTCCTCCCGCCTTTGGCATTTCGTTCAATGTGGATATTTTTCCCCCGAGGTTTTCCCACAGATATCTGAACAAATCACAAATTTATTTGGAATAAGTGGCGAGCGGAACGCGCCGGGCGCGGTTTCTCCTTGTTTGTCGTTCCGGGAATGTTTGTGTTTTATAGGGAGTGGAATTTGTGAATCCCCGGATGAGAGCAGCAGTAAAAGTCTGCAGAGCTCCCTGGCAGTGCAGGATTATGGAAATTCCTGCCTTGGTTGTTGGGTTTCTCCTTTGCAGTCCCCTTGTGGGAATGCCCCTCTGGCATCCCGCGGCACGGATGGACGGGGTTGGAATTGTTGCTTTGGAGAAGGGCACGGAATTACAGCCAGTTCCAGGGGCTGAAATGCTGTGCCTGTTCCTATTCCTGCCACAGCGAGGGTGGCAGAGCAGGGCTTTTCCTGTGGTTTGGGGTTTTTTTGGGGTCAGGCAGAAGGTATTTCGTTATTCCTGCTGAAATCCAAGGATTGCATCCTTGCTTGAGGCCGTTCCTCCCCAAACTGGGCGTCTGTGGCTTGGAGCTGTGAGCTTGGCAAAGCTGGGCTCTGTGGGAGTTAAAACCAAGTTTTTCCTGGGTTCAGCAGCACCCAGCCCATGGTTTTGCTCCACAATTACCACAGGTGGGCCACCAAACCTGAAGGTTAAAGGACAATGGGAGGCCTTGGGAAAATCGCCGCATTCCTGGAGGGTGCAATCAGTGATGTCTAATTAAGCCTGTCCTTGGGAGGAGGGGGAAATTGTGCCTCACAGATGGCACAATCCTGAGTAATCCACCAGCTCTGGGTGTAATTAAATCAAAATGTCTGCAGGGCTCGAGCTGGTGCTTCCACATGGCCTGGGAAAGATCTCCTAAAGCCAATTTCTATTCGGAATTACAAGCGGTGATAAAGGAAATGAGCGTGGAGAAACGGCTGTTTTCCTGCTTCAACAAAGGAAAAGCTGTCGTTTCAAAGTGGAATCAAGTCTATATTCAGCTTTAATCCCCCTCTTAGCCTAACATCCTCTTGTGAAGTTGCTAGAGTGTGTTGTGGAAGGGGGAAAAAAAATAGTCTGAAGTTGAAGAAATAGTAAATCCTCTTGGAAAAGCTGTTACGGGGGATTTTCTGAGGAATGGGAAATGCTTCACAGCGCTGGTGTTAAGCTCCACCAGGACATGGGGCTAGAAACAGCCAGGACAGGCTTTCTGACTGGCACAGATCTTCCTTTGCCACCTGAAGAGCAGGATAAAACTTGAAAAAGCACGGGTTTTTTTAACCATAAATTAAACTGATGGTCTTTGACCCCCACAGCAGAGCTTTCAGTGTTTGGTCCCCATAAATTGGAGTTGCTGTGTCGACATCCTGAATGAAACCAGCCCTGCCTCAAATGTTGCACTTCACCTGTGGAAATGAATGTTTTTATTAAAACCTGACGCTTTAACGAGCAGAGAGATCTTTTGGGGGAATTTCCCAACTGCAGTGGCAGCAGCACCGCAGTTTTCCAAACCCTTTTCCTGTGAGGTTACAGCAGAATCCATGAGAATATTTGTGGTTTCTTTCTAGTTTTAATTCCAGCTTTCCAGCCCAGCTTTACCTTGCTCTTCGCTTCCTTTTTGTGGTCTCTCTCTTTCAGTGGGAGATTCCCTGCCCGTGGAATGGGATGAGTTTCAAGGTCCCTTCCAACCCCAACCATTCTACAAATAAGAGTGGGACTCACTTCTATCCCCTCTTGTTTTAATAAAAATCCACGGAAATTTCTACTGATTCAAACAGTGGCAGCTGTGGCTGAGTGTCCCTCACACTTCAGGTTTTACACCTGGATTTCTCCTCTGGGCTAGAGGGAGCTGTGGAAAGGAAAACAGAATTATCATGGAGCTTGCTGGGCTTGGGAGAATATTTAATTAAATGCATTTATCGTCACTTCCTAAAAAACTTTTAAGGGATAAGTTCACCTGGTGCTGCCAGAAGTCTCTGCAGCACAAGCTGGAATCCCAAGGTAAAATCTGGCTGAGGTAAAATCCAGCTCCACCAAAAACACAGCAGGGAAGAGGGCAGGGAGTGGCCGGAGCGTTCCTGGTTTGAGGCTGCCTTAGGAATTCTGTGTCCTGCTGTGCTCTGGAGCGTAGGCACAGCTCGGGCTGGATCTGAGCGCCCTGAAGGAATCCCAGCAAATCCCTGTTTATCCCAGTTTAGGAAAAGCTCCTTTCCCCTCTTAGGGAGAACCCCCTGAGCAGTAACACAGGGTTGGTTCCAGTGAGATTTGCAGGGATTTCTTCAGGGAGGAGGGATGGAGAGTGTGGAAATGGGGCTGCGGTCACTGCGAGGTGGAGCAAGGCAGGGCAAAGTCTTGGGGGGCGTTTGTATACTCGAGTTTTCTCCTTCCTCAAGGATTTAATTTATTTGATCACCTTTTTTTCCTTTCTCATAGTCTGAAATAAAACAGTGCCTCAGATGGGAAGGACTTTTTTAGTTTTGGAGCAGCTTGGTGAGGTGCTGGGCGTGGTGTAGGGTTTACCTGCTGCAGGAGGTGATGTTTTTTGTATAATATAAATAAAATATCCACAGTTTAGCTCCAGCTGAGTGCTGCTTTGTAGGGAGAGCAGTCAGCAATGGAACTGATTTATCCCTTTTTTTTTTCCCCTCAAGATGTTTGTGGAATTGAGGGGCAGGAACCCAATAAGAGCTTTAACCACAGGCTAGGGAGTGGAGGGAGAGGTGATGTCAGTTCTTTGTGTGAAGTTGCCTTCATCCCTGGCTGGTGCTGGGAAATTCACTCTCATTCCACCAGCTTTGGGTAAACGAGGCAGTGGCTAAAATTTATATTTTAGGCCAAAATCGTTGTATATTATTTGTATTATATTATTTATTATTGTGTCTTATAATAGATATAATTATACATTAACATAATGTATTTATATACTAACATAATGTATTTATATATTAACACAATATATTTCTCTATTAATATAATATATTTATATATTGGATATATTATTATATATATATAAAATCTATATTTTTTTACTATATTTAAGGGTGCTAATAAAGGCTGAAAAAGTGGGAAAACATGTCAGTGTGACCCACTGGTCACTGACAAACATAATAATAAAAACCCACATGCATGTTTGTGTGATTTTCTTCTATTTTGCTAAAAAAAAAAGTTGGTGTTTAATAATTTTTAGCAGATCAGATTACAGATCAAATCTGGCTTCCCATGATTGGGAATTGTGTGCTTACCTGCTACGTTTTTCAAAGATAACAACAATTCCCTACCACTGTTTGGAGTAAGAATCTTTTTGTGCTGACGTGGGCAGTTTTAATTGGACAAAGATTTATTCCAGAGGCGTGTCAGAGATTCCAGCCACTGTGTTCTGATGGAATCTTCGACTGCTGGCTTGTTACTGCACATTTAGGCAGTTTCATGAAACGTTTGGAAGCAGCATTTCAGTGTGAGCTGTGTTCAGAGGAGGCTTTTATCTCAAATTTGTGTTTCTGTTCCCATTTCCGTGATGCCTAAAGAGGCAACCTGGAACCAGAGACCAGCCAGGAGTGAGGGAATAAAGGTGGATATTTATTGGAAAGGCCTTCAGAGGCACACCCTGGGCAGGCCAAAGGCTGCACCCGAGATGGACCCCGAGTCACGAGTTCTTCACACTGTTACAGGTTTGGTCCATTTGCAGATCAGCACAAATTGGCCAATTAAACTTTAGCTAATGATGGAACTGCCCCTCAGCTCGCCCCCCTGCTCAAGGTGCTGGGTCACACATTTTGGGCCTGGGACGGGCTGGGTGTCCTTGCAGAGCAGGCCTGGAGAGGCTTTGTTATGTCTGTGTGAGCATGAGAGAGCAGCAGCTGCCAGGCTGCGAGGCAGCTCAGAGTCACACACTGGGAACGCAGAATTTTATAAAATATAAGAGTTAAAACCTCAGGCGTCATCCGTGGCGTTGCCCGGCCGTGCCCGGGAACGCAAGGCAGGGAAAGGAGGCACGCGAGGAAATTGCTGGGATGAGTTAATAGTCAGCTCCTGAAGGAACAGGGGAAGGTGTTTGTGCAAATGAACACGGAGAGCGGGAGTGGTTGTGAGGCGCAGCTCCCTGGCAGCAGGCCCAGCGAGCTCCGATCGGAATATTTGACTGGAATCCTCCAATCCCCGTAACCCAGATCTTCCCCCAGCGCAGCGGGAAGGAGGAACAGGGTGTTTTAATGCTTCTTGTCGCTGACAAATTCCCCAAATCCTGGTGTGACAGGGAGAATCAGGCTGTGAGGTGGATGTTTGCTGTGTTTGTCAGTCAGAGGGGGACAGTGGAAACAGCAGCAGGAGCTGACAGGACGAAGGGATTCTCCATGGGGTGAGGAATTCCAAGGCGTGGAGTTGGTTCTGCCACCTCCTCTGAGCACTACCATCGAGTTAACCCCTCCCCAGAGCAATAAACATTCATAGGGACCCTCTGGAAGAGGAAAGTTGGGATAAATCTCCCTCCTGTCTTGTCCCTGAGGCAGGATTCCCGAGTTACCGTTCGGTTTTGTGTCCGCAGGGAAAGCTGCACGACCCTCAGCTCATGGGAATCATCCCCAGAATTGCACACGACATCTTCGATCACATCTACTCCATGGATGAGAACCTGGAGTTCCACATAAAGGTAAATGTGGAGTGACATGTTATGTAATGGGTCAAAGGGAAGGAAATCCGTGGAAAATCTGCCTTGGAATGTTGTGTGGGTTTTTTTTTCCCCTCCATCCCTTTTATAAGCCAAAATCCAATATTTATTACTGAGGGTGCTTCCTAGAAATCACCTCATGCAGCTACTGGAATTTTGTTTTTGGAGTGTGTGTCCGGCTCAGGTTTGCTGGAACCACCCTAGGGGCAGCCAAATATTGATTAACTGCAGCTTCTCCAGGGACTGGACCCCACTGGGTATGACCAGGAATACCATGGAGCTGCAGGACATTTGGGAAAAGACTGACAGCCCATCTCAAGGATGTGGGGTTGGAAGCGGGGAAAGACTGGGCAATCCACAGAAGGATGTTTGGAAGTGATTTTTGAGCTCCTGGTGCACAGGCTCCTTCTGATGGAGGTCCGAGGCTCCCTGGGAACAGCTGCCATGTTTTTCCATGTCCCTTCCTTGAGCCCAGCCATGTGATGCCCCAAATGCTTTAATTCCCACTGTCCATCCGGTGTCCTGGGGAGCTCCCAGCCATGGGGGGCTCTGGTCCATCTGGCAGAGCTGGGGCCAGGCTGCAGCTTCTTTGCAAGCAGACATCAGTCAAATGGCCATGGATTGCAGGGAAAAGGAGTTCTCGGTGTCATCCCCGCCCCAAAACAAAACCAGACCTAAATACTTCAGTGGCTGAGCACAGGTAGATGTGAAAACACTGCCCCTTCTCCTGCTCACTGAGGATGGAGCTCTCTGTCCTTTCTGTGCCTAAAAGTTAAAGATAAGTGGGTTTTTTTAGTGCTATTTGCATTAAATCCTTTGAAGTGCTCCTAGGGGAATATTTGTGTATTTATTTTAGTCATCTTTTACCTCTGAACCAGCTTCTGGAAGGGCTCGGTCAGTTATTGGGAACCTTCCCAGCGACGAGGTGCAGGCAGAAAAAATATTACAAATAAACCACGAAATGCTTTCAGAGACCTTGGATTGTAAAATATGGAGAGACCCCTCTGAATTCCCACCCAGATTCCCTCCCCTCCTCTGGAAAGCTATCCCGTGGCTGCTGCAATTCCACACAACAGCCCTTGGATACCAACAGATGGGGACCCCAAGCCATAGGAAATTCCTGGAATGTTGGAAATCACGTTCTGCCGGCAATTTCCCAATGGTTTCCCACCAGAGCTGATCAGTGTCCCCCAGGAAAGCTGCCTGAGCAGCAGAGAGCGGCTGTACAGGGAGCTGTCAGGGTGAGAAATGTTCTGTCATCAGCAGCCAGGCTTTGACCAAGCTGTCACACTCCTCTAATTACTGAGCCAGCACTGAAAATTAACAGCATTTTTTCCCTCTCCCTCTCTAACAGGGATCCATTTAGAATTTGGTCTCTCCTCCGTGTGTTGGTTTTCAGTGTCAAATATTAAGTCCGGCCTAACCGGGCTGTTGGAGTGAGCTGGTCCAGAGGAGGGCTTGAAATGGGGAAGTAAAGGCACAAAAGCAAAATATATCTGTATTTCATAGCAGTTTTACATGGAAAGGTCAACTCATCTGTATGAAAAGCCCAGCCATTATTCTTCAGGTGAGAGAAAATGAGACTTTACTAAATACCAGGAGTTTATTGATACCTGGAATGCAGCCATGTGGTATTCAGGCTAAATAATATCTAAATAATAATAACTAAATAAACCTTAGTTAGGGAAGGGTTAGGCCCTATGCCTCTCACATATTTCTGTTTGCTTCTGTGAGTCAAATACCCTTTTATTAGGAAACTCATTCATTCAATCATTCTCCTCAGTTTGGTGTTTTTTTTTTTTTGAGGACAATTGTCTCTCTTTGTTCCCGCAAAGCTCATTTTCATTTTCTTCTTTGGATTTGATTCGAGGCAGAATTGTCATGTGTGCCTCCTTTAAAAGTTTAATTTACTATATATTGCTGAGGCTTATGGAAATTGTGTGGTAAAGGCGCTCTGTGCTTTTGTGGGGGTGAAAATCAATGTACAATCTTCTACAGTCTTCATACCTGACCCTTCTCATGTGCAGCTCCACAGATATGGCAGGAACTGAAACAATTGGATTCAGTTCAATATTTTTGTCCATTTTGCCGACGTTACCCCCCCCAAAAAAAGAAGATAAGATTTGCCTGAAGGTTTTTTTGTGTACTTTCCTGGTGAACCCCTGATAAATGGAGGAAGATCGATGGCTTGTGAATCATTCCAGACACAAGTGTGCTCCCATGGAAGATGTAATTCGAACTGTGTGGGAGGCGGGGTTTTATTTTTAGTTTGGTGCTTTGACAGGGGTGGAAACACAGAGACAGCAATACATCAAATCAGCAACGTTTAAATCTGTGATGTTTGTGATTATTTAATTAGGTTTCCTACTTTGAGATATATTTGGACAAAATAAGGGACCTACTCGATGGTAAGTTCTGTGTTTCTTACGTGACTGAGCGCCTTGGCTTCGTACAGAGCTTTGAACCAAAGCCTGAGGGGAAACTGGCTTGATTTGGGAGGGGATTCAATTTAAACTGTGTGCCAGGGTTTGAGCAGGAGAATTTTGCAGATTCAATCATCTGATCTGCCTCCTGTGCACCTGCCTCTGCAGAGCACGAGCTCCGTTCTGAATCAGAGAGCGCCAAGGATTTCTCAGCCCGCGAGGCAGGGCTGGGTGTTCTCCAGGGAAAAACGGATTTCAGAATGCAGGGAGTGGTTTGGAATTATCTCTCGCTTCTGTCAGGCAGTTTGGTGGGGAGGATGTGCTTCTTGCACAGTTTGTGTCTCTACCTCTGCATGTTGTGTGTTAATGGAGGTGAATTTGTTAATCAGTGTGAGGACAGAAATGTCTGTAGATGTAGAAATGTCTGTAAAGGTAGCACTGAGTTGTTCTGAATTCCAGGCTGCTCTCCTGTCTCCTCTGCTTTGCCAAAACCCAGCTTAGTCTGGGCTTATTTGATTCACCCAAGCAATAAACAAAACCTTTTGTGCTCCAAAGTTGACTTTAGATAAACAGGTTCGAGACTGACAGAGCAGGAAACAACTGCTGTGTGTCAGAAATACTGGAGGTGCATAAGGAGTGGGGAGTGACTGCAGATCTCATTTACAAATTTCCATCCCAAAACGTGTCTGTCGTGCCTGGAGCTGACACATTATTTCTCACCTCTGGAATATTCCTAATGATCTCCACGTCTTTTCCAGTGTCAAAGACAAACCTCGCTGTACATGAAGATAAAAACAGAGTCCCGTATGTTAAGGTAAAAGAATAATTTAATCCTCAGCTTTTCATTCTTTCCCACGTGTGCATTTATTTGCACGTTTCCATTTGCATCCAGCGTGTTTGCTGAAATAATTCAACTCCTGTTTGAAGCCTTGAATGTTCGGGTTGTATTGGTTCCTGGGTTTAAACAAGTTTCCTGAAATATTAATGGGCTCGAATCATGTTTGTTTCATTTTCCTGACTTTGAACACTGCCATTTTGTTAGGATGCTGTTAAATTTTAAGTATTCACATTCCCCTTTCATGTCAGATATGAAAGAGAACAACTTGAGGAATTTTGTTCTTTAATATTTTGCTGTGTGGGTGCTGTAACCTCGCAATGGCTCGAAACAGATTGGTTGGGTTTAGGAATTAGTTTTACGACTTTCTGGGCCCTCACTTGAATGCAACATGCTTGATATGAACATATGTGAGCCTAAATTTTATATATATATCATATTTTTCTGTTTATTCTCAGCCTGAGGAGCAAAAAGAAATTGATAAAATAATATATTCAGTGTTACTGCATTAAAACAGAAGGACTTTGCATTTTGCCTCGTAGTCTGAGGGGGAAAAATTAACTTGGGCATGAAATGTAACCCAAATTAGGAATGTATGTTGTATCATTCCATGTTTTCTGTGGAAAATTTCATGCTGTGTGTTTGGATTTCACTGAGTCTTTAATCTTGTGGAAAAAAATTGGCTCCCAAGTTCCCCCTGAAAGTCACCCCGGGGCGGGTTCGTGTCCATTGCCTCGCCAACGATCCTGAGGGATGTTGATGGTTCTCCTAATTATTTTGTTCATCAGTGCTAAATGCTCCTCATGCTAAACATTCCTGACCCCAACTTGCCTGTCCCCAGGGCTGTACAGAAAGATTTGTGTCCAGTCCTGAAGAAGTTCTGGATGTCATCGACGAAGGGAAGGCCAACCGGCACGTGGCCGTGACAAGTGAGTGTCCGTGGAATTCTCTGGCTCTCCAGAGGGGCTGGTTGTGCTTCCAAGGGATTTATTGATCCCTCCTGTCCACCAAGGACTCGGAGTCACTTTGTGAACGATTTAATGCTGCTGATTTTATAACACCTTCAATTAGCTGGCTGTACTTTTGTACAGAGCCTTCCCTGACTTTCAGCTCTGAACTCGGAATTTAAGGCATGGCGTGAAATGGAATTGCTCCACGAAGCATCACAGCACGGATTGGGGCTCACAGTGAAGATATTTTGGAATTATAAAGAGCTGAAATGGTATATTTACATTTTCCTTTGGGCTGCAATTCCCTGGTCAAACAGCAGCCAGAGAATGCAGGGCAATTTTCAGCCTCTGCCTGTTTATCCCAGCCAAGCAGTGACTTGGATGGGGTTCCAGTGATGGCAAGGCAAACAAATCTTCAGGAATTAAACCCTAAGAGAATCCAAACTTGTTGATGTTGTGTTGCATGAATGGTGATAAAAGGGCTTCTTCCCCAATTTGCACTGGGAGATGTCCCTGATCCGAGCAGTGAATTTGGCAGAACCTCAGTTTATAACAAAATTCTTGGTGGTAGGGTGGTGTTTTGGGTCTATTTGGGGTTTTTTGTGTTTCTCTTTTTAATTTTAAATTAATTTGATTTCTTTTGATGCCCTGGTTAACTCCTTTCTCTTCTCTGTCCCTGCCTTCTTGCTTTGGTAAATATTACATTGCTTGTTTTGCCATCATGCTGATAGAAATTTATTGTGAGTAACATTTCCTCCCACTGTTCCTGCCACGTGCTTTAACAAAAACCACCCAAATACAAATTTGCTGGGTGAGAAAGTGGTTTCTTGATTCTTAGTATTTTCTTTTTGCTACTTTATGAAACTTTCAAGCATAACCTGGTTACAATCAAACTTAAAATAAGTGGAAGCTGAAACCCTAGTTGTGTTTTACCCGTAACCTGGGCAAAGGGGGATTTTTCACCTAGATAAGCAATAAAAAATGTGAAATTTGAATTTAAACCTCATTTACAAATTTCCATCTTTGGCTAAATGTGAGATCCCCCTCCCAGAGTTACACTGAGACGTGCCCAACTGATTTGGGATTTGGGATTTGGTAGCCAGGGGCCGGCTCGGATGGGATGGAATTCCATGCCGGGTTTGAAAGGCACTGAAACAGAACGTGAAAGGCACTGAAACAAAACATGAAAGGCACTGAAACAAAAGCCCTGCCCTGTGATTGCAGACATGAACGAGCACAGCTCCAGGAGCCACAGCATCTTCCTCATTAACATCAAACAGGAGAACGTGGAAACGGAGAAGAAGCTCAGCGGGAAGCTTTACCTGGTGGACTTGGCTGGGAGTGAGAAGGTGAATCCTCCTTTTCCCTGGGCTGCTCCCACTGGGATCGCCTCGCTGAGGATGTGAGGGTGTTTCAGAGAGGTTGCACAGAATTCTCACCTTAGATTGTCATTAATAGGGCTATTTTCTTTTTTTTTTTTTTTTAATGTGGGGTGGAGAAAAGGAGCAGATCAGAATTATTGGCATGAAAGGCAACCCCCCAAAATCTGCATTTATAATGGAGTGAGTTGAACCAGTGTGCTTTTATATAGCTTTACATTTGCTTCTGTGCAGCTGGAAAAAGGAATGTAATTTTCATAGAATTGGTCAAATTAGATATTTTAGCTTGCTCATATTGTCATGTCCTGTTTCTAGGTTTTTCTGTAATTATTTTACATATTAAATGTATGAAATACCAGCAGTTAATGCAGTTTTCAAGTCTACTTGAAGCTCCCTGAAGCTTGATTGTGGTGACTATTTCTGCTTTCCAATGAAGAAAAATAAACCCCAGAAAAGTCACTTTTATCTATTTACTACAAGAGTAATAGTCTGGAACAGTGCTGCAATGCAAAAATGTTTCCCAATTCTCATTCTGATGTCTTCTGGAGTGTTCCAAATCAGGTTTATTGGGATTTTGGGTTGCTCATCGGGACACGTTAATTGATAACCCATGGGCACGAAGCAGAAGTGATTTGTCAGAGTAATTAATCACGTCAATGTCTATGATTGCATATGAATGTTAAATTAAAAGCTCTTTATGATGTTTACAAACTTGAGGGCCTGGGCAGGCACTGCTCTTCTCTGAGAAATGAACTTTTGGGGTTCGTTATGTCTGGACATGGTACAGAAACCCTGAGGTTGGGGTTTCCTGGGCAGGTTGTCTTCTTAAAAGACACAACTACTTTTATTTTATGTCACGTGGCGTTTTTAGGTGAAAGTACAGATGGTTTTAATTTAATGAAAAATACATGGCTTTATCCTACATTTGGGTACTTTGGAAAATTACTTGTTTTATTTGTGTGATGGCAGAAAGGAAAATACCAGCAAGTTAGGACTGCGTAAAATAGAATTTAACAGTTTTTAGGGTACATTTGTCTTGGTGTGAAAACGGGTTGTTTTCCACCACGTGGAGTTTTTGGCCTGCAAAAGGAGGCAGTGGCTGTGAACAAAACCTGGCCTGATATTTTTGGTCCATGCAAGCAAAATACAGAGCCAAGATGCTCATTTTGGGGCCACTGAGAGTCTCCCTGTGGTGCTCCCTGTCTGTATGGACAGCTTGGCCCTGGAAGTGGTTCCCAAACGTCCTCAGGTGAGCACAGACTTCTCCCTGAATAAAATCAGGGACAACTTGGAGTGGGAGAAAAGTGGAATTATTACAGGTTTGCACTAACAGAAAAGTCGATATAAAATTCTCCTTGTCCGTGCTGAGCTAAGCTTGGTTTTGCTCCTCCAGGAGCATCTTTAGGCTCAGCTCTGCAGGGCTGGAGCTGCCAGCAGAGCCTGACTCTCGCCTGCTCTCTTTGGCAGGTCAGCAAAACTGGAGCAGAGGGGGCTGTTCTGGATGAAGCTAAAAATATCAATAAGTCTTTGTCTGCCCTGGGCAACGTGATCTCGGCGCTGGCTGAGGGAACTGTAAGTAATCCTGCCCATGGGGGTGACAGGGGGCTTTTATTTATCTGTTCCTTTGCCATCCCCAGGAGAAAAAGGAGCTCACATTTGAGGTCTGAAGGGAGGGAATATCGGCTGGACAGCCACAAACCAGGGACACTTTGGTTGTTCTGCCCGAGATAAGGAATTAATTCTCTGTGGTGTCACTGGGTATCAAACCTCGGCACGATCAGGACAGCTGTGGGCTTCAGCTCCATTCCCCCTGTCACTGCGGACTCATTCCCTCTTACTCCACTTTCTGAAAGAATTGTTCTTGTCTCTTCCTTGCCATCTGGATTAGAAAACCCACGTTCCCTACCGAGACAGCAAAATGACCCGGATCCTCCAGGATTCGCTGGGCGGGAACTGCAGGACCACCATCGTCATCTGCTGCTCGCCCTCCGTGTTCAACGAGGCAGAGACCAAGTCCACCCTGATGTTCGGCCAGCGGTGAGTCCCGCTGGGATCAGCCTGGGCGCATCCCTGCGGCTCTTCCGAGCACGCCGTGCCCAGGGGAGGGAGATAAGGAGATGTTTGAAATCCACAGCTTGTGGTTTTTGGAGCTGTCCAAAAATTGGAGAACTTCAGAGAGCTGTCTCGTCATTCCCAGAAAAATCAATGTTAATGTTGGCCAAGCTGCTCTGCTTGGAAGGCCTGGTTGATTTTCCTGCAGGAAGTACAAAGTGTTGTCTTAATTCCTTGAAATTTTATGGGAAAGATAAAGGCACTGGGCAGCTTTCTGTGGAAAAATTCAGTTTTGCTTAATCTGACGCTGCTCTTGATGCTTTTAAGAGGTGTCTTCTTGAATGGCACCTCAGGGATCATTTTTTTGGTAAAAAAAATCTTTAAAAATTAGGAAAATTACGGAATGTGGACTCTGTAATATTGACAGCTTTGAGAGACTGCCATGGCAGCTCATGGACCTGATGTTTGGAGGATCTGGACAATTTGGGAACAGAAAGTGTGGAAAGATCCAGAAAGAAAATTTCTCTTGTACATGTGTTTATTGGCAATAGTGGTATGAAATGCATTGGGAAAGTTTGCAGAAATAGGTCAGGCTCGTTATGTAATTACTGCTTTTGTGGTAATCGAGGAGAACTGGGATCCTTTGGAAAATTACTTGTTTTGTTTGGTTTGTGTAGCAACAGAAGGGAAAACTACTGGCAAGTTATTGTTGTTTGAAAGAGAATCGAACAGTTTGGAGGATACAGAACCTTTGTTTAAAACTGGGTTCCCTTCCCTTCCCTTCCCTTCCCTTCCCTTCCCTTCCCTTNGGTTGAGTTAGATCCAGTGCTTCTAAGCTGGTTTCTCTCTTTGTCTTCCCTTCGCCTTTCTCTTCTCCTTTCCTATCTGCCTCCTCTTCCTCCTTCCCGTTTTTCCTTCTCCATCCCTATTCCAATATCTCCTTCCCTTCCCTTCCCTTCCCTTCCCTTCGTTCCTCCAAGCCCCATCCAACCTGGCCTTGGCCGCTTCCAGGGATGGGGAATCCACAATTTCTCTGTTAATTTCCCTCTGTATCACGGCAGAATTCCCAATCCCTGCCGTTGCACTGGGATAAAAATCCCAGAGCAGCTGACCCGGGTTTTGTTGTGCAGGGCCAAGACCATCAAGAACACGGTGTCTGTGAACCTGGAGCTGACAGCAGAGGAGTGGAAGAAGAAGTATGAGAAGGAGAAGGACAAAAACAAGAGTTTAAAGAATGTTATCCAGCACCTGGAGCTGGAGCTGAACAGGTGGAGGAATGGTAGGTGCCCAAAATTTGGGAGCTGGATGTGTCTGAGTTAAAATCCTGCCCTAAATCACAGCTCTAATTAATTGTGTCTGATCACTAATTCTAAGCTCACACTCAGTTATAGCTGACACTTCATAGTAATAATGAAAGGTGAAGGAGCAGAAACCAGGCAAACCAGCAGCCATTCGCAGGAGGAACCAGTGAAAATGCCAAAATTAGTTTGATTTCAGGCGTGGAGAACACAGGAGGCATCACTAATTTTAATGTTGTTAATGATATCCATCAAGAAAAAGAAAAATGTCATTATATTTGGGGTTTTTTTAAAATAACTCTGCTCCTCAGGCGTGGGGATCATTGTGCTTTAAGGTAATTGAACCTTGGGTTTGGGGATTTTTTATAATTGAATTTATTGTTAGAATAATTAGTCCTTTAGTTCAGTGACAGGGAGTGGCATCTGATTAGAAGAATCACAATTTGTCTGCTCCTGTGGCTTCTAAATGAAATTTTGGTTGAGAACAGGCAATTTTCTGTTTAGAAACGTGGGGAATTGCTGTTCAGGGTAGGTTGTAACAGCAGCTGTAGGGTGGTACAGGAGAAAGAATGTGGATACGTAGAAATGAAGGAATTTTTATTGAAATACAAATTAAAGGATTTTTATTGAAATACAAGTTTTAAAAAAAATCATTTAATCCGCAATGCTGACAAACAATTTTAGCAAACCAGCTAAGCAGCAAACCAGTTTGAATTGTTTATTTCACACGTGAAAAATCAACCCCCAACCTCCAAACCAACAAACAATCCCGAAATCCAAGGAAACCAACCCTGCATATCCCTCTTGCACCCCGAAATCCCAACAAATCCCCAGGAGTGCTGCTTCAGAGTCATTTTTATTCTCTAAACCCTGTGTCCTCCAGGCTCTGTGGGTGGATGTGCTCTGAGAAAAGCCTGAACAAAGAACAAATTGTGATTTAACGATGGGTCACGATCGGTGCGGCACGGCCGGGTCTGGTTTCTCACACCCCACTGCAGGATAATCCCTGATCTTTATGGATGCAGGGCATTCCCTCTCCCACCTCCCCGTGCTGCTTCCTTGCCTTTCAGAGGAGCTGTTGCCTCCTGATTGTGCCTTTCCCTGGAGACCCTGGCTCAGGGAATTCTTCCTCATCAGCACAGCCCCATTGCTATGGAGACGCTGGGATGGGGATTTGTGACCTGCTCCGTTCTCCCTCCTTCTGCCCGTGTTCGCCACGTGTGGCCACTTCAATTTCCTTCCCATTCTTGAGGAATTTCCTTCCCATTTTTTTAAAAAAGAAAAGCCTGGATGGATCCTTTTGTTTAAACATCCCCCCTCCTCATCCCCTCCCTCGGCGCTGCTGTTCCATCAGGGTTACCCAGCAATGCATTCTAAAGATTATTGATTTCTTGTCTGACCTTCTGCAATCCCATCCTCTGAAAGGATGGAGGCCTTTAACAAAGGGAGCTGTCACAGGAATCACATCTTGGATAATATTCCACCGGTACAGCTTATTTGGGGAATGAAGAATTGATTCTGGAAAAGAAAAGGGCAGCAGGAGATGGGTGAGCTCCGTTCTCACTGAGCATTTCAGCACCAGGTGCATGATTTTTCTGTGTTTTACAGGCAGGAGGTTCTCATCCAATGGATGAGAAATTAAAGATTCCTTTTGGGAAGCTCCTGGTGGATTCTCCACAGCCTGAGGAGTTGTTTTGTGTACAAGGCCCCACATTCTGACTGAACCCACCTTTCCTTCTCTGCTCCAACAGCAAAAAATCAATTCACATTTCCCTCACTAATAAGATATAAAATACCTTCAGAAACAGGGCAGAAAATCTTTGGAGTGAAGTACCTTGATAAAGGTGATGCTGCTTGATTTCAAATTCCACTTTTCCATGCTTTAAGCTGGAAAAAAATCATGTTTAGCTGGCTGTGCTTTTTCTTGCCCTTTTTGTTTTGCTTTGGGGCCCCACTCAGCCTTTCTGGGGGTTGATGTATTGGTCCTGTTGACCTGTTCCCCTGCCAGTGAGATAAACTGGCAAGAGGAAAGGCTGGTAAAGCCTTCAGGGGCTAAAATATTGGAGCTTTTCCTGGAAAAGGAAACAAACCTATTTGTGGATGAGGGCTGGCTGTAAGCTCCCCACCCCCTGAGCAGCATCCAGGGGCTCCCAGAGCCTCTCCGCAGCCTCTGGGGAGAGTGGATTTAATTTCTGGCATGAGCAGCTTGCCTGTCCCTCATCCCTGAGCCTGTAATTGTGACACAGCGCTGTTCCTGAAGGAAATATTCCTTGGGGATAGGGATTTTGTAGGAAATGTGTCTGCTGTGCACAGGCAACCTTTGGAAGTTGGTGTTCGTGCTTGAATTTGCAAGGCAGAAGGTGAATGTTGTTTTGAACACGGCTGTCCTGGTGCTCTCCTGGCCCACCCTGGAGCTGGAAATCCCGAGAGGAAGAGACATTTAAATGCCAGCAGATTTCAGGCTGGAATTTGGGGGTTTCCCTCCTTGCTCACACCTCTGTTGATCCATGGAGCTAATCCAGGGAGTGAAAGGAGAGCCAGGAGTTCGGTGCTTTTAGTGTTCGACCTGCTGCTGGTTTTTAGAGGATCATCAAGGTTGGAAAAGACCTCCAAGGTCATGGAGTCCATGGAGTTTGCATTTCCATGGGCTCATCACCCTCACGAGGGTGGCCACATTCCCACACCTTTTCCATGTCATTTGTACCCCTGGCAGTGGCACAAAGCCCTCCCTCGCTGCCCTGAGTCCCTCAGTGACCGACAAGGCCCAACCCAAAGCATCCATGGATTTGGGATGGTCATGAGTTGTGTCCCTGCAGGAGAAGCTGTGCCCGAGGAGGAGCAGATCAGTGCCAAGGACCAGAAGAACCTGGAGCCTTGCGATAACACCCCAATCATCGATAACATCGCCCCCGTGGTCGCCAGCATCTCCACGGAGGAGAAGCAGAAATACGACGAGGAGATCGCCAGTCTCTACAGGCAGCTGGATGATAAGGTGGGAATGTTTGATTCCAGGTGGAAATGGAAAATTATTGCCAAGATGGGTGTATTTTTTTCTCTGTTTCTTGAGTATTGTGAACTGGAAAACGTTGGAAAATTCCAAACACTGCATGAAAGCAGATCCTGTCAGTTCTCCATCCCTTTTCCCTGTGCAGACAGTGTTTGGGAGCACTCTCCAGGAAATCAGAGCCAAGTTTTCCTTCAGTTTTAACTTGAGGCTTTTCCTCAGTGATTTCTGTAAAATCCTTCAGCAAACTGTAACAGCATTCTGGAGTCACCAGGGAAGAAAAAAAAAAAAAAGGGTGACTGTCCTTAATAATTCCAAGGATTAGAATTTTCAGGAAAATCTATCCCCATCCCCTTTTGTCTGTGTCGCTGGAGCTGCAAACACAGCCCCGAGTGCAGGTGGCTCATTTATTTATTTCTTTGCACAGCTTGAGGGACATCACCGGCACTTAAAGCTCTCAGCAATTCCCTTCTCCAGCCATTAAGAGCTTTGGCTTGTGGGAAGATGAAAAGTGGAGGGGGAAAAAAAAGGCCCAGAAAAAGCCACTGAGCACTGTGGATGAGAGCAGCGGAAAGACTGTCTAGAGGAAGGGCAGCTCTCATCATGAATCAATACTCGATTGGAAAATTCAGTTGTAATTAGCAGGAAAAGAGCAGAAAAAAAAGCCCAGTGTGTCCTTGCCTGTTAAAATGAGAGTTTGGCTGTTTGTGGATACAGAGGAATTGTGTTTAAACCTTAATTTTGGTGTGCTCGAGGTGTCCCTGCACAGCAGTGTTGATGGCACTGAAAAGAGCAGTTTTCTGTCAGAAATTCCAGTTTTTCCCTGATTGCATCCCCAGCAGCCATCTCCAGCTTTTACGTACTGATTAGGAAAAGGAAAAGAAAAAGTCAGTCCTCCTTTCACTTTCCTCATCAAAAGCAGCAAAGCCCACTGAATTATTCTGGAGGGAACTGGCAGCAGGTTTGAGGTTTTCCCTAGAAAACATGGGAAGCACAATTTGGCACAGCACTGTAGGAAATGAGAAGATATTTGATCCCAAACACAGGGATCCCAAACCCAAAATATCACCCTTTACACCAGTGTTGACAGCTTTTACTGCAGAGCTCTGTGGATGTTTATTTTTCTCTCCCCTCACAAAGTTTGCTGAATTATGCCCCTTTCTTTTCTGGAAAGAGGAGGTAAAAAGTGATCAGATGAGAGCTGTGAAGAGAAATTAAAAATCCCCACCCCTGTTTCATTGCAGGATGACGAAATCAACCAGCAGAGCCAGTTGGCTGAAAAATTAAAGCAGCAAATGTTGGATCAAGAGGAGGTAAGAAACTAAAATAAATAAACCAACCTAAAAAAACCCTTTCCATTTTGCTCCTGAGCCCCTTGTTTAATGATTCTGTCACAGCTGTTCATATTAACTGGCTAAAATTCAATTGGAAAAGGTGTCAGCCAAGTTTAAACTTTAAATTTCGTCATATTCTCATTAAGCCTTGATAAAACTCCTTGGAATAACAATCCCTCCTGCTGGGAAGTGATGCTGGAGGTCCAAGGTGGGAGTGGGGCCAGTATTTTTCGCTCCAAATGTGATTTTTGATGTGTCTCTGCTCATTCAGGTATCCAGGCACTGTGGACTACAGGGAGTTAGAGATTTCCCGATATTAAATTACTAATTATCATTGTTTTGGCAATTAGAGACAGCAATCTGTGAGATTGATAAAAACTGATAATTGGTGCTGCCACAGATTTGCTGTAAAACCTTGGGTGGCTCACTTCAAACATTTGATTGCATTTTTTCTGACCCTAAAAGGAATGTTTGTTGGGTTTAGGATGGGGAATACGATCACTAAGCTCAGTCAAGCCATTCCCTTCTCTGTCATTTCTGAGGAGTTTTGAAGATGCAAAGTGAGGCAATAACACCGAGTTCCCCGAATGTTGCTGGAATGTTCTTTAAGAATTGCTTTTACTGTGCATCCAGGCCCTCAGAAAGGGTTCCCAAGGTGTTATCAGGGAGAAAACAATGTCTGAACATATCTGTAATTCATCCCTCAGGGTTCACCTGCCCCCTCTGGCCGGGGGAACCTCCAGCTTTATTTTAGTCCCAGATGAAGCTCCTCATTCTCTTGCCACAGCTTGATTCGATTGCCCTGCACCGAGCAGTGCTGCCTGTGGCTACACCAACAGAAAAATGCACTTTACGCCTGCTCAGCCCATTATTTCCTGGTGTGTGTTCTGAGTTTATTTGTGTCTCCCCCCTTCTCCCATCTTTTTACATCCCTTTTCTCACCTAAGGCTGATTTTTCCCTCACGCTTGTCCTCGTGCCTTGGTTTTGGGGTGATGTGCTCCCTCCTGTTTGGGAGCAGCTGACACAATTGTCCCCCGCCCTCCCTGTTCCAGTGTCACCTCTGGAAGATGAATCAGGTTCTCAGTGGCCATTTTTTCCCCCCTTTTTTTTTGCACATTCCTAGTCCAGCTTTGGTTCAGAACCTTTTTCTGACTCACCTCAGGAGCTTGTCCAGCTCTTCCCTTCGAAGGATAAGGTGCTATTTTATTATTCAAGGTGTTATTTTATTATTCAAGGTGTTTTTCCCCACATCAGCTGTCCCTGCTCTCCCCTGGAGACGGGATGAGCTCACTGATCCACGAGCAGCTGCCTCACTCTGCTCCCCCCTAATTAACCAGTCCTTATTTCTGCTTAATTAAGCCAGCAGGTTAATTACAGACCTGAGGCCTGCTGCAGATGAGGCTGATTTTAGGGGGGGGGCGGGGGTTGATACCTTTTCACCCCTGGCTGCTGCTTAAGGTGGGTGTTTTGGGGGATTCTGAATATTCCATCCCCACGTGGAGCAGATCCATGAGGTGCTGCAGCCTTGGGCCCTTTCCCTTTGTTTACAGCTCTTCATTCTCATGTGTTATCAGTGGCTTTTGAAAACCTTGCTCCGTTTTTCCACATGATATCAGCCAGAATCTCCTTGTTTATGCTGTAGGTGATGCACAGCACTTCTTGAAGGCACGGTAATGCGCACAGAGAAAATTTCTTAAGTAAATGTAAATAATAGTTCCATCTGTGTTTAGCAGGAAGATTATTTGAAGCTATTTTGTTGTTTAAATATTTACATGCCATCTGGCTCTGGCAATCCAATGGGTTTTTCCACAACGTGAGTGCACTTCTGAGGCTGCAGCATTACCAGGGAGATAAATTTCCCTTACATCTGAATCCTCTCGGTGCCTCTCTGGGCACGTGCCAGCCTCCAGAGCTGCCTGCCTGCTTTCCTGTTTTCCACGAGCACTCTGAGCCAAAAAAAAAGCGCCATTTTTCTGTGACATTCTGCTTTTTGGGTGGTCTGGTTGAAAGGGGTTTTTGTGTTCTGCTGGGGGTCTCTCACTCAGCTGCTTGGTGGACAGATCAGGAGAAATCCACCTAAAACACTTCAGCAGGGAAGATTTTATTCCACTGTCTGCAATATTATATTAATCCATAATCCAGATTTCTTGGGAGAGAGTGAATTCTGTGAATGAATGCCCAAACTTTGCTGTTAGGATGAGCACGAGGCCTTCTCCTATCTCCTGCACTGGTTTTATCTGTTGTAATTCCCTCTTTGACGTTTTTGCGCCGTGTCAAGGCCTGATTTTGTTATTATTCTGGAAAGCACAGTGCTAGCAGTAAATGTCAGGTGTCACTTTTATTTATTTTCATACCCTTCTGGCTGCTGGTGGGGCTGGGGCTGTGCTGAGGACACCACAGCTGAATTTTCAAGGCTTTACCACCTCACTGAACATTGGTTCAAGGGCAAGGGCCAGGACTAAGCCAGTGACCTCTCACAATCACTGAAACCTCAGCATCGCCCTCAGCAGCGTGCAGAGAGTGAATTTAATAAGTTTTACAGCTTGGAAACCCTCACCAGTGTGTGTGTGTGTGTGTGAAGTCAGTATTTTCTTCTGAGATTAATATTTTCCCTCAGCAAACAGGAGCAGCTAATCTGTCCTCAGCATCATCCTTCAGATGATAACTGCGAGTAATCATCTTAGGTTTGCTTATCGAAATATTTCTGTAAAGCCACGAGGCCTTTGAGGCTGCCTCAGAGAGCCCTTTTCCCTCGGCTCAGTTCAAAGCCCTGAGCCTCTGCTGAAACATTTTTACTTTGTGCCATTTTTTGGGTCCGAGCTGCAGCGCTGGATTGAGGGCAGAGAACGTCTTTGGAGCTCTGATGCTGTTTGAAATCGGTTTCTCTGCCTCAGTCTTGGGTCATAATAGGATTTGGTGAAGATTTTTCTTGTTGTTGAAGTTCAGAGCGTCTTTTTGCACTTCCCCCAAATGCGTTTATGCAGGAACTGGTGCTGTTTTCAGGATTTCTCCCCTCCTGCACACACGATTTGTGCTCACCCTTTTTTCCCCCCCTTTGCCTGTTTTTCGCCCTTTCCAGCACTGACTTTTGAAGGAGTTTTGGGGTCACTTAATGCTGCTGTGATATTTCTTCCCAGCTTTTGGCCTCCACGAGGAGGGATTACGAGAAGATCCAGGAGGAGCTGACCCGACTCCAGATTGAGAACGAGGCAGCCAAGGATGAAGTGAAGGAGGTGCTCCAAGCCCTGGAAGAGCTGGCTGTCAATTATGACCAGAAATCCCAGGAAGTGGAGGACAAAACAAGGACCAACGAGCAGCTGGCAGATGAGCTGGCACAGAAAAGTGTAAGAGCAACTTGTTCTTCCTGTAGGTTCTCTCCTTGCTCCAAGAATGTTCCCAAAGGGCTTCCCAAAAACCTGCTGGTGCCACCCTCTCTTCCCTGTCTTGATTAAACAGCGAAATTAAGGTAATTCAGAAGCTGCTCCGTGGAAGTTGGTGGCAGATTGTGGCTCTTGCAGCAAGGAACTGGATGTGAGAAGTGGCCATCCTGTGTTTTGGATATTTAAAAGCTGTATTTTGCCAAGAAAGCTGTGAAAATCTGCCTCGTGCAAATGGCAGAGTTTTATGGTTTCCTGGACTCTGTGCTGGGGAGCAGGGATTTCACAGGGAGCCAGGGGATCTCAAGGAAGGAATCGGGAAAGAAATTAATCGGCTTTTCCAGCTGATGTGTCCTGATCTTAAGGAAAAAAATGTGATCTGAGGAAAATCAAGACTGGTTTAGTAGCTTAAGGCATCCTTTTCCCTTAATTCATTACACCAACGTAAGGAGCTGTTGTTAACAGATCTGTTTCATTAAAGACTTTGTTATCTCCCTCAGTGAAACAGATTACCACGAAATCCATTGGAAAAAATTGAATTTTCTATCCCTCTATACCTATTTCTCCGTGATTAACCTCCTTTGATGCATTATGCAAATAAGATTCTTAGCGGATTTGCCACATTTAATAGATCTAAAGTAGCCTTTGGTGGCAAGCGAGTTGTGAAAGTGGATTATGCCAAGGTGGAGCTGGATGTGTCGGGACGTTGTGCCAGCGGGCACGAGGGAAATGCCGCACGGAAACCGCCCAGCCTGCGGAGGGGAGGGTAACTCTTGTTTTTAAACCTCTCCAGAGTGCCCTGACAGCCACCCAGAGGGAGCTGGGCCAGCTGCAGGAGCTCAGTAACCACCAGAAGAAGAGAGCCACGGAAATCCTGAACCTGCTGCTCAAGGACCTGGGCGAGATCGGGGGAATCATCGGCACCAACGACGTGAAAACCGTGAGCGGGCTTTGTGCTTTCCCCAGCTCCTCCTGCAGGGAAAAACACTCCAGCAAATCAGGGAATCCCACCGGGGTTTGGCTCGGAAGGGACTTAAAGTTCATCCAGTTCCAAATCCCCAGCTGTGGGCAGGGGCACTTCCCACTACCCCAGGGTGCTCCAAGCCCTGGACACTTGTCCAGCCTGGCCTTGGGCACTGCCAGGGATCCAGGGGCGGCCACAGCTTCTCTGGGAATTCCATTCCAGCCCCTCACCTCCCTCCCAGCCAGAAATCCCTTCCCAATATCCCATCCATCCCTGCCCTCTGGCAGTGGGAAGCCATTCCCTGGGTCCTGTCCCTCCAGCCCTTGTCCCCAGTCCCTCTCCAGCTCTCCTGGAGCCCCTTTGGGCCCTGCAAGGGGCTCTGAGCTCTCTCTGGAGCCTTCCCTTCTCCAGGTGAACATTCCCAGCTGTCCCAGCCTGGCTCCAGCCCTGGGAGCATCAGTAGATGTGGAATATGTGGATCCAGCAGTCCTTCTCCCAGGACATTCTGTGCAAATCCCAGCTGAGCACGCAGGAAGACTCTGCACAGCTCAGTGTCCGGGCTCACAGTTCCCACAGTTATTCCCAGCTCAATATTTGGGGCCAGAGCCCATCTGGGAGTCACTGAACTGATGAACAGGGGGGTCTGAGTTCCCCCCAGAGCAATACACTCGTAGCCCAACTCCTTCCTTAGCTGGCATGGCTCAGAATTCCCAGAATTTGAAAAAGCTTTATGGATGAGACTTGGCTTCTGAGGTGGCCAGTTTTTGGTCTGAAGCTTGGAGCAAATTTTGGTGAGCCCTGCTTTGAGATTTGCCTCCGTGTGGCTCTTGGCTTTAGGGATACAGCAGAGGAGGTGGCTGCTCAGTTTGTCACATCTGTAGATGAACAAAATGCTGATTTCAGGGAAAATATTTGGATGGTCATTGCTAAATGGCAGCGATGGAAGCTTTCCACGGCCTGGAAAATCTCCCTGGTGGTGTTGGTGCCATCTTTGTCCATTCAAAACCACAGTGGCTAAAACTGGCTGAATTCATTTTTGAGATGTATGAAAACTCCTTGTGATGCATTTTTGTTCCTTTTAGTTCACTTTTCTGTTGATGTCCTGCCAAGGCCCCCTTGGGTCAGCAGGAGCCCCAGCCTGTGCTGCTGCAGAGGACACCGTCCCTGCTGTCCGTGTGGCTCTGCAGATTCCGGCCTTTGGAGATGTCACAGCAGCCTCTGGTGGCCGCAGGAGCAGGGACTGGGAGAGAAGAGCTTTGCAAATGGAGGCAGAGGCAGTTTGGGGCGAGTTTTTATAGGAACTGAGATGTCAGCACTTCAGGGGACAGCTGTCAGTGGAAACAAGGCCAGGCTGAGGAGCATTTAGGAGGATAATATCAAATTTTTTTGGCAATTAGCGTCTTCTCCAAGTGTGTCTAATTTCAGAGCAGACTGAAAATTTTGGAAGATGTCTCATTTTTCAGGATTTTTGGGAGGAGAAGCAGCACATGTTCCCTTCCCCTTGGCAGTGCTGGGAAAAGGGAAAAGATGAAGTCGAGCCGTGTTTTTGCTGAGGGAGAACTTGCACAGCTCCTCAGTGGAATATCCTGAGCTGGAAGGGACCCACAAGGATCAAAGTCCAGCTCCTGTCCCTGCACAGGCACCCCAAAAATCCCACCCTGTGCCTGAGAGCAGAGCTCAAACACTCCTGGAGCTCTGGCAGCCTTGGGAATGTGCCCATTCCCTGGGGAGCCTGGGCAGTGCCCAGCACCCTCTGGGGGAAGGACCTTTCCCTGATATCCAACCTAACACCTGGTAAACTGTGTAATATCCCTTCACACAGATGTATAAAACATACAAGATAAAAGAACAAATCAAATCAAAAATTCAAAAATTCTGAAGGAAGATGCCCCCTTAATATAATAAGCGCTCTTTGCTTTGCGAAAAGATCCCAATTTTGATTATTTTGTCCTCCAAATATGACCTCTTAAGTTCTCAGAAATTCCCATGCAACAATTACCATCCTTCTCCCCTTCTCCAAACTCTTTCTAAAATGACACCTGGCCTGTAAAACCATCCCAAATCCCAGACCAAGCCTCCAGCCCAGCTCCCAGAGCAGGAAAACCTCTCGGTGCTGTGGCTGTGAGCAGCTGGCAACCCCCGTGCGCTCAGTTGGCAGATGTGAACGGGGTGATCGAGGAGGAGTTCACCATGGCCCGGCTCTACATCAGCAAGATGAAGTCGGAGGTGAAGTCGCTGGTGAACCGGAGCAAGCAGCTGGAGAGCGCCCAGATGGACTCCAACAGGAAGATGAACGCCAGCGAGAGGGAGCTCGCGGCCTGCCAGCTCCTCATCTCCCAGGTGGGTCTGCTCCTGCCTTCTCCCAGGCTTTGGTGGCCGTCCCAGCCTCCTTCCCCGTGGAATGTGCGTGCCAGGAGTGAGGAATGGGCCTTGTGGAGCGGAGCAGTGCTGCCTCTGGTGTGTTTTCGTGGTTTGCTCTCTCCTGTCTCGTTCCTCCCCCTCAGGGTTCCTCAGCGCGTTCTGAGGTCCTGTGCTGAGCTCTGGCAAGGTCAGGTCCTGCTGTAGGTCTCGAAATGTGTTTGGTGGAACATCACTGAAATTCCTCCCTGGAGTGGTTTCCTCACCATGAGTTTGATGATCTCAAAGGTCTTTCCCAGCCTAGTTCATTCTGTGATTGTGTCATTTGCGTCTTGGATCACTTTAAAAGATCACTGACCATATTTTTCACGAGCCAAACCTTTGGGCAGCTCCCTGGATCAGCTCTGCGGGTGTGCTGCCGTGAAAACCAGGCAGCAAGCTACAAAATAACATGGAAAACTTTCTGGGCTAGAAATCCAGGTGGGAGGAGGGGTTCTGAGTGGGTGGCAGGGACAGGCAGCAATGGTTGTGGAGAAGGGCTTAGAGCTCTAACACTGCTCGGAAGTGGCCATGGGAAAGGAAAGACATGATCCAATTTCCTGTATTTCATTCCCTAGCAGTTATCCTAAGCACTCCTGGAGCAGGGAGAGCCCCTTTTCCTTCAGCAGAGTGTATTTATTAAGTTCTACCCAATCAAGCTGTAGCTGGAAACGTGATTCTTAAAATTGCAGGGTACGGGCTGTCCAAAAATGTTAACTAAAAACAACACCAAGCAGAAAAACTCTCCAACAGGGGAATCTCCTGCCCTGGTATCTTGGAGGTTTTCCTTCTAAGTGCATGTGGAGGCCTCCCTGGGGTAAAAACCAAAGGAAGTTGGGGGAACTATTTTAATTCCAGCTCAGGGTTGTTCCTCCAAGCCTCACCTTCACAGCAGCACCGACCCAGAGGTCTCATCCTCTCCCTGCCAAGGTGAACTTTCAGGTGAACCACAGGTTCTTCAGTGGCTTTTTAATTAGGGTGCAATAATCCAAACAGTATCTTAATTTTTGTCCTCAAATTAGAATATTTAAATTCCAGTTTGGGTGTTTTCACTACAAACTTAACTGTTTTCTATTTAACCATAAACCCTGCTAGCTCAGAAGGTTTTTGGCAAGAACCAAATCATCAGGAGGGCTGAGGAGAGTGGGTCTGAGCTTCTGCAGCGTGAAGATCCCAAAGCCACCTCATAAGGCTGGTGTCCATTGATGCCTTAGGTTTTAACTCTTATATTTTATAAAATTCTGCGTTCCCAGTGTGTGGCTCTGAGCTGCCTCGCAGCCTGGCAGCTGCTGCTCTCTCATGCTCACACAGACATAACAAAGCCTCTCCAGGCCTGCTCTGCAAGGACACCCAGCCCGTCCCAGGCCCAAAATGTGTAACCCAGCACCTTGAGCAGGAGGGCGAGCTGAGGGGCAGTTCCATCATTAGCTAAAGTTTAATTGGCCAATTTGTGCTGATCTGCAAATGGACCAAACCTGTAACAGTGTGAAGAACTCGTGACTCGGGGTCCATCTCGGGTGCAGCCTTTGGCCTGCCCAGGGTGTGCCTCTGAAGGCCTTTCCAATAAATATCCACCTTTATTCCCTCACTCCTGGCTGGTCCCTGTTTCCAGCTTGGCCTTTTAGGCATCACCGTCTGCCTTTAAGAAGCTGCTTAACACCAAGTCAGGAGCTTCCAGGGATGTTTTGGGATTACTGCCCGAATTCCAAATCGGGCTGCTAAGTGTGACCTCTAAAAACACAGCCTGCTTTGATCTCTTAGCTCCTTCCCAGACGTTTTGCTGTGAGTTCTCCCAGTCATCACCTCCGGATGTGGCAATTTCTTTCTCTTTTCGCTCCTTTATGGAACAGTTTTCCCTGAATTCCTAGGGCCACACCTCCTCCCATCTCACTGCTGTTCCTTGTCTTTAAAGCACGAAGCAAAGATCAAGTCCCTGACAGACTACATGCAAAACATGGAGCAGAAGAGGAGGCAGCTGGAGGAGTCCCAGGACTCGCTCAACGAGGAGCTGGCCAAGTTGCGCGCTCAAGGTACAACTTTGGGTCTCGTGGTCATCGTTTCCATCTTAGAACACTCAGTTTTGTGTTTTAATGATGTGAAAAATTATAAACCTCCCCCCACAGATCCTTTACCAGACAGCACCAGTCAATCTTGCTAAATATTCTGTAAAATTCTGGGATAAGAATTGATTTAAATTTCAGTTGTCCCTCTGGCAAACTCCCTGCCTCATTCCAAACAAAGCTGCTTCCCTTAGATGTGCACAAATTATGTCTTTCCCAGCTCCCCACTGGCTTAATTTTAAAGATTTCTTGGTTTTCCCCCTCCAATTTCATGTGGAGAATGTGTGTGTGTGTATATCAAAAGCGGTTCTTGCAGCTTTGCTAAGCTCCTGGGTTATATAAATTTATAACCTGCAGCCTTAAAATCATTCTGGATTTCTGAATGAATGATTTCTCCCTGAGGGAGCAGCAGGTGGGGACAAGACTTTTATTTTTTTTTAAATTTTTTTTATCATCTCCTGCATTATTAGGACAGAATCTTTATTCCATCTCCTGGAATAAATTAAGGTTATTTAAAAATTTAAATTAAAAAATGTAAAATGAAAACTGTCTCCACCTTTGAACAGAAAAAATGCATGAAGTCAGCTTCAAGGACAAGGAGAAGGAGCACCTGACACGGCTCCAGGATGCAGAGGAGATGAAGGTAGCTTGGCACAGTGGAAATTTTGAGGGAATTTCTTGATGAGATTGTTCATCGGGGTGAAATTTTGTCTTCCTGTTCACATGGCCAAAAATTACATTGATTCACCTCTATGTTACACTCAGTTTTTGCTGATAGAGCTCTGCTGAAAGTCAATTTGCTCAGTAGTGAATGAGGCTGCTGGGGTTAATATCATTTAGGTAATTATAAATTTGATATTAAAAGAGGCTGCTTCCCCAAAGTTTGGCTGGAATTCTGATTATCTCCTGGAAAGAACAATAAAATAGATAAACCTGGTAGTTATCCTTTGGAATGCCAAGAAATGTTTGCAATAATGAGTTGTTTTGATGGGGTTGCAAATTGCAGACGAGGAAAAACACAGTTTTACAAGGACAGTGATAGAGGTTTGCCAGCTGCAGAGCTTTTCCCTCCATTATAAAAATTTTAAGTGATTAAAGCAGTTGTGATTAAAGTGGTTGTACCTTAGAGCTCCGAGGGAAAAAAAAGCAAATCTCTTGTCAGCAATCTAAAGAGAGGCACTGAGTTTTTCTTGCTGCTTGAGGCATATTTACTCCTAGAATTTAAATTTAAAGAACAATTTCAGTAGCAGGGCCGTGAATAAACAGCTCTCAGAGGTTTGGGTTTTACTTCTGCCACAGGTAGAGCTGTACAAGTTTTTCCTGGGTGAATAAACAGGGGAAATAAGAGAGGATTGGTGTAAAATCAATGCCATTTGTGGCCAAGCCCTGGCTTTTCACGTGGTACTTCTTGCAAGAAAATGAGTCAGAATTGTTGTACATCTGTTGCTAAAAACCGAATTAAACGCTTGGACGAGCAGACACAGGGTTTTGTGATTGCAGCAGGAAATGCCAGGCAGATTCCTGAACGGGTTTGGTAGTTTTCCCTCCAATCCAGAGGCTGGGTAAGAGGGAGCTGTGTGTCCCTGGATCTGTGGCTGATCCCCGGCTCTGGTGTTTGCAGAAGGCGCTGGAGCAGCAGATGGAGAGTCACAGGGAAGCCCACCAGAAGCAGCTGTCCAGGCTGAGGGATGAAATCGAAGAGAAGCAGAAAATCATTGATGAAATCAGGGAGTACGTTCACCCTCTCCATCCCTCCCTCTGTCCTGGGATGGTTTGGGGTTGGTTTTGTTAGATTTCATTGATGTTCCTTTGCAAGTTCTGTCCTTACATGCAGCAGCCAACCCTGTAATTATTTTGCAGAGTGGATTACAGTGCCTAATTCTTTATTGGGGAGCTTTAACAAGGCCATAAAATTATAGAGAGTTTAAAAAAAAAACGGGTTATATTGCACCTGCAGGTCAGTAGGTGAGAGGAGCTTGGAGAAAAGCAGGTTTTAAAGGATCATGGAATCATTTGGGTTGGAAAATGCCTTTAAGGTCATCGAGTTCAGCCACCACTGACCCATGGAAGGGTTTGAAATCCTCTCACAGCGGCCAGTCCTGCCCCAGACCTTCTGAGAGTCTGGGTGACTCAAACAGCTCCCATTTTCACACGTTTTTGTATCTTTTCCTCATACACCAATGGGACTCTGTTATGTTTTGCTCCTGAATTCTTCTTTTTCTGAAATCTTGGAATTCTTTTATCATAATTATTGTCTGGCCAAAGATTAATTGCAGGGAAATGAGGAAGCAAGATAGAGAGATGCCAACAACAGTTTGTGTCCTTATTTAAGACAAAGGAAAAAACCACTGAATTTATCTCTCCAATATTTTAAAACAATGTCCTTTGGGTTCTTTATGCTTCATTTCTTTCACAATTTTCCAGTAGAGAGTTCCAGCTTTCCTTTTTCTCTGCCCAATCCCATTTTGTTCACGGAGATTTACCCTCCCTTCCTCCTGGGGTTCAGGCTGAGCCGTGCTGACTTTTCCTTTCCCATTTCCAGTATGAACCAGAAGCTGCAGCTGGAACAGGAGAAGCTGAGTGCTGATTATGATAAATTAAAAATTGAGGACCAGGAAAGAGAAATGAAACTGGAAAAGCTCATGTAAGTGCACAGTTTCCTCCCCTGGTATCCCTGAACCTCGTGCCTCTTCATGTGTCCATGGAAAATGGAGAGGGAATTTTTAGGGAGAGGGATTTGTGTTAGAATATTCACACTGAAAATATCATTTCAGCAGCAAAGCCAGCAGGAGCTACTAATAAATAATTACCAATTACTCTCCAGTTTTATACCACGGGCTTTTCAATAGTAGCTTTGATACTTTGCCAAAAAGAGTTTATTAGAGCTCTGATTTTGTAAAATACCACAGCAAGTTTTAAATCTCTCATTCCTTAAAGCACAGCAAAACAAGCAAGAAAGAAGTTGGGAATTTTTGGTGGGGTTTTGTTGATTTGGGGTTGTTTTTTTTTAAAGTAATAAATCAGATGCCTGAGTCAAAGCCTTTCCTGGAAATGAGAGAGAGAAATCCCATGTGTGGACACAAAGGTGGAGATGGTGACTGAGCCCTTCCATGTGATAAAATTGGATATTTGGGGCAGTCAAAAGCATCATTAGAGATGTACAATTTGCTCCCACCTGCAGATGTGCTGCTCGAAGTGGATGCTGGTTGGTTCTCCTCTGTTTAATATGATTGATTTTTTGTTCCATGTCCTGTTCTTTACAGACTCCTTAATGATAAAAGGGAACAAGCAAGAGAAGACCTTAAAGGGCTGGAGGAAACAGTGGTAGGTCTTAATTACACTTTATTCAGCTTTTTCCCCTACATCTGTATGTCCTGGTGATATATATTTTAATTTTTGAGTAAACAGTTTTGAACTGCCTAAATTAAAATATTAAAAGGTTGCTTTTACTAATTTTGGAGAAATTGTTTTCTTCAGGATGGTTTTTGAGGCTGGATGGGGTTTATTTTGTGGCATTCAGGGTGGACCAGTGTGATTCCTGGAGAGAGACTCCAGAATTCTTTTCTCCTGTTACCAAGTCAAATCCAAGGAGAACTTTTACACCAGAGTATCTACTATGTCCTAGTAAATCGTGCTTTTTTAAAATTATTGTTTTGTTGTTTTGATTCCAGGCAAGGGAACTTCAGACTCTTCACAATCTGCGCAAACTGTTTGTCCAGGATCTTACCACCCGCGTTAAAAAAGTAAAACTCTACTCTTTTAAACCCAAATCTTCTCCTTTTTTTGCAGTGTTCTTGTGATTTGCTTGAAGCCCTTAGCGCATGCTGTTACAAAATGGGATAATGTCTTTTTCAGCAGCAGCGAGAAACAAGATTAAAACTGTTCTGATGTTTATCAGCTTTTATTTGGTCCTAATTTGATAAGGAAAATTTTGGTGGTTGAGAGAATGAACTCACCTGGTGCAGTTTGGCTACAAAATTCTCAAAGCTGTTGAACTTCAGAAATTATTTAGTAGAACTTGATCTGCCTATTCAGGATCCCCCCCATAATTATTCTGTAAAAATAGCTTGGTTTTTGTGTAAGGGATAATACTATTCTTAAATAACAAACAAAGAGTTTAAATAATTTCTCTTAAACTTGGGGCTCTGTGAGACTTTTCTGCCTTTGGGGAACTCAAATTTGCCACAGAGCCGAGCTTCCCCTGGAGTTTGTGCCTGGCTTTGCTGAGTGCTGCAATTTTGTGTGCAGAGTGTTGAACTGGACAGTGATGATGGAGGTGGAAGTGCTGCGCAGAAGCAGAAAATTTCCTTTCTTGAGAACAACCTGGAACAACTTACAAAGGTTCACAAACAGGTAAAGGCTCCCTTTCCCTCCTTCCCTCCTTCCATCTAAAAAATGCACTTTTTTGATGTTTGCAAGGATGATTTTGGAAGGTTACCCTGTGCTGTCTGAGGAAAAGGTACCCACTAAACTCCTCGGCGTTAGGAGTTAGAGCTGCTCTTCCCACTCCCTGTACTTCTAGGAATGGGGTAAATAAGGAATTACTGGTTTTCTGTGGAAATAGATCTGTTTTGGCACTAAGAAATGCTTAAAAATAGCTGGTTTCTGGATGGATTGTGCATCCCCGATTTGACTCCTGGCCTGAAGCTGCTCAGAGACGCCTTGGAGGTGACTGAAGTGGATTCAGCCAGCAGAGTTTTCATTGAAAACAATGGGATTTGGCTTTTCTGTACAGCTGAAGGGCTGGTGCCTCCCTGGGGTGCTGAAGTTGGTAATTTCTGAGCTTGTCCCTATATGTGTCCTCCCTCCTTCATGGAATTTCAGTTTCACTGAATTCCAGACCGGTTTGGGTTGGAAGGGACATTAAAGCCCATCCCATCCCACCCCTGCCATGGCAGGGACACCTCCCACTGTCCCAGGCTGCTCCAAGCCCTGTTCAACCTGGCCTTGGACACTTCCAGGGGCAGCCACAGCTTCTCTGGGCACCCTGTGCCAGGGCCTCCCCACCCTCCCAGGGAAGAATTTCTCCCTAAAATCTCCTCTCCCAGTATGTTGGAGCTGTGTCCCGCTGTTCAAGTGCACAACACAAAACACTTAGAGCTGTTTTGATTTCTTTTTTGAGCAGTGACCTAACACTGTGCACTGCACTCTCCTGAAGCTGTATTAGTGGCCCACACTCCCAGATTTGCTTTAATTATTCCTGTGGAAGTGCCAAAAGAGCAGGAAGTGCTGGACTGTGACAAGTGTCCGCTAAGGTTTGGGGTTTTGAGATTCCCAGGGAACAGATGGTTTAAAGACCTACTTTCTAAATGAGGAAACTGGGACATGTTCAGAGTGGTTTTTCTTTTACCATTTTGCCTTTTTTTTGCACTCGTTTCATGCATCTGCTGGGTTTCAAATGTGGATTTTTATAGCTCTCATTAGTGTGTATTTACTCAAAATCAACTTGGAATCCACATCTTGTCGGAAACTTAGAGAGGAAAAGTGACATTGTACTCGATACCACCCTGCTTGGATTTTGTACCATAACTATTTCACACAACAAGGGCTCAACACTTGCAGAAAAATCACATTGTGACAATGTTTTTTTAGCTTGTTTGTGTTTTTCTCCAGCACTAAGCCTGGCCCAGCAGGTGTAAAATGCTCTGATTGTTAAACAACGTGTGAATGTCAGAACATGCTGTTGCTTTGCTGTATTATTAATATGGTTGTTAATCCACTTTTCTCTCCAGAAAAGGGGGAGTCACTCCTTTGGAGCAGATTTCTGTTGACTTCCAGCAGTGCTGTAATCTGTTCAGTAGAAATTGTGCTGGATTTTCTGCCCGTTTGCATCAGTTTTGCGTTTATTAAAAATCAATCCTCTCTTGGCTGTTGCTGCAGGGGAAGTCAGATGTGATTTGGGTAATTGATAGACCTAGCTCAGGTTCATATTAAAATGAGGAAGTGCACAAAGCCAAAGTTGCATATAATCATTATATTTATGGTTACAGGCCTAAAAGTGATTTCTTAGTGAAATTCCCAGTTTTCCCACATGGCTGAGTAAGGAACACACAGGTGAGCACATCGGAACCACTGGAAATGATGAGTTTGGGGTGATCCCCAGTGTTGTCTGTAAGACATATTCAAGCATTATTATTTTAAAATAACGATTTGCAAAATCCTGGATACTTCTGTGTTCTGAGGAAATGCAGAGTTTCTGCTGCAGTTTTGGAAGTGTAGAGAAGCAGATCTGGCTGTCAAGTGCTCTGCAGTGGCAGGGTTCGTCCTGGAGTCCTCCTCTTTCAGGATCAGCTCTGTGGAATCTTGTTGAATAGGATAGACTCTATTTTTCTTTGATCTTTCTGGACAATTTAAATGAATATCACTCCTCAGACAGACAAGTGAATTTTGTGGGTAAAACTGAGCTTGGATGATGCTCTCAAGCACAGGGTGGGATTGTTGGGGTGTTCTGTGTGAGGTGAGGAGCTAGACTTGATCTGTGTGGGTCCATGCCAGCTCAGGACATTCTAAATTTCTCTTTAACCTCAGCTTTTTACATTAATTTCTGGAAGAAACCCATTTAATTTTAGTACGCGAGGCGTGGAGAGCAACCGGTCGCATTTTCTCTCTCCTTGTGAGGGGACTTTTCCCGCCATTTCTCTGAGGAGAGATTTTTGCCACTTTCTTTTGACCATGTGGGTCCATTCCAGCTCAGGACATTCTAAATTTCTCATTAACCTAAGCTTTTTACATTCATTTCTGGAAGAAACCCGTTTAATTTTAGTACACGAGGCATGGAGAGCAACCGGTGGCGTTTTCTCTCCTCTCATGAGGCGACTTTTCCCGCCATTTCTCTGAGGAGAGATTTTTGCACTTTATTTTGACCTTGTGCATCCATTCCAGCTCAGGACATTCTAAATTTCTCTTTAACCTCAGCTTTTTACATTAATTTCTGGAAGAAACCCATTTAATTTTAGTACGCGAGGCGTGGAGAGCAACCGGTCACATTTTCTCTCACCTTGTGAGGGGACTTTTCCCGCCATTTCTCTGAGGAGAAATTTTTGCACTTTATTTTGACCATGTCGGTCCATTCCAGCTAGGACATTCTAAATTTCTCTTTAACCTCAGCTTTTTACATTAATTTCTGGAAGAAACCCTTTTAACTTCAGTGCACGAAGCATGGAGAGCAACCCGATGGCGTTTTCTCTCCTCTCATGAGGCGACTTTTCCCGCCATTTCTCTGAGGAGATTCTTGCAACTTTATTTTAACCTCCTTTTATTTTCAACTGCTTTCCCCGCAGCTGGTACGTGATAATGCAGATCTTCGTTGCGAGCTTCCTAAGCTGGAGAAACGCCTTCGAGCTACGGCAGAGAGAGTTAAGGCCCTGGAGAGTGCACTGAAGGAGGCCAAGGAAAATGCCATGCGCGACCGCAAGCGCTACCAGCAGGAGGTGGATCGCATTAAGGAGGCCGTGAGAGCCAAAAACATGGCCCGGAGAGCACACTCCGCCCAAATTGGTGAGGACATGGAGCTAAAGGGGCTGCCCACGTGCTTTAAGCTTGGGCTGGTTGCTGGGGGTTGAGTGGAGGGAGTAAAACACAGGGGCTGCTTCTCGTCCGCCGCACAGGAATCTTCAAAGGCCTCGTTTTTTCATGGAATCTGCCCCACCTCGAGTTTAAAGAGGCTCTGCTGTTTCACTGGGTAAATAAAGGGCATAATGGGTCTTGTGTGCCCTTCTAGTGACCTGAAAACTTGTCTCCTTAAATTAGTCGCTCACTTTCTTCTTCCTCCTCCCCCTACACGCTCTCTCTCTGCTTTCATTCTTTCCTTGCCTTTCCAGACCTTGTCCCTTTCTCTTTTTTACCCCTGATTTACTCCTCCATGTGATTTAATTCCAAAAAGTCTGCCTTTGTAATTCAGATATTGATATATCTCTGAGGCACAATCTAACGCATGCACACAACAGAGGGATGTGGGGCAATTCTTGGAATGATTTGTTGGGATTGGGGTATTAAATCCTGAGGGAGAATCAGGCAGCACAAAATGTTACCTCTGGAATGCTTCCTCTTGTGGGGAGCCATCCAAGCTTTGTCTTGGCATCTTCTGGAATCGTGTAAATTGGACATGGAAAAGTGCCTGACTGCCCACCAAGTGACTTCCCTCTGTTGTTAGACAGTCCGTAATTCACAGATCCAATGCGTGGGAAGGGTTCTGCCACCAGGAAAATGGATGTGCCACCAGGAAAATGGATGTGCCACCAGGAAAATGGGCGTATTTGTTGTTGGTACTGCGGCAGGGAATGCTGTGTTCTGCAGAGCTGGATTAGAAACCACTCTGCCAAGCACAGCTCTGAGCTGGGAAACAATGGGGCTTCCCTTGGAGGAGAAGGTGAGGTGGAAAGCTAAAATGTGCAAGCTAAAATGTCTCTTTGGGCCCTCCTTCCCCTCTGCAGCCAAGCCCATCCGCCCTGGTCACTACCCAGCGTCTTCTCCGACGGCCGTCCACGCCATCCGAGGGGGAGGGATGTCCAACTCCAGCTACTACCACAACACCAAATAAATGAGAGGTAAGACCAGAGTAACTTACTCACCTCTTCTCCCACTGATCACTCAGTTCCCTCATATTTCATCTTGCTTTTAGGAGACCCACAGTATTTTTTTTTTCTAGTTTTAGTAGTTGTTTGCTGATAATTACAACACTCACTAATTGTGTGCCTGGTTAAAAGGCTTTGCCAGCTGCTGAGGAGAGGTTTTATTTTAATGACCTAGCACTTAAAAGTTTTTTAAAAACTGCTCTGGTAAATCTGGACCAAAGTTCACACATAGAGGCATGAAACTCATGTAGTAAAAATACAGTTCCAGAGGTTCCTTCTGCCCTCATCATCTTTTGCTTTCTGTACCACAGATATGTTTCCGTGTTGGGATATTCCGGCCTGGGACAGGGGTAGAGCAGCTGTCAGTGGCAGCAAGAGACATCTCCAAATTTGAGTGTCACCATTTGGCCAACATTGCACTCTTAGTTCTCTTCATGAAAAAAAAAAAATCTAAATATTTTACTTTCATTGCCAGAGTTTCTCCTAAGCAGAATATGAGCGGCATATTCCTTGGAGACTGTTCCATAGATTCCATCCTCCCATTTCTTTCTTTAAATGCATATTATTGGAGAGATTTAAAAAAAAAAAAAAGCCTTATTTTAGATGATCACTTTATGCCACATACATGCCAAGAGCCGGATGGCAGCGAGTGGCTGTGAAAAGCAACCCAGGGACAGCAAAGTTGTCCCTCCAAGTCTGGCTTTTTGCCCTCCTTGAGGATTAATTCTGTCTCACGACTCTCTTCATGGTCTGTGGTCTCCTTGAGGCATTCTTGGGTGTTTTTAGCTTTTTTTGGGGGAATGTTTCATGTCCGGCTTGCATGCCAAGCATCCATCACGCCACACTCAAGCTGTTATTGTGCTGGGGGATTGTTCCTGCTCATTGTGTTTGCCATGAGCTTCCAGCAACATATTTCCTGTGTGGATAAATTAGGGCAAGGCTTTGCTGAGCGGTTTTGTGCATCAGCCCATTCTGGTCTGCAATTGGCTTTTCCATCTCAGGAGTGAGGTGCCTCTGTCCATCTGCTTCATTGCATTCCAACCTCCGGGACCAAGCAAAGAGTGGGATGCAGAGCCTTGTCAAAGATTTCTAAACATTTATTGTAACAGCTGCTCTGAGGGGGGAAAAAGCTGCCACCTGCCTCAAATAAAGGCACCTTTAATTTACCAGCTGCTGTGAAATGGAGAGTCAGACTCAAACAGGCCACGCATGTCAAGTGAACAACCGTAGGTGAATAAAAATCGTTAATAAAATAACCGCGCTTCAAACTAGATGGGTTTGTAATAACAAGACAGGACTGTGGAAGTCAAGAAAAAGCAATCAGGAGGCATGAAATACTCACCAGGTATTTTGGGTGCTGAGGTTTACATTTGAGGACTGTGGAGCTGAGCAGATTCAGGCCATGTTGTAGAGAAGTGACAAGGAAAATGAGGCTGGAGAAAAAGAAGGTGGAAAATCTCGGGAGAAACTGGGTAAAGTTATGGACTTTGGGTTTTGGGAAAAATTAGGAAAAATCTGAAAACCAAATGGCAGCCCTACAGGTTGGAATTAAATAATTTAAACAGAGTGTTCTGGATTCTTTGCTCATATTTAGAAATAAGTGTGGAAGATGTAGTCAGGGAAGGCTGGGAAGTGATTGGAGAAGGTCTGTTCTCCTCCGCTTTGGTCCTTTGGTTAAAGAATTTTATTGGCAAATTGCAACTGTTTGGCTGCCAGAATTGGGAGTATCTGAATGCTGAGCTTGGATGGAAAGCCAGGGGTCTGAGTAAGGGTGTTGTAAAGGTACTACCAGTGCAGGGAAAACTTCATCCAGATTATTTGCAGATTATTGTTGAGACATTCCTGTGCTCTGCAGAAATTCTATCCAGCTGGAGAATTAGAACAAAACTTTCTTTTATAGTCATTTAACAGCAGTGACATAAAAGTGAGGTTCCTGTTTCAACATTTACTCAGGAGACATTTATCTTGTGTTCATTCATTATTCACCATAAAGATAATAGACACTTAGTGCTGTTAGACTGGTCAGTGGTTATGATTGATTAACCCAGCAGATGGAAGAAAAAGAAATGTGGGATTTAATAAAATGTGCTTGTCTAATGTGCATATATAAAATTATAAAGTATAGTTTTATAATATTATCATGATATTATATATAAAATATTTTAGATATTTCTGTAAACACTTATTTTATATATATTTTTATTTATATATCAGGAAACTATCTCTGTCAGGAGACAGAGAACAGAAAGATGGGCTTGGATTTGTATTTTTTCATCCCTTTGATTTATAATTTTCAAACTCAGCTGCTGTTACTTTCCTCCCTTATCACATGAGATAAACGCACGCCAGCTCTTGGGCACATCCAACGAGCTGAGAGAAAAATCCCATTAAAGGAACAAAAAATTAAAGAGAAAAAAAAAGTTAGACCCTTAGATGGTGTTTGGGTGAGACATAATTCCAGGCTACAGGTGGCAGAGAGGGAATTCCATTTCATGAGTGGAGAGATTTCATCTGTGACACCCAAATTCCATCATTTTTTCGATGTGACTCCGGATTCATCGCTTTGCTTGCTGCCCATCCCATTTTGTGCGCTCTGCTTTCCAGCCTCCCAAATCCACTGATTCTCCTTCCCTCTCTCGCTCTCTCTGGCAGGTCAGTTCCACTTAGCATGTTAAGGACTGTCATTAAGTCACATTAGTTTCTTTTTTGCCCCTCTCCAACCCGGTCCACGTCCTGTCCATCCTGCGCTTCCCACGGCCGTCGGCGACGCCCCGCTGCAGGTACTCCGAGCTTCGTAGGATCTCCACGTGTACAGAAGTGTCCAGCTCAGCTCCTCCAGATCCTTGTACGATGTCTGGAACATTCCCACCTCAGTAAGGATGATAGGGAGTCTGCCACTCCGAATTCCACGACCCCTTGGCGCTGCTTAGGTTGGGGCTTCTCCACTCAGAGTGATGCTTTTTTTTTTCCAAGTCCTCCGTTGGCATCGGTAATTCCCGACTTCTGGCATCAAGGAGTTAATTATTCAATGACCAAGTGCCATCAAAGGCAGGTGATTGTGCTCTGTCATGACTGATTTCCTGTATAATATGCATATTATTTTATATTTTTAGGGGATGAAAATGTGCTGCTATGTGGTTTAATTTTACTGCTTAACAATTTCAGAAGGAAATTTCCCCAAAGACCCATTTGTAACATCCTGATTTAAAAAAAAAAAAAAATCTTTGGACTGTATAAAATAACCTTTATTGCAGTACCTGGTAAAGAACAAACGGGATGCAGAGAAATCTGTTAGTATAGACCTAGGATTTGAAGTTTGGTAGTTCCATGAATTTATCTGTGTGACCTACTTTAAAATTAAGCTCCTATTTCCTTGTAGTTCTCCCTACAGTGGCGGGTTTTCCTGGAGTGGGATGGCTTAGCCACGTGTTTGTGAGCGTTGTTCCCTAGGAAGTTTGGAAGGCTTTCAGAATGCTGTGAAAATCTTGCCTTGGAAAATCCGACAAGCATCTCCCCCCTCCCCCTTTCCCCAAACAAGCCCCGATCCGTTCACACCGGAATTCAGATCCCGGAGGGAACAGTCCCCTACCAGAACAAAGGAAAGCGAAATCCCCCAAACCCTTCCTTAAAAAATCCAAAAGGAGGTGAGAGTTGTTCACTCGAGCTGTCCTTTGCAGATCAAAAATTCGGGAATTTTTTTGCTGGGATGTCAGGAGCACATTGCCAGGGGAAGGGAATATCTTTGTAAGCCACTATATCCCCTCATCCTACGGAAGGTCCGCTCGTGCTCCAGAGGTAAGGGAAAGCCTTCCTTGGATCTCTCAGACAGCAAATTTCCATCTTCCCAGCAAGGGGGCACTGGAATTGCTCTGGGAAGGTTCTGCTGGCAGGCAGAAGNGTTTGCTCTTCTTTAATTTGAGATTGATTGGGATTTTTTAAAATTTCTGAACGTGTAGGTGTAGGACTCTTCGGTTCCGTAGAGCATTTTGGAAGATTGTGAGTTGACTTTAGATATTTTTTTTCTACTGAAATTAGGGTGTTGCAAAGTAAGTTGGACTTAATTTAACTGGTTTTGTTTTTTGGTTTTTTGTTTTTGTTTTTTTTTTTAATGTTGCACTATTTTGGGGGAGCATTTTACTAAACATATTTAATGAAGTTGCAGATTTGCATGTATTTAATTTATTTTGTATTTTCCAAAGTTTTATATTTTCTTTCGTTACGTGCATGTGCACTGCCAGAAGAATGAACTGTGAACTTGCCATATGCAATCTTTAATAAAATCACTAACTCTGAACTACTCTGTGCTACCTTACCAGCTGGTCAGAGCTGAGGTTTCTACTAGGAATTAATAATCCTCTTGTTTTGGCTCTAGGAAAAGATCCCAAGCTTATTTGCTGTCGACGATTTTGTATTGTAGGCAAACTTTTTGTTGTGTCTCTCAGAGTTTGGTACGGAATTCTATTGTCAATGCAGCATTCATGATGGCAGAAAGGTCTGGATTGCTCAAGGCATCACCAGGAATTTTTTGGGGGCAGCTTCCTGCAGCTTGAGGGATAAGTGAACTTGGACACCCCTTCCTCGTGCTGGTGCTGATCAGCCAGTCAGTGCCACCAGCAGGAAAACGATGAAGTTTCTCCGAGTTCACTTTGACACCAACACTGCAGGAGGACTCTCAGAAATGGCCCAAAGATGCCTTAGGCTAAAATCCTCAAAATGAAATACCTAAGATGTTTAATAATTGGAAATGATGAATTCTCAGTTGAACATACTCTGCTTGTATCAGTTTTTAGTTTCGAAGCCTATTTTAATGAGGCAACTTCAGTTTGTATCGCGTGTTGTATATTCAACTTTTGTACCATTTTTAAGGCTTTCACGTTTTATATCTGGAAAGGAAAACCACACATCTGCTCTGCAGAGATCAGAACCTGTCTCTTGCTGTTTCCTGACCCCATCTTCCTTTCTCTGCTCTTTGAATGTTGTGTTCTATTTACTCCAGGCTCATTTTTAAAGTTGTGGTTTGTACAGCGCAAATTGAATTCCACATCTAAACATGTCATGCATGGGACAAATCGGGGTGGAAATACCATTCCCGAACGGAAAACGGATTTCAGATGGAACTAAAGTGCATATTGTTCTTTTTGCTAGTAATTAAAAAGTATTTCTGGCTCACTTGAGCTTCTCTTAATGATATGTTCAAATATCTTGTGTTTGTCCTTGAGTTCACGTTTCATCGACTCGTTTTCTGGAACACAAGGAAAGTTTTAAGCTTGGAAAGACCTTGGCTGATGCATTTTTTAGTTTTGTATTAAATTCAACAAGGGTGAGAGTTGGATTATCCTGAATATACTGAAAACTTAAAAACAAGTCACAGAAACCATCTTGCTACAACAATTCCTGCCCGCAGGGCCTTGTGTAGCTTTTCAGTTTCCCTTTATAAAGCCGAACGGACTAAGATGCACATTTGCCTGAAATCTTTATAAATTATAGGATCATGGAATGGTTTTGTTGGAAGGGATCTTAAAGATCAGCTGATTCCACCCCCTGCCATGGGCAGGAGCACCTCCCACTATCCCAGGCTGCTCCAAGTCCCGTCCAGCCTGGCCTTGGACACTTCCAGGGATCCAGGGGCAGCCACAGCTTCTCTGGGCACCCTGTGCCAGGGCCTCCACACCCTCACAGGATTCCTTCCCAATATCCCATCTAACCCTGCTCTAAGGCTTGAAAATAATCGAGAATTTTAAGTTGAACACGGTTTCATTTGAAGAAACGTTTAAACCAAATGGCGATGAAGGTCCAAAAGGAAAAGGGCTCATCAGATTCCCCTTGCTGGAGGAGAAATACCTCACATAACCATGACTGAAGTACTCCTCCCTGGGGGAAAAAAGGGAAAACAAATGGGCAGGATAATCTGAATCTCCCCTTGCTTTGACTTTTGTCCTCACCGTGCCTGTAGGAACCGCGCCGTGCACCGGCACCATCCGCTGTGCAGGATGGCAACACCGCTCCACCGCCCGGCAGGGCCGCCCCGCTGGCTGCGGGGGAGCCCCTGGGCTGAGGCATTCTGTAGATTTATACCTGTCTAGTTTGTAAAGTGTGTAACGTGTACTGCAGATGTGTATTCTCTGGGCTCTATGTATCTTTACAGTAGTGTTCAATTTAGGGGGAAAAAAAAACCAAACAAAACAAAAAAAAGAAATAAATGGTGGACACGTTTTTGCTGGTAACAAGGGGAAATTTTTTTTTTGCCATTGCATCAAATGATGCTGAACTGTATTAAACTCTTGATAGCAGACCTGAACCCTCCTCCTCCCCCCAGCCCGTGGAGAGAAGTCTTTTATCTTCGTGCTGAAGTTCTGTCGGAGATGGATGGATACACTGGCAGACTGCATGATGTATCATTCGAAATCCGTAACAGTGGAAAATAAAACTGAACTGAACTCTGCCGTGTGGGCCTGGTGTGACACGGGACAGCTCCCTCTGACAGGGACAGCACCCAGGGAATTGCTGGAGCTGTGCCACGGCCTGTTTAGGATGGATCTCAGGGAAAGGTTCTTCCCCCAGGGGGTGGCGGGCACTGAGCGTTCCCCAGGGAATGGGCACGGCCCCGAGGCTGCCAGAGCTCCAGAAGCGTTTGGACAACGCTGCCAGGGATGCCCAGGGTGGGGTTGTTGGGGTGTCTGAGCAGGGCCAGGAGCTGGCTCCATGGCTGCCTTCCCACTCAGGATATTCCCTGATTCTATACCCATCCAAGAGAACTGCACTCCAGCATGGGCCGAGGCCACATCTGAGGCCACGCTCTGGATTTCAGCTTTCCTTCTAAACCTGTAGCGAGTCATTCACAGGACCACAGCATCCCAGACTGGTTTGGTTGGAAAGGACCTTAAAGCTCATCCCATTCCACTCCTGCCATGGCAGGGACACCTTCCACTATCCCAGGTTGCTCCAAGCCCCGTCCAGCCTGGCCTGGGACACTTCCAGGGATGGGGCACTAATTAAAACGTTTGGGGGACAGGGGAATGAACACAGCACAATTTTTTTTTATTTTCTTAATAAATAATTGCATCTTCTCTACTACCTCTCCATGGATATATTCCTTCTTCCTCCTCTTTTTCAGTAGCCTGGAGGATGACAGGGAGACTCTTCCACTTCCCCTGTGCACATATTTCCATTTTTATAGGAGTATTCCACTCACTTTATGTAATGGAGTAGAAGTTCCTGTGTCCTTGCCACTTCCCTAAAGTCATACTCGGGAGCTTTATAAACAGCTTATTTCCAGTAATTATTACTCGGAGCATTTCTCAATTAAATAATTACTTTTCTCCTCAGCAATGCAAATTCCGGGCATTCCAAGGTTTCTGTAGGAATGGATTGTTCTCTTTTTTTTTTTTCTGCTGCTGAGTAGACTCCTAATGAGGATTATGTGGTTTTTGCACCACAAAAAAACCCCATGAGCAGACTCAGAAATTAGTCCAGTAAAATTCGGAGTAGATTATTAAGAATTTTGAATAAATTTTGGATTGTGATAAATTTTGGGTTCGGTGCATGAGAGGCACTTCTTCACCCTCTGAGAAGCTCCTGCAGGATGAGGACGGCTCCACCCGGGAAGAAGAGGCTTTCCAGCGTAGATGGTTTATATTAAGGAGAGCAGATGAGGAGTCCAAACATTCCCCAAAAGTCCTGCAGAGGAAGACAAACACTGCAGGGTGCCAGAGCTTTTTCCATGACTCAAAAAACATTCACCCTTCAAGATCTCCTCGATAAAGCTCATGCCTGGAGGATGAAGTCAATTAGAGAGCAGACTGTTTGCAAGTGTATCCCTACAATTTCGTTTTCGGAATGTGGGATTGCAGCAGTTAATTAACTCTATGAAAACATCCCAAATTACTGTATCCATTTCCAAGATTTCAGCTTTCGCAAGAGCGCCGCGAAAACAAAGGAATGGGAGTTGCATCCCTAGAAAAATACTCACTGCGAGGCTGCCGCTATAGATTCCAACACTTCTCAGCTCAAACTGAAACACTTTAGATTTCTCTTCCAGCAGAGCTGATCCCAAGGGAAGCCGTACTTACCCTAAAATGAGGATATTCGGTAGTTCGGGATCAAGATCCCTGGTGGTCACCTTGATGCGCTGCGATGGAAAACCGATGGGTGGGTCCCGGGGCAGGGGGTGCCGGGGAGGTCTCCTCCGTCCCAAGGATCCCCGCGAGGTTCGGGAGCCGCCCCCTCTGTCCCCGCAGGTGTCCGGGTCCCGCCCTGCCCGCAGGTGCCACCGCCCCGGGGGCGGGCACGGCGTGTCCGAGCCGCCCGCCCCGCCCCGGCCCCGCCTCCGCCGGCCCCGCCCC
>VXBT01010522.1:59406-91033 GCA_013400235.1 Oriolus oriolus | reverse complement strand
CGAACAGCCCGGTGTCCTGCGGCTGCCGTGCCCCTGTGTCCTGCTGCTGCCGTGTCCCCGGGTCCCGCTGCTGCCGTGTCCCGCAGTCCCGGTGTCCCGGCACGGAGGTGAGTGCGGGCAAGGGGAGAGCGGGGCGGGCTCGGGGCTGCGGGTCCCGCTCTGCCGCCGCCGGTGATGCTGAGCCGCGTCCGAGCCCCGGCGGGAGCGGGGAGACGGAGCTGGCACCGGAATCTGGGTGTCCTCAGTGTCACAGGGAGGGGGAAGTGGCACCGGAATCTGGGTGTCCCCAGTTTGACGGGGAGGGGGAAGTGGCACCGAAATCAGGATGTGCCCATTGTCACGGGGGGGGGAAAGTGGCACCGGACTCTGGGTGTCCCCAGCCCCGCGGGGAGTGGGAAGTGTCACTGAAATCAGGATGTCTCCAGCCCCACTGGTGCTGGGGAGTGGGAGGTGGCACCAAAGTAGGGTGTCCCCAGCCCTGGTGGTTTTGGGGAGCAGGAGGTGGCACCAAAATCAGCCTGCCTCCAGCCCCACTGGTTTTGGGGGGCAGGATATGGCACCTAAATCAAGGTGTCCCCAGCCACACAGGAAGCTGGAGGTGTCACCAAAGTCAGGGGGTCCCCAGCAGCTGTGGCGCTGGCGGGAAGGAGCCAGGCTGTGGGAATCGCTGGGTGTGCAGCGTCGAGTGCCTGGGACCCAGTTCACAGCCTGTGTTTTACAGGTCTCTTGTAAAAGTGCAGTTATTACACATCTCCTGATGATTATAGAGCTGTAAAAAGAACTGGGCTCCGTGTTCCACAGGTGTGGACGCCAACCTCGGGCTCCCTAACAGTGGGGCTTCACCGCAGGAAATGACAGAGCACGATAAAAATGTACTCAGTGCAGCAAAAACTGTGAGGGGAAAATACAAACTGCCCACCACGAAGGCTGCAGAGGGGTTTTGGAAAAGGGCCTGGAGTGGTGAGACAAGGGGGAATGGCTCCCACTGCCAGGGGGCAGGGAGAGATGGGATATTGGGATGAAATCGTTCTGTGTGAGGGTGGGGAGGCCCTGGCACAGGGTGCCCAGAGAAGCTGTGGCTGCCCCTGGATCCCTGGAAGTGTCCAAGGCCAGGCTGGATGGGGCTTGGAGCAGCCTTGGACAGTGGAAGGTGTCCCTGCTCATGGCAGGGGGTGGAATGAGAGGTGTTTAAGGTCCTCCCAACCCAAACCATCCTGTGAAAGCACATGAGCAGCTGCTGGGCTGACTCTGGCAGGCTGTACAAGTGCTGCCTCTAGTGTGGTGTTTTCCTTCAGAACGGATACGGGCTTCTGGTACCTATTCCTATATCCAGATGCATCTCCTTGGGCTGGATCAGGCTGGGAATCCCTTGGCACAACAACCAGCAGCGTTGTGTGGGATCATGGGGATTGTGGGCGCTGAGGACTCGGTTCTGCACGAGGCCCTGGGTGCTCTGCTGATGCAGGGAATGAAAACAGTGCTGGGGGTGAGGAGTGCACGTGGTTCACGCAGATAGACCTGGTTTGCAAGACCCAGCTGGTTGATTCCTGAGGGCAATCTCAGGAAAATGGGATTGTGCGATTTGCCGTCTGTCGGGGGTAACGCAGCGAGCCGCAGAGGCAGAGATCAGAGCAGCTGCAGGGCCATGTGCTGCAGCCTTCTCCAGAAATGCCGTGCTGCTAATCCCAGATGCTCAGAGAATGAGTCAAGTTTCTCTCCCTCAAGAAACATGTTTTTGTTTAAAATCATCAAATATTACTTGCTGAGCTCTCTGTTTCTCGGGTCAGTTTTGATAAAGTTTTCAAGCTTCCTCCGAGACTTTGAACCTCGCCATTGTCACATCTCTGCTTGGATGAGTTTTTAAGAAAAGGACAAAAAGATTAAAAGGCTTGTGAAGACACAGAATAAAGTTTGAGAACACAAAGATCAGCTCAGAGAAGGAGAATTCAGAGCTGAAAGACTCTGTCCCCGTTGTGTGTGTCTGTGTCCCCCAGCCGGGCCCTGTACCTGCAGTGCAGGTGAATTCCAGAGGTAATTGCAGAGGGATGTTTTATGGCACGGAGCAAGGGAGTTGTCCTGGCTGTTCACAGCTTGGTGATTCATCAACCTCTGCGCGGTGATACTTTTACTCTCCGCTGAGCCCACAATTAACTCGGTTACCAGAGTTCTCCCTCTTCCCGCCGTGCCTTCCTTGCTTTAAGTCAATTAGTGCTTCCCAGCGTGATAATTGCTCTGCTCCCCGCCAGCCACATCCTCTCGGTGACATCCCTTCCAGAGGGGATAATCTGCAGGCCTTTAGCCTCAGCCCGGCTCTGTCTCCGAGGTTTGACGTCCGGGTGATGTTCGCTGTCAGGAGCCCGGGAAATCCCGTAATCGGCTTACGCGGGATGGATCCCGCGTGCTGACCCTCGCAACGCTCGTGATGAATTCCCTCTTCTGGCTGCTTTGTCTGGCAGGAAGAGGAGGGAAAGCACGGCCAAGGTGGAGGAGATGTGGTGTCTGGGTCAGGGAGGTGATTGCCACTGGCACCCCAAGGTGCTGCAGGGAAAAAATCCATTTTAGAGGAACAGACGCCTTTCCCTGCAGCCTTGGGAGCTCTGTAGGAGAGACACCTGTGCCTTTTAACTCAAGGTTGGGGCAGGTTATCCCAATCTCTTCCCATTTTCCCAAGTTTCAGATGTGGCAGAAGAGAGAGGGGCTGTTTCCTATCATCCTGTTTATATGGTTGTGGAGATTACGTAGGAGAGCCCTGCCTGAAATCAGGAGTTGCAAACTTGGGTTGAAAAGCAGAAGTCACCAAGTGGAAGATTCCCTACCCATGGAAGATTCCCTGCCCATGGAAGATTCCCTTTGCATGGAAGGGGCTTGGAACAAGATGAGCTTTAAGGTCCCTTCCAACCCAAACCATTCTGTGATTAAAAATTTAAAAAGAATAATAATTTTGCTGCATGAAGTCTGATACTTCTCAAAATTCCCCTCTTTTTTTTTTTTTTTCCAAGTCTGCGTTCCTCAATACTTTAATTCCTTTCCTCCCATCCACTGGCTGGATCTTGTGGACTCAAAGGAAAGGAATGCTTCGGTTATTCCCGTGTGCGCCTCAAAGGCCTCCTGGATGAGGCGCTTGTCCAACGGTTCAGAAGTGGTGAAAAGGCACCCACGATAGTTCCATGCCAATAAACTTCAGAAGGAGTTTCAGGTGGCAGCTTTCCTGAAGGACTGGGGTGGATTGAGTGATGCATGTGATGCTGGCAGGCATTTTTCCAGTAATTGCTGGGAGAATCTTTGAGTCTAAATCAGGAGGTTTCGCCTGGGCTTCGCACGTGCTTCCAGCAGATATTTCATCACTGGGATGGTCATTCCCAGTGCCAAATGCTGAAGGCCAGGTTGGACAGGGCTTGGAGCACCTGGGATAGTGGAAGATGTCCCTGCCCATGGAACTGGATGAGCTTTAAGGTCCCTTCCAACCCAAGCCATCCTGGGATTCCATGATTTGAAGTGAAGGCTCAAGGTAACCATTGGCATTCCTTGTTTTCTTGCTGCGTCCATGAGCAGCCGGAACAGGGAGCATGAGCTACGATCCAACAAAACGAGATTGGGGTTTCTTGCCTGAAGCCTGAGGCTTTTGGATGTGCCTGGGATGAACTACAGGCTTTGGCTTTGGACCAAATTTGGGGTAAAATGGTTTCCATTTGGGTTTTGTCTGGGTTATGCTTTGATGGTCAAACAAATCTGAACTGTTGTGTGAAAGCTACTTGGAATAAACTTACAAACCCCACTGTTGATATCATCTTATAGGTCTGGAAGTGGGGCAGTAAAGGATTAGAACTTGAAGTTTTGTGTTACAAAAACCCCAAAGAATCATCCTAGAATGGTTTGGGTTGGAAGGGCCCTTAAAGCTGATCCCGTTCCCAGCAATCCTCCTCAAGTCTGTACAGGAGACAGAGGTTGAACCCAGTCCTGCCCTCACTGCTCTTCAGGGAGAATTGTGGATTCTTAATGTTTCCACTCCCTAGCTCTCAATCCCGAGGAAGGTCCACTCCATCCTTCATTTTCATCCCTCATTATCCTGCATTTTTATAACAGGAGTGCAGGATAATGAGCAAAGTGGGAAGAGATGCTTGCAACAAATGGGTGAAAAATCAGGTGCATAAATACATTGGACATTCTGCTCATTCAAAATTTTGAAATAATTAAGAGTTGTTCTCACACCCTTAATGAGTTTTTCCCATAAATTAATGTGTCTGTGAGAACAACTGTCTTTCCTATGTCAAAATGGCCTCGTTTTTCTGTAAAGAAATGTGTTTTTCTTCCTTGTAGCCCAATTACATGATTATTTCCAAATGTTAGGGAAGCTGAGACTGGAATCCTTCAGCCCACCTTGGTTTATACGGATGGGGAATTAACACCAGCTGCAGGAGCAGCCTTGCCCTAGGTTAAAGTGCAAGATACGGTCATTTTTGTCCATTCTTTACAATTTAACTGGTGAAAAACCTCCACAGAGCATCATCTTTAGTGGTATCACACCAATTCCTTCCAAGGGGGCTCCGTGGAACCTTTCATCCCTTAAATCCCTGCCATGCAGCGCGGGGTGGAAGCTGTTTGGGGTCGGAAGGAGCAGGCTGCCATCCCAGCCTGGCTCCTCTGTGGAGCTGCCTGTGGCTCTGGTGAATCCCTGGTGCTCCAGGGCACTCTCCCACTCTCCCTCCCTCCCTCACCTCCCCGCTCGGGCCGCGTCAGAAGCAGCAAGACAGACACCAGATTATCTCCCCAGCCCTGGGGATCGTGCCCTGGAGGGTGGTGATTACCCTGCTCAGGAGTCTAAACATGCAGATGGGAGCACTTAGCGTCATCTAATCCTTTTTTGGGGAAAAATGTTGCCCTGGTTTTGTCCTGATGTGAAGAAACCTGTTGTGGCAAATTGCACTAATTCAGAGCTCAGCTTAATGCACTGAAATGGAGCTAAAAGCTCTGGAGAGAGGCACAGGCAGGAGCCTCGTGTGCCCCCACAGTGCCTCAAACCTTCTTTCCAGGGGCTGGTTTGGCTTAAATGTCACTTAAGGCTGGACTTGAGGAGTTTTGGCGCTTTGGATATGGAGAATTTTGGTGCGTTAGGTGGGGGCTTGCAGCGTTGCTGTTCCTTCTTCCAGCTGGCAGCTCAGGAAATCCATTTCACAGAATCTCCTGAGCTGGAAGGGACACACAGGATCATCGATCCAACCCAGACATCGATCCAGCCGTACCCAGACACCCCAACAACCCCACCCTGTGCATCCCTGAGTGTTGTCCCAACCCTCCTGGAGCTCTGGCAGCCTCAGGGCCGTGCCCATTCCCTGGGCACCCTCTGGGGGAAGAACGTTTCCTGAAATCCAACCTAAACCTCCCCTGGCCCATCTCCAGCCGTTCCCTGGTTCACACAGAGCAGAGGTTGGAGCTGCCCCTCTGCAGGAAGCTCCACACTGGGATGAGTCTCCCTCAGTCTTCTCTCCAGGCTGAACAAGTGCCTCCGGCTGTGGTTTTTTGTGGCCGTGTTTTCCTTGGCTTGTCATTTCAGAGCACCAGGTGCGTGTTCAGGTCCCAGCTCTGTTTTCTGGCTGAGATCATCATTTTTCCTTGGAAAATTTTCCTTTCCATCTGTTGTGCCTGGCTGGAGAAATGAAACATCTTCCCTAGGCTCATCCTTGTTCCTGTAGCTCCCAGCTCTTTGTGGCTTGGACTCTGTGGGATAACCCCGTCCTTGGCTGTTTCAGGACACAGCGTTATCAGCTGCTGGATCCCAGCTGTCCAGGGGAGCGTGGCTGCTCCAAAATTTGAGTTTGCTCCTGTGCCCATCCTTTAGAACTAAGCCTACACATCAAAAAATTTAAAAATTAAGATTACAGTGGTTCTTCCCTCTTTGGGAAGGTTCAGGGCCATCTCATCTGCCTCACACGGATGTGGAGTCAAACCAGGGGGTGTTTATATAAACATATAAAAATTAATTTCAGATTTATTCATGAAACCCAGCAGCAGGGATTCTGCATAAGGCAAGGAAGCAGAATGTCCAGGCAAAGCCAGGAGGTCCTGGCACTGCAGCTGCTGCTCTGGGATATCAGCTTTTGTAACGCCATGTGGGTGTAAGGGCTGGGGGATCTCCCCGTGCAGAGCTAATTCCAGCCCAGGGCTGCTTTCTGTTCCTCTTAATTATTTTATTTTTCTGAGATTATTGCAACACTGCCCGATATCAGTCTAGTCTGATAACATTCAAAATCCACAGCACAGAAGGAAAAAATTCTTTCCATTTCAGGAAGGACTTTTCTTGTGGGTTTTTATGTTTCATTTTCTTGTTTCTTTATTTCAGCTTTTATATCTATATCTATATCTATATATCTATATATCTATATATATATATATATATAAACTAACTTTATAACATTTCAGAATTGACTATTTGGTCTTCATTTCTTCAAAATATTCCTATTCAGAAACAGAAATTCCCATCTTTCCTTTCCTTCCCTGTAATAATTCTCACATTTGGAGGAGATCACCAGATTCATGAGATCATGGCTACAAAATTTGTACTGACACAAGTGATCTCTAGTGCAGAAAAACCTTAAAATGGGTGTTGATAATATTCACGAGGTATCAAAGAGCTGCAGATTTACAGCTGATCTGCACAGACTTGAAAAATCTCTTTTCTGTGAAGCAATAAATGAAGTTAATAATTACAGTACAATTAGACCAGGAGGGTGATGTGTGGAGTGAGGTAGGATTTCGCCTTCAGTGGTTACAGGAAATGAGAGATTTGGGGTGCAGGGCTGTGAGTGTCCTTTAAGCTGAACTCTCTACTACAGGTGGATAAAATACTCAGAGTTGTAAGGTGTTGGCTGAACCAGGCTGCTAATTTAGCTAAAATCTGCATTTTTTTTTCCCTTTTGGAGGCAGGGATGAAGGGTTGTCATTGCCTCCCTCGAGTGCCTCCAGGCTCCGTGAACTCTGTGCTAAATCAAACTGGAATTCGGGGCATTCACCACCCATGAGTGGCTGAGCTGGAAGGGACCTTAAATCCCATCCCATCCCATCCNCACCTTCCACCATCCCAGGTTGCTCCAAGCCCTGCCCAGCCTGGCCTTGGACACTTCCAGGGATCCAGGGGCAGCCACAGCTTCTCTGGGCACCCTGTGCCAGGGCCTCCCCACCCTCCCAGCCAGGAATTCCTTCCCAATATCCCATCCATCCCTGCCCTCTGGCAGTGGGAAGCCATTCCCTGGGTCCTGTCCCTCCATCCCTTGTAAATCTTCTCTCTCCATCTTTCTTGTGGCTCCTTCAGGCACTTGAAGGCCACAATGAGGTCACCCCAAAGCTTCTCCAGGCTGAACAATCCCAACTCTCTCAGCCTTTCCTCGCAGGAGCGATGCAGGATGGTCCCTGTGGGTCTCTTCCAGCTCAGGGTACTGTAACCAAGCAGATTAAATTTTCCAAATCGTGACACAGCAGTTTGTATGATTTATGGGTTTGTCTTGCAGAGAATCAAAACACAACTCATTTGGTTTTATTGGTTTTATTGGTTTTATTGGTTTTATCCCTTTGTATCCCACGGCACCACGTCCCCCCTTGCCAGCTGCAATCATTCCTGGCTGTGGCACTGTTTATTTTGTACCAACCCTTCAAATATAAGATTTATTGCTCAGGGCAATTCCTGAGCCATTGGGAACTCCCCAGGGAATGCTGGAGTAGCCTTGACTCCCTTTCCTGAGTAGCCCCGGCTCAGAAATGCCCTGGTGGTTTGACAAATGATGGTTGGCTGGTGGCAAAGTATTGTTTGCTGTGGTTTGAAGCCAGGTTTCAGAGCTACAGAAAAATATATCACTTAAAATTACTGGGAGAGGTAATTTCCCCCCTTTTTTTCCTTTAATATTGAACAAACAGCAGTCAGGTTAGGTAGGCAGATGAGGAGTTTGTCCTCCACCAGAGTGGAGCCCGTTGCGGGTTGTTCCGCAGAAGAAATCTGAAAAATAACAAACTTTGCAGCTGTGGAGTATGGAAATGGTGTATTTCCATTTGAAACTGGCATTTAAATCAAGGATTTTGTTCAGAGCACCTGGAGGGTTTGATTACTCCCTCAGGAGAGGAGGAAAAGGCCTTTGCTCACGGATTTCAGTGCCACAGGATTTATTTTTCCCTGGCAGAACTTAGCGAGGCCACCAAGGGCAGGCTCTAAAAAAGGATAATTATTAGATGTGGTTTTTTGATACAGAGAAGTTTCTTTCCTCTTCTTAATTTTACCAAAAGGCACACGAGGTAACTGAAGTCACATCAGCTACTTGAAGTGCATTTTTGCTGGGTTGTGTAACAAATGAAACGAGCGGAATTTGCCTTTCTGCATCAGAACTTGGTGCTGTGCGTCGAGCGGAGCCAGCTGGGACAGCAGATCTGATCTGATCAAAGGCATTTTCCACATCATTTCCATGCCTTATCACGTCTTCCTCAGCAATGAAACCTGAGGTTTGAGTCTTTCCAAAGAGGGTTTTTACTCAAGGAATGGCCAGGCAGGGATGTGCTGGTGGGAGAGGATGAGCGATTGCCTTTGCATCACTTATTAAACTCCCTTTCCTCTTTTATTTTAAATAAAGCATTTTTTTTTAAAGTGCATTCTGCAATGTCCGACATCCCATAAGAATCGATCACCTGAACCTCTTGCTTTGTATTTCGGCCGCTCTTGGATTTTCAAACCTCAAACCTTCAGCCCTTCCTTGCAAAATGAGGCCTTTCCAGCCTCTAGGAATCGCAGCTGTGGGGTGGGACGCTGCCTCCCAAAAAGCTGGATGACAAAACTTCCCTGGGATTGGAAGGAGCCACATTTTCCCTTCTATTTCAAAAAGCCCAGGGCAAACAGCGGCTCCTCTGATGCCTTAATTCAATAAAAAAATGCCCCAAGAGCTGCAGCAGGGCTCAGGTTTTAACCACAGGTCAGCAGCTGAAGTCAGAGCTTTGTAAAATCCGTGCAGGAATATCATGGGAAGTGGGCACGGGGAATCAGAAAGGACCAGGGCCACTTGGAGCTGGTTTTAAGGGTTGTTCTGCCTTGAGAAAAAAACCTGTCCTGTGGTGTCCAAACACCGGGAAAGGTCACTGGACACATGAGTTTATTTATGAACGCCCTTTGTGTGCTGCTGTCCCTGGAATTAGGGACAATCCTGGGAGTCTGAAGGCTGCGTGGATGCAGCGTGGGCAATCCACAGGTGCCCAGCAGATGATTTTTGGCAGCACAGAGGGAGGAGGAAGCGTTTCCTCTCCTTTCTTGGCTTAGGGCAGCCCTGCTTTTTTTCTGGTGATGCCTTTTCCTGGTCTTAAAATGAAGAGAGCTGAACCCAGTTAAGAGGGAAAAAGGGTTTTACCTCGGTGTTTATTGAAGGATCCTCAGGGGCGCCGAAATGCACATCGAAATGCACCCCGAAATGCCCCCCGGAGAAATGGCCCCCCACGATGTGATGTGTGTGCAATTATAGGCCTTGCTAATTAGCACATCTATCAAAGATTGCCCAGGGAGGGACTCCAGCGAGACCCCTCAGCGAGGAACCTTCCCCTGGCTGGGCCTGGCTTTGTTTACAGAATGTGTTCTGGAGAGGCCCTCGGGGTCTGGGGTTCCCGGGGTGTTTGGGCTCTTGGCTTAACGGGATATTGGGTGTGAGGGAAGTGATCAAACTTAAAGAATTGTAACTGTGTGGGCTAAAAGCACTGAGAATACATAAAAGCTACACAAAGGAGTGTATAAAAGGGGTGTAAAAGAAAAAGCATAAAATCATCATGGCATCACTGGGCCAGCTCTGAGAGGAGCGTTCAGGAATGAGGGGGCGAAACTGGGTTTGGGGTTGGCCTCAAGGCCTGGAGGTCTTGGGAAGGATGAACTGTGGGGCTCTTCCATCGGGGAAATGGCTGTGAAGATCATGGAGCTGGGCAGCTGAGCCTGGAATTCTCTTGGACACCAGAAGGACATGGTGGTTCCTCGGCTGGTGGCAGGAGAAGGATACAAAGACTTGTTCAAAATAAAAACTCAGGGTATTTTGGGCTCTGTCTGGATAATCACTGGGACTCGTTGTACGTAATATTGCTAAACTGCTTTTTTTCTGATTTTATGAATGCTGTTAGTATTCCACCTGGGTATTTTAATTGTGGAATTCGGTGGATGCTTGAAGACTTTTCAAAATAAATAATATTATTTCCAGGGTTTGGGGATTTTAAAACCATATCCCCATTTCTTTAATATTGCCAAAAATGCGGTGTTGCCTCTGTGAGGATGAGAAAGTCCAATTTGTAGCTCTCTTCCCACAGAAAGTTTCCTTTATTCTGTGTGAATATAAACTAATTTTTTTCTCAGTTAACACCCAGCTAAGTGCAAAGTATATATTTATTAAAAATATATTTCTGTATGTGGCTTTGTGAGTAGTTTGACCACCACAGTGAAGCAATTACGTGATGAATTCTTTTTTAAAAGAATGTTTAATTGCAAAAGGAATTTTAACTTAGCTTGTGTAGTTTTACTTGTGTACTTAGCTGCCAAAATAAAGGGAACTGAGATCTTCTCTGAATTGTCAGGGTTGTCGTAACTGGTTAAATCCATGTTTACAACCTTGCCTGTGGTTAACCACCCCCAGATAAGATCATGGACTGTCTCCCTTCGAGTGTAACAGGTGAGGGGTTGTTGATATAATTCACATTTAAATCGCTTTGTGCTTTATTTATTTATTTTTTTTTCTTTCCTCTTTGGCTTTGAGAGGGCCTGGCTGTGTGTGAGGAACGTTATCAGTTCATGAAGTGTTTCTCAAGATAATCCATTGTGGCTGGGGAGGTAATGATTTGCCTTCCCTGACACTGGGCTGCCCTGTTTTCCTGCAGTGCTCCCATTAAAAAAAAGGCTCCAGTGGTTAAGGATAATGTGCTAAACCACATGTCTGGACACATACGAGAGGTGAAACCTGAAACTTGGCAGTTCAGACACTTTTTAAGTCAACACTGAGCTCGAAGCAGCCACAGCACAGCTCCTGAGCTGTTCCTTGGTTCTACAGAAAAGCAAAGAGAATTTAATTCAAGCACCACTTTAATCCCAGCTGTTCCCCTAAGGCTCCTTCAGTTTTGCCTGGAGTTTATCAGGGAAAAGTGACATTTGAGCTGGAGATTTGGGCTTTGCCACCAGGGCCATGTTTTAGTGCTACTTGTTTTACACCAGAGGAATCGCAGCGTGTAGATGTATGTCTGTGTGTATAGACTGAAAAGTTGTTTAACATTTATGTGGAAATTGAGTATAAAATCTGTTAAAAATTAATTAACAGCAGTCAGGTTAGGTAGGCAGATGAGGAGCTTGTCCTCCACCAGGCTGGAGCCCATTGCAGGTTGTTCTGCAGAAGAAATCTGAAAAATAATAAACTTTGCATCTGTGGAGTAGAGTTCTGGTGTATTTCCATTTGAAAGTAGCATTTAAATCAAGGATTTTATTCTGAGCACCTGGAGGATTCGCTTTTCCCCCCAAACAATGGCAGGGATAGGAATTGTGTGGGTTGTGGGAAGTGTCTTTCATTTCCATCTCTCCGCTTGCTTGCAGCTTTTTGAGCTTTCCTTCGCGTGCTTTGCCAGATAATTTGATTCAGGCTGTGCACAAGAGTTACATTTCTGTGGGCAGCCTCAGCACCTGATTTCCAGACAGAGGACAAACAGCTGGGCTGGGAGCTGTTCTGTAATCCCTGGATGGAGAATGCTCCCTCCATGGGATGGGGATGAGAGTGGGATTGGCTTTCTTTTTAAAGGTGACCACTGGATTCTGCCCCGCTGGAGACTCGAGGTTTAGACCTGCACAAAATCGACTTGTCTGGAGCTACTGAAAGAGGAGGTTCAGCTCTCCTGGCTGAAGCAAAATTCATTTATTTCTGTATTAATAGGGGATAAAGCAACCCAAAAAGCACAAATCTCGTGAGGAGCGGATGGGGGAGCTGGGAAAGGGGCTCAGCCTGGAGAAAAGGAGGCTCAGGGGGGACCTTGTGGCTCTGCACAGCTCCCTGACAGGAGGGGGCAGCCGGGGGGGTCGGGCTCTGCTCGCAGGGAACAGGGACAGGAGGAGAGGGAACGGCCTCAGGCTGGGCCAGGGCAGGGACAGGGTGGATATTGGGGAATTCCTTTATGGAAAAGGTGCTCAGGTGGAGTCCCCATCCCCTGAGGGATTTAAAGCCCTGTGGTTGTGGCACTTGGGGACAGGGGTCAGAGGTGGCCTTGGCAGCGCTGGGGAATGGTTGGACTCGATGGTCTGAGAGGGATTTTTCATCCTTAACAGTTCTAATCTTCGTTCCACGTCACTAAAAATAGCCTGGATTTCCTGGAGCACCATTCCCTCGGCAGCTTCTCTCCTGTATCTTATTCCCATCGGATTTTATGTCTCTCCGTGGTGGGTTTGGTGCTGAAGTGCACGGGCTGGACCCAGTCCTCGTGTGGGATTTGGCTCCCTGCTGGGAGGATTCCTGATGGGAGATGCCTGGCAAATTCCCAGCTCCCGCTGTTCCCACAGACAACCTGGAAATGGGTGGGGCTGACGAAGCTGAGATCGCCTGCTGGAATGGCAGCTCATCAAAGGGCCAGGGAAATCTATAAAATGAGCCATAAAGTTCCTTTGAAAGCTTCAGGTTTGCTCGTTTCACTACTGCGGGAAGATGCTTGTAATGTAGATACGTATAAACCACGGGTTTGTGTGGGGAATGTGGGATTTGTTGTTTGGAAAAGGAGGCGAGGGGAAATCCCTTCAGCATTCTCCTAACTGTGCTCCTAGAAACGGGTTCTTTTCTTCTGGGAGGATTTTAAACTCTTGTTTATTTGGGTTTCTTTACCTGAATTGTTTCCTTTCTGTATCAAGGATGCAGTGGTTAATCAACTTCTGAGTCTGACTGGAGGAGGGTTAATTGTTAATCAGCTTCACCAGTACTCAGAAGTGCCTGAACTCATTTGGGGAAATTCATTTTCCCTGCGTGTCTTCAACAGTCTGCTCTGATAGACATCGATTGTCCAGCTCTGCCCTGGAGCTGAATCCATGAAAACTCAGATATGTTTTAAGAGCAGCCCTTAAAATAGCAGTGAAATCCAGGAAATGCCACATGGAACCCTAAAATCAGTGTTTTGGATTCTTGACTAATGGAAGGGAATTCACAGCAGCTGTCAAGGGCCTCCATTGCACCTGTGGGAAGCTGCCTGGGGCTATGGAGAGGGAGGAGAGGGAAATACAGCTTTTAAAACCACGGCTCTCTTGGAAATGGGGAGCTTTATTCTGGTTTACCAGAGGCGTTGGTGTTCATTGGGAACGCAGATGTTTTATATGCCAAAGTCACGGGATAAAAGAGTTGATAAAGGGAAACAAAGCCTGGAATGCAGGTTGTGCTCCTCCCAGCTGATGCTGGGCTCTGTGGGAGTGTGGAGAGGTTTTGGGGGTGTGTGGAGCCTTTCTCTGTGTGCATGAGTCTCTCTGCGCCTGTGTGGTGTTTTTCTGTGTGTCTGGGAGTCTTTCTGTGAGTGTGGGGAGTCTTTTTGGGGGTGTGTGGAGCCTTTCTGTGTGTGATTGATTTGTGTGTGTGTCTTTCTGGGAGTCTTTCTGTGGGTGTCATCGTGTGTGTGTGTGTGAAGTCTGTGTGTGGAGTCTCTGGTGTGTGTGTGTTGGTGTGTGAATCTTTCGGAGTCTTTGTGGGTGTGTCTGTGTCAGTTTTTCTGTGTGTGTGGCGTCTTTTTGTGTGTGTCTTCCTCTCTGTGGGAGTGTGGGTTTCTGTGTGTGTGTGTTTCTGTGTGGGGGAGAGTCTTGCAGAGTGTGGGTGTCATTCTCAGTGTGTGTGTGTGTCGCTCTGTCTTTCAGAGTGTGTGCAGTCTTTCTGTGGGTGTCACTGTGTGTTTGTGAGTCTGGAGTCTTTTTGGGGGTGTGTGGAGCCTTTCTGTGTGTGTGTCTTTCTGGGAGTCTTTCTGTGGGTGTCACTGTGTGTTTGTGAGTCTGGAGTCTTTTTGGGGGTGTGTGAAGTCTCTGGTGGGTGTTTGTGTGTGAATCTTTCGGAGTCTTTGTGGGTGTGTCTGTGTCAGTTTTTCTGTGTGTGTGGCGTCTTTTTGTGTGTGTCTTCCTCTGTGTGTGGGCGAATCTTTCAGAGTGTGTGCAGTCTTTCTGTGGGTGTCACTGTGTGTTTGTGAGTCTGGAGTCTTTTTGGGGGTGTGTGAAGTCTCTGGTGTGTGTTTGTGTGTGAATCTTTCAGTCTTTGTGTGTCTGTGTCACTTTTTCTCTGTGTGTGTGTGTCTTCGTGGGCCTTTCTGTGTGATGGGGTCTTTTTGTGTGTGTCTTCCTCTGTGTGTGGGCGAATCTTTCAGAGTGTGTGTGTGTGTAGTCTTTCTGTGAGCATCTTTTTGTGTGAGTGTGGAGTATTTCTGGGGGTGTGTGGAGCCTTTCTGTGTGTGTGTGAGTCTGGTAGCGTATATGTGTCTTTTTCTGTGTCTGTGGTGTCTTTCTGTGTGTGTTTGTGTGTGGGTCGTTTTGCGTGTGAGTCTGTGTGTGTCTGGAGTCTTTCTGGGGATGTGGAGCCTTTCTGTGTGTGCGTGATTTCTTTCTGTGTTTGTGGGTGTCTTTCTGGGAGTCTTTCTGTGGTGTCCTTGTGTGTGGAGTCTGTGTGTGTGTGTCTTTGTGGGCCTTTCTGTGTGACAGGGTCTTCTTCTGTGTGTCTTCCTCTGTGTGTGAGTGTGTTTCTGTGTGTGGGAGTCTTTCAGAGCGTGGGTGTCCTTCTCTGAGTCTGTCTGGGAGTCTTTCAGAGTGTGTGCAGTCTTTCTGTGAGCGTCTTTTTGTGTGTTCGTGAGTCTGTGTGTGAGTGTGGAGTCTTTCTGGGGGTGTGTGGAGTCTCTGTGTGTGTGAATCTTTCTGAGTCTGTGTGTGGGTTTTTTTCTGTGTGATGGGGTTTTTCTCTGTGTGTGTCTTCCTCTGTGAGTCCCTCGGTGTGTGAGTGTGTTTCAGTGTGTGGGAGAGTCCTTCAGAGTGTGGGTGTCATTCTCTGAGTCTGTCTGTGTGTGTGAGTGAGAGTCAGAGTGTGTGGAGACTTTTTCTCTGAGAGTCCTTGTGTGTGAGTCTTTTTGTGTGTGTCTTTCTTTCTGTTTGTGTGTTTCAATGTGTCTTTTTGCGTGAGTCTTTCTCTGCGCGTGTGATTTTTTTCCTCTGTATCTCCCTTCCTGTTTTGTCGTTCCCTGCGAGGTGTCTCAGCTTCCCCAAGACAGACCCCGTTTATTTCCCGCTATAAATAAACGCACGGAGTTTGACTGAACGCTTCCCTGGAGAAACCCCGCTGCAAATCCAACGGGAATTCTCCCAGATCTCCACACCTGAGTGTTGTTCACCCCCTTTGAACGAGCTCCCAGGAGGGGCGAAGCCCCTTCACCAGTTATTCCCTCCCCACCAGAGCTGGGATCCGTCCGAGTGCCATCGGGATCAGCCCCTCGATGGAGCCCGACAAGGGCCTGTGAGTACAAGTGTGAGGCTGAGCTGGGAGCTGGGTGGGAAGCTGCTCAGACCTGCCAGCTCTGGGTGTGCCCGAGAGCTGAATTTGGTGTGATTACAGCATGGAAAACTTCGAGGTGCCTGGGGAATCCGGGGAGCAGCTGAGAGGGTGAATGTGAAGGCTGCACTTATTCGTTACTCTGATTTTTTTTCCCTATTTTTTTTTTTTAAACATAAATTCGTTTTGTGGGTATCAAATTAGGTGCTTGAAAAAAATTACTTTCTAATGTATTTGAAAACAAATCACATCAGTAGGGGCCATTCACTTAAGAGTTGAGTTTGACAATCCTGGTAGGTCCCTTCCAACTCAGAATATTCTGTGATCTCATCAAACCAGTTCCACTCTCCCAAGTCCAATCCCAGGGATAATTTCTGATGGTGGATTTAGGTGTAGGAATGCCTTGGAGTTCGTGGCTCACATCAGGAATGGCTCCACTGGAGTTTGGTGTCGGTTTTTTCCAGTCTCTCTGTTGGTGGAGAAGGACTGAAATGGGAAGGACTGGCAGGTTGTGCTTGGCTGCATTCTGGGTGGGAATGAAACACCCAAAAATGCCTTTCCCTGCCAGAGGACTAACCTGGCACTGCAGTGACCAGTGGTTTAGAAAGCTGGGGTTTTTATTTTCTATTTTCATGGGAAAGCCTGAGGCTGTGAATGTGCGTTGTGCAGTGCAATCCCCCAAAGTACAGCAGGCAGAGAAAATTCACTGTGCCTGTAGCTATGTTAGGATGTTAAATACCAGGGTTATTAATCTTTCCTCACCTCAGCGACTCTTAGGCCACGTATTAATGTGTTTTTGTGTGAGATTTAATTGCTCAGGCTTGTAACAACTCAAAACCTTAAGATCCTGTTTCCCGCTGTGACTTCAGTCCTGAGAAACTGGCTCTCTGGAAAAGCAGCAAAGTGTTGTTTGGATTGTGTTCCATTTTCCATGGCATTTGGAGGATCATCTGTGGGTTATGGATCAGTGCAGAGCAAGGCTCAGACTGGGGCAGGGATTTTCCAGGAGTAACCAGCGGCCAGGAGTGATGCTGGGAAGGGAATTCCAGAGTCAGGGCTTCCTGCACTGAGCTTGAATCACGTCAGCACCGTATTTACTGTCTTAGAGAAATTACCCCAATAAAACACCTGAATGTTTATCTTAACTTCATAAAAAAAAAGGTGTTTCTATAAATAAAATACGATTAGACCCGTGAAGTAAGAAATAAGAATTGCTAAATAAGCTTCAGATGAAGGCCAAGTGTATCTTTTGATTCCAGGGCTTTGGCTTTCACATTGCATAAGCTCAAAGCAGCCAAGCTGATTTTTAAGAGTTCAAAAAAATAAATTAAATGGTTAGAAAAAAAATTTAAAAGGTTTTGACATTCAATCTGTCATCATTGTCTTCTCAAGAATGCACACGTCCAGAAAAAAAAAGGCAAAAGGTTTTGTTGAATGACATTGATCTTTGGAGTTCTTGTTTGGTTTTCTGCTCATTAAGCTCCTGACATGGAAGCAGACTTGAAAAGGCCAAGAACTGTGACATTGGATGCAGATTTCAGCATGTCAGCAGGTCTGGTAATAAAATGGAAACTGAACTTGATTTTATTACCTTTTCTTTTAACAGCAAGAACCAATATTTGAAAATGATAGACCTGGGTGCAGGGGAGACAGCATAGCAGACATAAATCAAACACTGGATGTATTTTCCTATTTAAAAAAGGGCAGTGCTGGAAGTATTTAGGGATTCTATTTGTGAATTCCAGGCCTTCATTTGGATTACGGACATGGAAGCAAATTGGGGCAATTGAAATATTTTAAATGTGCGCCTGCTTATTTTTTTAGAGGGCAGGGAAAATAACCCAACCCAAACAAACCACAACAACCTTTTTGTTTGGAAAATCTGGCAAATCTTTGCCACAAATTAAGTTCTAGTAGATTTTGATTCTGTGATAGAGGGAGAGCCAGGGGTGTGTTTGTAGTGAGACTCATTTTAGTGCAGAGGGGGAGCCAGGAGGATTCCCTGGAAGTTGCCAAGGGCCAGTCGGCCTCAGCAAGTGCCTGGATGGAGACTGAAATGAGAAGAGACATCTGAGAATATGAGGGGCTGAAAGAGGGTTGAAACCCCCTTTTTTTTTTTTTAAATGAACTTGCACCAAGTGTGAGGCTTCAGGCCGTGTTTGAAGTAGAGTTTTGGTTTTGGTCATAAATCCAAGCGTGGCAAGTCCTGGAACAAAACCAGTCCCGGCACAATCCTGCTTGAATCTGCTCATGTTTCCTTTTAGGTTTCTGTTCATCTCAACCTATTTTCCCCTCTGCTTTCATCACTTTAAAACCCAACCAAACACGTGTTCCTTTTGCTAGGTAACACTGCTTGGAGAAAAGGCTTTTTAAAATTTGTCTCCTTCACTTCAAAATGCGGTTCCACATTTGAAACCCAAAGCAATCTTTCCCCAGGGATTAGCTCTCCTCCTAAGACTTTGCACATTCTTTAATCTGCAGTTTCTATTCTCTTGAAGTGTCAGGAACTGATGTGGAGCATGGGCTTGTTTATTGTCTCTGTCATCAAGAAATAGCAAAGTTGTTTGTTTTAATGTGTGGGGTTTTCTCCCGGCCCAAGCAGCTAAAGTGAGCATTAAAAACCCTGTTTTACTTCACATAAAACAAGTCTGGGGTGTCTTCTGCTGCACAAAAGGAAACAATTCTTGAATTCTCATTTAATTTTCCTTGTTTCTAAATAAACCCTCCCCACTTGTTTCGAATGATCCCCTATTAAAAACTGGGCTTCAAAGGAGATGGGATTTGTGTGACTGGGAAAAGAGGGGCCTTGGTGTGCTTTGAGTGCAAAGTGTGTGACCTCCAGGTGTGGAATACCCAGTAATTCCCCTTGGCTCCAGGCCATGGAAACCATCAGGGGTGCACCCAGGCAGGCCAGAAAAATATCTAAAATTCAGTTTAAACCAGGCTGGGAAAGGCCTTGCTGCAAACAGCACCTTGAGGGCTCCTCAGGGGATGGTGGCACTGCTTGTGATCCTCTTTCAAATGACAATTTTTAACATTTCTGCCTCGCTGCCCAGGGTGTGCTGAGTTTAGAAATGAGATTTTTTTTATCAGCTTTCACAGATTGCTCTCACTGACACTATTACAGGAGATTTCCAAGATTTTGAGGGAATTAGGCCTCTCTTCTTGGCCTCGCTGTGGTTTGCCTGAAGTGAGCATTAAACACCACGTTTTACTTCCCATAAAACAAGTCTGTGGTGTCTTCCGCTGCACAAAAGGAAACAATTCTCCTGGAATTCTCATTATATTCTCCTTGTTTCTAAAGAAACCCTCCCCGCTTGATTGCAATGATCCCCAATTAAAAAACCGGGCTTCAAACGAGATGGGAAAAGAGGGGCCTCGTGCTTGATGCGCTTCGAGTGCAAAGTGTGTGACCTCCAGGTGTGGAATACCCAGTAATTCCCCTTGGCTCCGGGCCACGGGATCAGCCACCCCGCTTTCTTCAGCGGGCTGGGAAAATTGCAGATGCCTGGGTTTGTGTCTCCTTGGCACTCCGGAGTTTCTCAGGACTTTGATTGCGAGGGGATTCCAGACAAGAGTCGCTTTGTTTATCGGTAAATTGTGCCAGGAGCTTATCGGATGCTGTGGAACGAGCCCCCCTCTCGCGGGGATGCTGCTGACAATTATTGACTCGCAGCCCGTGGTAGTCACTTGAAAGGAGGGAAAAAACCCTCAGTTTTTAATGGTTTTTGTTGTTGTTGTGTGGGAGCAGAGTCGTTAAATGGGGTTTTTGTGGGGCAGGTGATGATTTCTCACCCTCAGCGTTGCGTTTCCCAGGTGTTGTGGTTTGGGAATTGTGGCTTTCTCTGCCTCCAGTGCTGCAGGGATGAAGTTGGTAAGGAAATAGATCTAGTTTAAAAAAAAAAGAAAAAAAAAACAACAAGTAAAAGATCCCTCAACAAAGAATCTGTGCCATTTCCCTGCTCTCTGATTCCTTCTTTCCCCCCTTCGCTCAGCATCCACATCCCTTTCCTGCCCACAAAACATCGAGGCCGTGTGGATGCTCCTCCAACTGAGCAAATTCTTGGAGCTTCCAGCTCTTCTGAAGGCAGTGGGCAATGGTGGCCAAGAAATCCTCTGGGATTTTCCTGACTCCGTGGCCTGTTCCAGCTCCTTCCTGCCTGAAGTGCCCAGCCCTGGCGGCAGCTTGGCCATGGCGCTGCTGCAAAAAAAGGCAGTGGGGAGGTGGCAGGCTCAGGGAAACCATCAGGGGTGCACCCAGGCAGGCCAGAAAAATATCTAAAATTCAGTTTAAACCAGGCTGGGAAAGGCCTTGCTGCAAACAGCACCTTGAGGGCTCCTCAGGGGATGGTGGCACTGCTTGTGATCCTCTTTCAAATGACAATTTTTAACATTTCTGCCTCGCTGCCCAGGGTGTGCTGAGCTTAGAAATGAGATTTTTTTTTTTTAATCAGCTTTCACAGGTTGCTCTCACTGACGCTGTTACAGGAGGTTTCCAAGATTTTGAGGGAATTAGGCCTCTCTTCTTGGCCTCGCTGTGGTAGAACTGGGTGAATTCAGTGGGCGCTTGAGGTGCAACAATTCCATTTTCTCACATTTTCTCGGTTTTCTCTAAAAGAAAGAGAAAAAGATTTTCAGAGCCCCAAATTGGGACTTAAAATCCTCTTCTGTGGGCCAAAAGGCCCACAGAAGAGGATTTTAAGTCCCAATTTGGGGCTCTGAGCAACCTGGGCTGGGGGAAGCTGTCCCTGCCCGTGGCAGGAGGTTGGAATGAATTGAGTTTTAAAGCCTCTTCCAACCCCAAACCATTCTGGGATTTTTTTAAAATCCCATCTTAAAATTAATTACTGGTTTCCTAGAAGAAACATCATTTAGGAGTCCTTGAGAATGCTATAAAACTTTCCAAATTTATTTATTAAAAGGAGATAGGAGAGGATTAGAGAAGATAAAATATAACCAAGCAGCCTTTGTATCCATTTAGAAAAATATTTGAACTTGGACCTCCTTTCAGGGAAACCCTGATTAATGACCCCCTGAGCAAAGAAAATTAATCTGGAGTGATAAAAACCTCGCTGGTCACATCACCCGTCTTAGTTCCTCTTAAAACCCGTGCTGGGATGCAGCAAGGGAGGACTCAGAGCCAGGAAAATCAGATGGAAGAGGTTCTGTAAATGTCAAAGATGTAAATGCAGCTTTTTTTTTTGGTTTGGTCCGGAGCATCTCGTGTCGCTTTTCTTTGGACTCCAAATTTATGGAAAAGCACTGACATCCCAAAGCAAAGAATTTCAACTCTATTTCTGTGCTAATCCGCTCCAGGGAAAAGCAGTTCAGTTTCTATGGATTTTTGAAAGGTTTTAAGGGTTTTTTTGAAGGTTTTTAAGCTAATTGTGAAAATCCTGTCCGTGATTTTATCTCTGTTTAGAGTTACCTTTGCACTTTAAATCACTTTTGGATGGTGACTTGCAGCCTTCTCCACTGTGGGAATATTTCTTGCACGCTCTTTGTGGATTAACATGGAAAAATGAAAATTATAATGTTGTTTTTACTGTAAGATTAAGAAAAGGAGTGATCAGAATGACTTAATTGTCTGCATTTAAGTAAATTTACAGAAATTAATTTAGGTTGGAAAAGAAACTTATTCTTTTCTATAGAATTCTTTTTCTGAAGTTAAATTTTGGCCCTTGAGATTGATGGGAAATTTTGCTGTTTCTTCCACTGATCAGGAATTAAGTTGTTTTTAAACTCCTTTTGTTGTTTTTATCATAGAGCAAAAATAAGATTTTAATTTTTTTCCCCTGGTTTCTCTCTTCCACGATTTTCTGCAGTTTAGTTCTTAACTACTTTCTGCCTAATTTTCATTTCAGCCTCAGTGAGGTGATTTAATTATTAACTTTTTTGTAATTTATGTGTAAATTCTCCTTTTATTTATTTTTTTTTTCCACATGGTGCAAGACTAATCAGGAGTCCTCAGGGTGACGGAGTCACTTCCAGGCACTGGAGCATGAGCCAGCAAGTGGCTCTTGTGTCAAACTAAAACCACTTCAAAATGGTTTGTGGTGCAAGAGGAAACGTTTTGAGTGATGTTCCCTGAGAACTGAGAACAAAAGGAGGTAAAAAGAGTTGGAGATGATGATTTAGGTCTCAAATGAGTCAGTTAGACCAGGAAATATTTTTTCTATTTTCTATTTTTTTTCTATTTTCTACTTTTTTCTATTATTTTCTACTTTTTCCTATTATTTTCTACTTTTTCTCTATTTTCTACTTTTTTTCTATTTTCTACTTTTTTCTATTATTTTCTACTTTTTCCTATTATTTTCTACTTTTTCTCTATTTTCTACTTTTTTTCTATTTTCTACTTTTTTCTATTATTTTCTACTTTTTCCTATTATTTTCTACTTTTTCTCTATTTTCTACTTTTTTTCTATTTTCTACTTTTTTCTATTATTTTCTACTTTTTCCTATTATTTTCTACTTTTTCTCTATTTTCTACTTTTTTTCTATTTTTTTTCCTATTTTTTCTATTTGTATGTTCTATATGTTCTATTTTCTATTATTCCCTATTTCCCATTTATTTCCTATTATATATTTCCTATTCTATATTCTATGTTACATATGTGCAGCCAGGATCTTGGAGTGCCTTATTTGGGTGTGTTTTGTTGTGCATGAAGATTAAAACGCAGGATTTTACCTCCAGCTTCCAACTGGGCAACTCTGCCTTCACCTTTTGGCTAATCCCACGAAAACTGCGATAAAGAAGCATGGGAATAGGTTACGGAATCCCAGGAAAAGGTTGGAAAAGCCCTCCCAGCCCATGGAGTCCGAGCTGTGCCCAGTCCCCACCTCGTCCCCAGCCCAGAGCACCGAGTGCCACCTCCAGGAATTCCCTGGGCACCTCCAAGGATGGGCACTCCAAACCTCCCTGGGAGCCCGTCCCAAGCCCTTTTCCTGAATGAAATCCACGCTGAAATGTGTGTTACGTTAAAGGTGTGCGCTGCTCTTGGGTGGGCAGGCTGTGAATGCCGCAATTCCAGACTCCCGGCAGCGCTCCGGGCCTTGTTCTTCCTGAATTCCCTTCTCCTGAGGTGCGGCCTCTCCTCCTGCATTTTGTGGCTTTTCACGTGGGTTGCTTTTCCAAATCTCTTGAGTTCCTGAATTGCTGGGTTGCTCTGTCCTTCACCAGTTTGTGCTTTGTCTCTGTCTAAAGAGAATTGTGGAATCCCAGACTGCTTGGGGTCGGGAAGGACCTTAAAGATCCGCTGATTCCACCCCTCCGTGGGCAGGGACACCTTCCCCTATCCCAGGCTGCTCCAACCTGGCCTTGGACACTTCCAGGGATCCAGGGGCAGCCACAGCTTCTCTGGGAATTTTATTCCAGCCCCTCACCTCCCTCCTAGCTGGGAATTCCTTCCCAATATCCCATCCCTCCCTGTCCTCTGGCAGTGGGAAGCCATTCCCTGTGTCCCATCCCTTGTCCCCAGTCCCTTTCCAGCTCTCCTGGAACATCAGCAGCATAACCAGCTCAAACCCACCAGCCTGTGCCTCCTAAAGCTGGTTTTTTTGGGGACAGGTCCCCACTTTTCCCCTAAATCTGCTGCCAGAACCCCTCAGGCTTTCCCCCAGCGCGGTTTGCCCTGAGCAGGGGCCGGGTTTAGCTGCGCTGTGTGCCTGAGCCCAGGCAGGGAGCTGGGGAATCGCGGATCCAGCCCCAAAGCGCGTCAGGAATGTCAGGCAGCTCCTGTGGGAGCGGCAGGGAAAGGCCAGGGTTGGTTTGAAGGCAAGCTGGAGTTCGCAGGGAGCTCGGCGACAGCACAAAGCGGGAGCTGCTGCCGTGTCCCTGCCCAGGCTCTGTTTGCAGAGGCTTTTAGACAGCGGGGAGGGAATCAGGGAAGGGGATGGGGGTGGCAAACTGCCTTTCCTGGGAGCGTTTTCACCTGGGGCTGCCACCTTCCTGCTGCCCCCTCCCCAAATCTTCTCCCACTCCTCAGCCCCCACAGCTGCCATCCTGGCCCTGCCCTTGGGGATGCTGAGTGGCTGGGTCAGCGCTTCAGTTCTGCCCTAAATAATTCCCCATCCTGGCACTTTTTTGGCAAAAATCCGTTGTGCAAATCTTTGGGAACCTGTGCCGTTCGGTCCTGGCATTTCCTGTGAGAAAAGCTTGGATTTTGGCCCCTGTACCGCACAAATAATATCAATAATGTGGTTTAAGGAGAAATATTTTGGATTTGTTTTTCTTTCTGTCCTCTTTGTGGAATTATAGGACAGTTTGGATTGGAAGGGACCTCATGGGTCGCCTTATTTGAACCCCCTGCCATAGGCAGGAACACCTTCCACTATCCCAGGTTGCTCCAAGCTGGCCTTGGACACTTCCAGGGATGGGGCAACCTCCCTCACATTAAATAATTCTCCTGGGTTTATATTTTAATTTGTTAGGATATCCAACACAAGAACCATTTGGTGTTCATTAAGACACGTTGATTAAGAGGTAAAACCCCAAGCAGAAAATTTAGTGACGACGTTTGTAGGAACATAGAGGGAATCTACAGGATTTTTATGCAGGGGATGGGAAAAAAAAACCCCTTTTCAGCAACATGATGGGAGGAAATGTCCCAGTTGTGCCAGACACACGGCTCAGAGGGTTTTTCCCAGCAGCTGGGATATTTATTGTGATAACTGAAGCCTTGAAACTTCTGTTCAGCATTTTTACAAGCAAAACACCCCATTTGGAGAGCTCTGCCCACAGAGTTTCCTGTAAGGAAAGGGTTTATGGAGCAGACGCATTTGGATGCTGATTTTTCAGTGAGTGTCAAGCCTGAATAAGCAAAGCCTGAAGAGGCAGAGCAGGTTTTATACTTTACAGCCAAGGTTAAGGCTGGCTTTTACCATGGAAGGTGTGTGGGATGTGTTCGTGAAGGAGAAATTTTCCAGAAACCCTCACAACGTTTGGGATCCAAGAGCAGAAATGTGGTGAAACGGGTGTGTTCAGTCCAGATTGTCTCAAAAAAATGAGAATATTTTTTCTCACCCAGCCTGTGAATCGTGGAGAACTCCAATCGTCACACTTTGTGATTTCCAAGTGTCCAAACGCTTCCTAGAGAGTTGTGGTGTCTCCACTCAGGCAGCAGGTGCTTTCAATTCAATCAAAAGTATCTAATAAAGGGTTTTTTTTGGGGTTCATTTGCAGTAATATCACAGTCAGTGGTCAGCTTAGAACTTTGTTAGTGTTAGTTATGATAATTCTCAATGTTGGAGTAGCAGTTGACATTTCAAGGAGTAATTTAATGCATTTTTTAAAATAAATGCAGCTTTGTCCAGCTCCTTTAGCTCCTCCTGTGTTTTGTAGAGTGGGTGCAGTGATCTTTGCTATTTATTTAATGTTCCATTAATTAATTTATTCTTTTCCTGCTGAGATGTCAGCGGTCACATTAAACCTGAGGGGTGCATTTAGAAGCAGTTGGAAAAGGGAATGATAAAATCGGATTTTTTTTGTAGCTCACCAGTGAGAGAGGGAATACAAAAGGTCTCCTGGATTTGCAGAGAAGTGCAGGAGAGCTTTTTGTTCGGAGATCTTGGAGCATTCGCAGCCCTGCTCCTTCTGAAACACGTTTCTGCCGTGGTTTCTACTCTCTGGAGGCTCATCTTGTGTTTTCCTTCTCTTCCTGCCCTGATTTCCCCTCCTTATTTCATAAAGGAGGGGATAAAACAGTCGGATCTGACAATGATAATGAGGGAGAGCAAGGGGAACGTAGGGAAGGGATGGATGACCCCAAAAACCACAAATCAAGTGAGGAAGGGAGGAATTTTTTTGGACTCGGGAAAGCACAGCCACACCTCCACCTCCCTGTCTTGTTCCAGGCCCAGAACCTCCAACCTGGAGCAAAACCACCAAAAATTCCCCCAGTTTGGTGAAGAGGAACATTCCAGGTCCTCCTCACTCGCCAGAGGCTCGTGCCAAGGGTTTCCTGTCCCAGGCAGCTTTCCGAGCCCGGGGGGTACTCGTGGCGCAACGCGGGAGAACTTTCACGTGGATGGGATTCTGCAGCTCTATTTATAATTAAATTGGGATTATTTCTTTCACTCCGCCCTGGTTTCCCCACCCTGCCCTTCCGAGCCTTTGAAGAGAGGCCAGATGGCTGCGAAGGCTGTCCCAGCTCTCCTGGCTCTGGAGCCGTTCCAGGGTCAGGGATTGCCGCCAGCTCGGAGAAATTTATCAAACAGGGCCAATTTATCATCTCCAGGGCCAGGAGATGATCCCAACAACGAAATCGCTGCTTCTCGTGGAGATTGTCGTATATGAAATGAGGTAATTGGCTTTTGCATATAAAAATCACCTTATGACCAAGTTAATAGTTATTAAAGTTGTTAAGATCGTTAAATTGTTAAATACCTTTTAATTGTGAAATATCCCTCCCCAGCAAATGATCCATTGGTGAAAGGAACTTGTAAAGGGGAGGGAGGGAACTTAGGCCTATCTCTGTGTGCTGGTTTTGTCCAAATTTAGAGGAAAATTTAGAGACCTTTTTTTTATTTGAAGAAAATTTTGCCTCAGATTAGCTGAGGTAAATCCAGCGCTGTAGATTTCTGCCGTGGGCACAAAGCCAGTTTGGCACCAAGAGTCTCTGATCCTGCGCTCCTGGGTTTTTTTATTATTTTAAATCAAGAATTCGGATGCTGTTATTTTTCCAAATTATTTTTCTTGTAATAAACAATTTTTTTTTTAAATTAAAACAAGAGTTGTCCTTATTCCTGACAAGATGCCGCTCACTTTCTAATGCTTTTTATTCAGAATGGCTGTAAAAATGGAGAAAGGAGACTGGTTTGGGCCCAGCTCTACACCAAATTTACACCTTGGTGTAAATTCAGCCCTCGCTGGATTAAAGTTCATCCTGGTTTATCGGTTTGGCTCCCTGTGATCATCAGCTGGATGCTTTTCCTTCTGTTCTGCGGGAAACTCCCGTGGCTCTTCATTTTTCATGGACAATTCCTTTTTCCTTCAGTGTCAGCACTGGTTGGATAAACCCTGGCTGTTTCTGTTCTTTAGGAATGGGCATAATCCCACTAAATTATGTATTAGATTTTGAAATGGGGCCTGGTGCTTGAGGTTTGACTTTTTTTCCCCAACAAATCTGTTTCCTTTGAGGTTATTAAGTGTAAAATTCAGTGTGTACCTGTAAAAACACAACTGTTCTGGCTACCAGCAAATACCTCCCATGGATTAAATATGTTTAAGGTGTGCAATTATTCCTAAATATTGGAAAAATGGGAAGGCTGGGGAGTTCCTTTGGATGGAAGGTGCTTGCAAATGGGAAATTGGGCCCTTCCAAGCCTTGGCCTGGTAGTAAATGAACATTTTTCCCTCGCTCGATATTGACTTTTGGAGAGCACTTGAATCTCGTTAGGAATAACTCGAACGATAATTCCTCTTTTTCCTTTGGAATTGTCTCTGCACAGGTTTGTGCAGCAGGTAATGAATTTTTTTTCTCTCTGGTTATTGATTACTCAGATTATTTTGCCGATTCTGCTCTCAGCTCATCTGGCCCGGCCCTTTCCGTGCTTTATCTCTCGTCTTTGCCTCAGTTCTCTGCCCCTTTTTTGTCTCCAAATTTGGTTTTATTCTTAAGGGCTTCAGCTCTAAACTCCTCGTGGCTGAGGTCACTTATTGAGCCCATTTTTGATAACAGCAGCAACCCTCAGCAGATGGAGAACTTTATCTTTCCCCAGCACTTTGTGGTGTTTACGCAGTGGCTGATAAGAGCTGGAGGAATTCTGCCCCTGCTCCAGCATCTCCTCACTCTGTTCCAGGCAAAATTGGTGTTTTTATACTTAGATGGCTGCAAAAAGCAAAATTTACATTGATTTTTGTAAATTCTAGGTTTGTACTTCGTCCTGTGAGGAAAAGGAGAAATTTTTATTGTTTTCTTGGCCAATGAGTTCCTTTTTAAATTAATTTTTTTAATTCTAGATTGATACTTCATCCTGTGGGGAAAAGTAGGATTTTTTTATTCTCTTCTGGACCAATGAATTTCTTTTTTTATTAATTCTTTTAATTCTAGATTCCTACTTTGTCCTGTGGGGAAAAGTAGAATTTTTTATTCTTTTCTTGGCCAATGAGTTCCTTTTTTTATTAATTTTTAAATTCTAGATTGATACTTCATCCTGTGGAGAAAAGTAGAATTTTTTATTCTCTTCTTGGCCAGTGAGTTCCTTTTTTTATTAATTTTTAAAATTCTAGGTTGATACTTCATCCTGTGGGGAAAAGTAGAATTTTTTTATTCTTTTCTTGGCCAATGAGTTTCTTCTTTTATTAATTTTTAAAATTCTAGGTTGATACTTCATCCTGTGGGGAAAAGTAGGATTTTTTTATTCTCTTCTGGACCAATGAATTTCTTTTTTTATTAATTCTTTTAATTCTAGATTCCTACTTTGTCCTGTGGGGAAAAGTAGAATTATTTATTCTTTTATTGGCCAATGAGTTCCTTTTTTTACCTCAAAACCCTTCCTGCCACAGTTATTTATCGTGGTGGTGCAGTTGGCTGTGATTTGAGTTCTTTGGAACGGGCTGATGAATATTTTAATGGGATTTTTGCTTTCACGTCTGTTCTAAACCCACTCGATGAGCACCAGGCCCCAAATAGATTTCATCCTATAGGTTTTGTTGTTCATCCTGCTGTGGGTTTTCATGGGGAAAACCGAGGGATGGATGTGGAGTTGGTGGGGTAATAATTGCTGTGTTTTCGTGGCTGGATTTTGTAAATTGAATTTTCCCTTCTGCCTAAAACGTGCAGGAATTTGTGATTTGCCTGGAAGTGCCCAAGGCTGGGTTGGACTGGGCTGGGAGCAGCCTGGGATAGGGGAATGGGATGAGCTTTAAGGTCCCTCCCAACCCAAATTCCACAATTTATAAGACAAGCCTGGAGGAGGAAACTCCCGCTTTGTCCCAAGCCTGTGGGTTGGGATCCAAATTCACCCCGTCGTGTTTTCCTGACGACATCCTTGGAATTACTGCCTTTCCAGCCTGCAATCCACTCTGTGAGGCCCTAATAAAGAGTTGGGATTGAAGATCAGGCTCACACACGCAGCTCCTGGGCTGGAATTGGAGGATGGGCCGGTGCCCCGCTGAATTCTGAGCTGTGGAACATCCGAGGGCTCTGTCACAGCGGCGTGGCAACGCGGGACCTGACCTACAGATAAAAACTGGGAATTGGGATCGTGTTCTTGGCCTCTTCTTGCGCCCTTTTGGATCAGCAGGTCGGGCTGGATCCCTCCGTGCAGCTGGGAGAGGGTTTGAGGGTCACTGGGCATTTAAACACATCCTGGATAATTTGTCGTTGTATTTAACCTCTGATCTTGTTTTGCATTAAAAGCTTCATCATCCTTTATCTCCCTGGGATAAATACCTTATTTCTTTCTTTAAATGACCTTAAGCAACCAAGGATTTTGGGAGATGATTTTGGAAAGGCAGTAATTCCAAGGATGTCATTAGGAAAACGCAACAAGGGGTGAGTTTGGATCCCAACCCACAGGCTTGGGGTAGAACCAGGAATTTCCTCCTCTGGGCTTGTCCTATAAATCATGGAATTTGGGTTGGGAGGGACCTTAAAGCTCATCCAGTCCCATTCCAGCCCTGCCGTGGGGAGATGATGGGCAGGGCTGAGAGACAGAGCAGGGGGAATTAATATCTTAATATATGATTAATATCTTAACAATAAAGGATATTTTAAAAGGTGGAATTCTGTTTCCTCAGAGGCAGAGGAAGGGACCAGCTGCACAATTTTCCAAGCTGTTCCCTCCAGCTGCTGCATCCACTTCTTTGGAGGCATTGCAATATTTCTTTGGGAATGTTTAAAATATTCCTGCGAGCACTGAGGGGGTTTTGCTGGAGCAGCATCCCTGGATCCTGCTGATTAAACAGCGCCTGAACTGGTCAGGAATGTTGGCTCTGGTTTTTTTCCCCCTTTTCGATCCCCAAAGCCCATTCCTGGTGGATAAGTGAGAGCCCGGAATTGCAGCATAAAGTTCTCTTATTTCAAAAGGTTGCTGAACCTCTTTTTTTTTCCCCCCTATAATAAAGTTTATTGCTTCCTCAGTCTGTCCCTGGCATTGTGGAAGGGGGAGCTTCCCACTGGCTGGGAGATTTTGGTCTGTAGAATTCTTCAGGCTTAAAAAAAAAAGAAGCCTCAAAAAAAGCCTTAAAGCTCTAAAATTTGCTTAAAATTTGTTCTAAAATGCAGCTCACTTTCGATATTCTCCACTAATTAATTGGTCCTGACCCTCGTGGCCGTAGTTTGATTTCGCTGTCTGGGTTGGGAGGGACCTTTTTCCTTTCTCTTCCCTGTTTTCCCTCCTCTCTCACCCCACGGTGCTCACCTCTGATTTTCAGTGCAGGAATAATTCAAGGATGTTCTTTCCGAGCCTTTCCACGTTTGGGGGATTTCATCCAGCAGCTCCCCCTCAAAATTTTCCTCCATTTGAGATTGGAGATTTTGAATTTGGGAACGTTTCGGGCCTTGTTTTGTTTTGTTTACGTGCAACTGTAAATCCTGGAAGGAGAGAACTGGTTTTATGTTTGTGTTTAATTCCGATTAATCCATTTACCACCCGAGAGGGATCACAACAGAAGGAATCAGCTCCAAGTTGCCCTCTGAAACTCTTGATTTCTCATATTCCTGGAAAATGGGTCGGAGGAATTGCTTGGCTGAATCCTGGAGGATTTATTCCCAACTGGCAATTTCTGGAAGTCTTTTAACCCCTAACAAAATTGTATTTTTGACCTGGGGATAATGGGTGTAATTAATGAAAATCAGTAGAGTTAACAAAAGGAAATTTAATTTACTATTAGTAATAATGAAAATTTAATTTTCCCTTCAGTTTAGATTTAAAGCCTGATTCGTTTGGAGTGTAGAGCTTATAAATCGATATTTTTGGGTGTATTTCTCCCCCCTTGTGCTTTGCTTTCCCCTCAATTTCAGGGTTTACGGGACCAAAAAATGCAGAGAAGACGCGAAAGGCGAAGAGCTTCAACTTCGTGGAAAAGTTTTAAATTTTCCAGCTTGGGAAAAGAAACGGGGATGTGGGAGAGGGTGGCGAGAGCACGGGAAGGGTACGGGGAGGAGGTGCCATAAATGCCAGAGGCTCCAAACAAAGAGCAGGAAGCACTTTGGGTTTGGACCTGGCCGTTGACTGCAGAATGTTGGGATTTGGGGACGTTGGGATTCCCGGGATGTGGCGCTGTGGCTCTGGAAGGGTTCAAACCCTGTCGGGAATAACCCCTGGCCAGCTCAATTAAGCAAGGCAGCTAATTAAACACCGACATCTGCTCACTGCCTGTATCCCAGGGACTGGAAATTTGGGGAAAAGGGTGAATATCCACGGCGGGAAGGATCAGTGTGATCAGCTGTTTTTCCATGGAATCGCTCATTGCTGGGCACTTTTTGGGGGGAAAAAAGAGCTCCTAACACAGGGCAGAGGCACCTGGCAGGCAAACAGCTCTTCCACCTTCCCAGGGAAGAATCCTGATAGGAAAAACCTTTGGAAAATGTATTTTCAAATGGGAGAAAATCAAGTGGAAAATCCACTCTGATCCGTTCAGGGCGAGTGGTGTCGGACAAATGGAAATATTTTGGTCTTGTCAGGTTTATAATTCATAAAATCAACCCAAATCCTTCAAATCCTCCTAAAGGGAATGACCTGAATTCCCTGGATTTTGTATTTTTTACCCTTTCCTTGTGGTATTTGCAAGTGCTGAGGGAAATCTGTACAGCCTGGTGAACATAGACCTGAAAAGATATTATCATCATTATCATTAATATAATTAATGGTATTAATAATATATCTAATATTAATAATAGAAGTAATCTATTTCTATTTATATTTATTGTTTATTATTTATTATATTCTCTGTAGTGATACTAATTAATATTAATAATAATAATAATAATGGGTGTGTATAACTTTTGTCATAAGAGACGGCAGAGTTTTTAGGTGCAGCATAAAAACCAAAGAATAATAAAAATAAAATAATTAAAATATAAATGATCTAAAGTATAAAATATCAAATAATGTAATATATAATGTGTTTTATAAGATATATTTTTATATTTTAATACCTT
>VXBT01010522.1:0-57390 GCA_013400235.1 Oriolus oriolus | reverse complement strand
TATATATAAAACCTGCTTTTAAAGTTACATTTTCAATCAGGACTTTCATTCACCCACATTTATTCCTTAAAAAATGGGAGTTTTCCCAGAGCTTGGAATGACTTGAGGGAGCTTCCAGACAGAAAGTTCCCTCTCTGTGGGTTCCCTGTTTAGACCCCACAGGTCACAACTGAGTTTGAAATTCCTTTATTTTAAATTTATTCGTATCCCTGGGTGAGGTGTGGGAGCGCTGGGAAGTGCTGGTGTCCCTCTGGAAGCGCTCGCAGACGTTCCTGGTGCATTCCAGGGGGTGCTGCTGGTGGGGATTCCAAGGATTTCCTTGGAGCCAGGAGCTGGTGTGAACGCGAGGCAGAGATTGCATCGCCGAGGAGCAGTGGGAAGAATTTCGCACCTTCAGCCCTGCCAGGGGTGACTCCATGTGGGGCTTTCCCGCAATTCCAGCACAATTCCTACCCTAAACTGGCGGCAGAAGGATTTTTTGGTGGACTTGGAGTGTTTCAGTGATATTAGAGGCCTTTCCCAGCTTGAATATTCCACGATTCTTGACCTTTTCCTTGTTTTTGGGAAAGCGATGGTGAAAGAGCCATTGTGCTGTTGCAGGAAACCCGTGGGTTTGGTGAAGAGTTCTGCTCCAGCAAGGTAAAGGACTTTTTGTTCGGACCCTGAGAGCCAAATAAAACCAGACAAACGCGATTTCCCTTTTCTCCCTCTCCTTTCAGCACAAACTGTGGGTTGGCATCGGCACGGACATGACACCAAGCCCTTTGTGACTTCAGAAATCTTTGGAATAAAACCAGGAAAGGACAGAGGACTGATTTTATTTCATTTTTTTGCATCCATTATTCCTCCTAAACAGCTGGAAAAACCCCCCCAAGGCCACGAGGTGACAACCACGAGCGAAGAAGGGAAGGGCGACGTTGGTGAACTTGCTCCAGGCGTCAGAATTGGGTTCAAAAAGCAGCTTTTGAGGTTTAGGAGCTCAGCTCCTGTCCCTTAAATCTGAATTGCAGCTGAACGTGATGCAGAACCTTCGGATTTCCCTGATCCCAGGGGGCCACTTCAGGCTCCAGCAGATTTTGGCGGATTTAGGATTTGAAGTCGATCTGCCCGCCCAACACTCCCAGCAAATCTTTGCTGTGCGGGTGTTGATCTTCAAGTTGGATTTGAAAGGGAACACAATCTTTATCGGATAAGGGGGAATTGTGTAGGTTCTTGGTGGTGTCTGGAATGAGCAATGGAATTCCACGGCATCCGTGCCTGTGTGCGCTGGGCAGCGTTAAAAATAGGATTTCACTTGGAAAGTCAGGCAGTAAAACCCAGGGATATTTCTGAGGTTGAATTTAACTGCCTGAAAAAGTTCATTTCCTATTAATAATAATTCACATATAGAAATATACTGAATTTCCTTGATTTTGTTGGAGCAGCGTTGTTTTGTCCCACCTTTTTCCTGTTGGAAAATAGGTCTGGAGTGTGCAGGAATCTCTGGAGCACTGCTGAATAAGAGCAATGTGGCAGGATTAAAGAGTTCTTTTATTGAATGTGGTGTGGAGCTAAACTTGGTGAAGAAAAATAGTGAAAATCAGAATTTTCTCTCCTACATAGGGTGTTCACTCACGTCAGCCTCACTGGTTACTAATGGTCAGACCCGCTGAGGTATTGAACGAAATATTCTGTAAATTTAATATTGTTAAACCTAAATATTCTCTAAATTTAATATTGTTAAGCTTAAATATTCTGTAAATTTAATATTGTTAAACCTATATATTTTCTAAATTTATTATTGTTAAACCAAGCCTCAAGGAAAGAAAAGAAGTGCTGCTGATTCCTGTAATCTCTTTTCTCCAGAGCCATATTAAATTCCAATTTCCAGCCTGGAACAGGTGAGAGGTTTAAACCAGCTGCAGGTGACGTATAAAAGCTGCTCCAAACTCAACTTTTGGCCGTCCAGAGCTTTGGCAAAGTGCAATTCTTGGAGGAAATGGAAAACTGGCAGAAGGGAGTCAGGAATTTAATCTCATTAATGGATTTTTAGATGGAATAAATGATTTTCCACAGGGGGAAAATCCATCCATCCACGATGGATGATTCTGAGTTTTAACCCGAATGTCACTTCGGGCTGTGAAAGGAATAATGCGCTTTTCATTCCTTGTTTTCTCCTCGCAAATACTTCACTCCAGTGGTGCTTCCCGGGTTTATCGTGTTCATCAGGGATTATTTTCCTTCTGGAATCATGGCAGTTGTGTGTTTGGAGACACCTCCAGTCTCCAGCCCTTTACCTCCCACCTCCCGTGCCAACATCATCCCCCGAGCTAAATGATGCCGCGCTTGACTTGTACAAGATCTTAGATAAAGAACTCCGTCATCTCTGGTAATTGAGGCCAAATTTGGGCTGTGGGTGCAGATAAAGGAAACGTGTGGTGTTTCCAAATGCTAGGGATGAGTTCAGTTTGATTCTGTCAGTGTTACCCCGTGCAGATGGCTGTCGGTGTAGTGTAAAATGCATTTTTCTGGGGTGTTCTGTGCTGATGATAACACGCTGTGAGGCAAAAAGTAAAAAAATAAGAGACTTCACTCAGCAGGGAAGAAAAGGTGAAACTTCCACAGCAAATAGCTTTAAATTTGCAAATCTGCAATCATTTTTGGGGGGTTTAATGTGTCAAAATATTTACTTTCCCCCTTTTTTTATTTTTAATGCACCTGCTTGTTTCCTAAAGAAAATTATGATTTTTTTTTTTTTTTTGTTCCATCCACTCCTTCACTCCTTGAAGTTTTGAGGGGTGGAATTAAAGGGTCTCCAGTGGAGAACCTGAGAATGGGGGAGCTCTTTCTGCCCTTTGAGCCGAGTTGAATTTCCTCTGCGGCCGTTGGGATTTGTGGCGGGGCCACGCGGTGCCGTCAGGTGTTGGGTTTTAGCTTTTCAGCCCTGAACAGAAAATCCTTTTCTGCCCATGTCTGTGCAGCTCTCATGTCCCGAAGTGCTTTTTAACGAGCTTAACAGGAGCATTTGCAATTATCTAATAGCACCTGAAAATTGCTCCCCAAATGACAGCAGGAAGTTTCATTTGCGTTCCGTATCTGCTGTTTGATCTTCTCATCCTCCGCTGAGCCTGCCAGGAAAAACAATGTTGGCAGGCTTGAATTTTATTAAAATCAGGGGTCGGGGATGCTGCTTCCTCCTTTTCCATCGCACCCTGCAAGATTCCAGCCTGCTGGAATATATTCCTTAGTTCAGCCGTTGTGTTCCTGGTTGTTTGCTTGGAATGGGATTTAGTCACGGGTATTTTTATAGCGCCAGCCCTTCCCTCTTGGATTGTCCTCCCTCCCCCAGGAAAGCTGGAGCTCCCTGTGTGCTCCTGTTTATAGAAGTTAATCTTCCGTGTTGTGACAGTTTTTCCCCCTTCGTTAATGAGAGCTCCTAATTGGGCCTAATGAAACATTTACTCACGCTGGCGGAGAATATTATCTGCCAGCACAACAGAGATAAGGCACCGGGAAGAAAATAAGCTTTTGAAAGATTCTGGGTGAGATATGAAAGCCACTTTTGGGCCAATATTTTCTTATTTGGTTTGAGAACGCCCTCGTGGTGCAGCTGTGTAACCAAGCCCACAGCAAACAACATCCATTATTTATTGGCCTGCTTGGCAAACAAGGACACCTTTGACTGCATCGAATTGGGAGGTCGATTTACTGAGCCTTGCCCCAGCCAGAGAGTCGCTTTTTTGTATTTATATTCCCTAAAATTTTCCATTTGGCATGAGGGAAAGCAGTAGGAATTTGAGGGAGGGGAGCAGGAGAGAGCCCAGATCTGTGGCAAACTGGCACGAGGGGAATCGTGCCTTTTATTTGCTGTCCCGGTGCTTCAGATCCAGTTACAGCCCAGTCTCCCCATAAAGGCAGAGTTTCCTTAAGCCAGCAGCAAATGCAGGACAAGGAGAGGAGTTTTGGAAGTGTTGGAATGATTTGATTCCCTCCCTTCCTGCAGAATCAAATGGAAATAATGAAAAGCTGCTTGAAGGACACTGAAATTTTGTGAAGTTCTTGATCCAAACTGGGTTGCCTGAGATATTCCAAAGGTATAAATGTCCCAGGCCAGGCTGGGAGGGCTTGGAGCAAGCTGAAGGTGTGGAAGCGGAAGGGAGGTGGAACTGGATGAGCTTCAAAGTCCCTTCCAACCCAAACCATGCTGGAATTCCTAGATAAACACAGCTATTTGCAAGGGATCCAGGAAGGAGGGTGATGACTTGAGGCACCAAAAAGACTCTTCTCATCTTGTTGCCATCACTCGAGCCGGTGGGGATTCAGGAGCCCTCTTGGAGTCAGGAAAACTGGATCCCTGATGGTGCAGGGACACAAGGACGAGGTAATTAGGGTCAGGAATGCGCGGCTCTGGAAATTGCGGCCTACTTGGAATTCCAGGAGTCGCATCAACTCCACACGTTTGTGGGGGAGCCGTTTGTTCCTCAGCCTCTAATTGGGAGGCTGAGGGTTCGTCTTTGCTCTCTCAGAGTTCCCCTGCTGCTGATTTGTGCTTCTATTTTGGGCATAACTCCTGTGGAAAGTTGGGATATCTCTGGAATGTTCACTCAGGTGGTGCAGCCTGGTCCCGCCCAGGTCGTTGCCTGAGTAATGGTTTTCCTGGAGGAAACTCAGCTCAGGGATGGACTGAGCCTCATTCCTTCAACTTTTGTCTTTTATTTGTCTTTTACGGCACTGGAATATCCCGGGAAAGAGGGAATTTCAATTTCTGCAGTGCCATGGCACTCAGTAAGAGCCATATTGTGTAGTTCAAGTGCTTCTTTGGATATTTCGTTATAAAAACCTGATTTTTATCTTAATTGAATGCTAATTCATTTCTTCAAAACGGAATTTTGATGATCTGTTGCTGTTTGTTCTCCACAGATTCTTCTGCTTAATCCTTCTAGAGATCCTGGGCTGCAGCCGGAAGAAATCTGGACCATCCTATGGAAAACAGAGTTGGAAGTCCACAGGGAGTAGAGGTAAGCTCTGACTTTGGAATATCTCCTGAAATATATCCATGAAGCCAGGATTTAAGAAGCAGATCTTAAGCAAGAGAGTTAAATTCACAATCAAATCCGCAATTCCCGAAATTCTCTTGTTCGCTTGGTTGGAAAAACCACCTCCACTGGCAAAGGGAAAAACCAAACCAATCCCAAAACCCAGGGAAAAGAGGGAAATTCCTTGATTTCCCCTCCGTGGTGAGGAGCACCATTTTCAGCCTGGGCAGGGCGTGCCTGGAAATTTGGAGGGAATGCCTTTGGCTCTGGTTTGGCAGGAGTCTCCACTCCAGCTTGTTTGTCCTGCTGCGAATTTGCATGGGAGGAGTGAGGCTGATGGTGCTTTTTAATATCTGAGCCAGGCTCCAGGGGGACTGGAATTTGCCACCATTCCCTGTGTTTGTCTGGAGGTGTGGAAATCTAAATATCAACCGGAGCAAAATGTTCAGTTCTTCCCTCTAAAGCCTTGGCACAGCCTTGGGGGGGGGGCTGAATAAATGTATTTTTGGCTAATTGCATCTCATCCCTCTGAACTTTCCACCCTGCCCTTCTCCAAAACCTCTGGGCCATCCCCAGGCATCATCCTCAGCGTTCCCTTGGCATGAGCTGTCAGAAGAAATAAATGGGATTTACACTTGGAATTTTTCATGCTGTCACAGAGCAAAGTGCACTTAAAATTTAGATGACGAGGCTTATCTGAAGTTAAATGTCTTTATCTCGGGTGAGGGATTGGTTGTTGGTGTTAAAAATCGAGATTTCTCTGCATTTTGCTTCCTTGGTGCTGTTTCGGGTTGGATATAAGGGACCTCGGTCCCCCGTGGATTTTTAGGAGTCCTTTCAAGGAATTTTTAAGATTCCCATTGCTCAGGACGACAAATGGATGAAAGAAGTGACTTGAACTTGGATTTTTTTGGGGAAGTTCAAGCCCTCTGTGAGGGATTCTGGCCAGCAGAAGGCACCACCAGCTCAGCTTTGTGCCGCTCAGCAGTGCCGGCTCGCCGGCATTCCCGGCTGGATTGCCGAGGTTCCAGCGGGATTTCACAGTGAATTTATCGTCCTACACCCCAGATTCTCCCTATTCCCACTAAATAATGCGTTCCCTCGCTTTTCCAGGCCTGAAAAGTCTGGATTTCCATGTGCAGTGACGCCCAGGATGGTGTTGTTCCGTCAGGTGCTGGCTGGAGCCGTTCTCCCGTTCCTCATCCTTTCAGGAAACTGGGTTTCAGCTGAGAACATCAACTTTTACAACGTGAGGCCTCCACTGGACCGTAAGTAGGCGTTTTTATGGAATTCTACCCTCTTCTGTGTGGCATTCTAACCTTTTCTCTATGGAATTCTAGCTTAAAATTTTAATTATTTGCCACGTCCTTCCAATCTTTCAGCTTTCAGGTGTTGGTCTCCTGTTTGCCTCCACGGAAACTTGAAAATAAATATTCTGTTTCTCACCCCCCAGCCCTTCATCCCAAATATCTGACAAGTCGACTGAATGGAAATAAATCACCAGCACTGCTAAATTAAAGAGTGCACGAGGACTTTGACATTTTAAGATCTTTTATTAGATTTTTTTCTGTCTCCCCGCAGAGTAATTTATGCAGTGGCTTGCTTGTAAATAACCCAGAACAGGTGGTTTTGGTGTTTTATCTTGTCAGAGGTTTTGTAAGGGGCAGGGATAGGTGTTGCTGGATGCAATTAATTCAGTCTGAAGGTAATTAAAAACCTCGTGGGACCTGTGACGCCAGTTGGCACTGATGGCATAGTATTTTTTTTTTTTGCCTCTTATCTGGCATCACCGGTGTTCCATCCCTTCGTTTCCATGATCTGCACCATGAAAACAGCCAGGATATAATAGCTGGATATAAAACTTGCCCCTAATGAACCGTGCACCTTCAAATAATTCATTGCAATAATGGAAATAAGGTTTGCAAAGAGTCCTCTGGATCCCTTTGTTTAAAGGAAATAAGGTTTTCCAAGGGTCCTCTGGATCCCTTTGTTTAAAGGATCCCACTTCTCCTTCCGAGTGGGAGATCAGGCTCTGGAGCTGCCGTGGAAATGCGGTTTTTCCTTCGAAGGAAAGTGTGGATTTGTGTTTGCTGTGCCAACCTCCACAAGGAGGGAGATAAACTCTTCCCTCTTTCCTGCTTTTCCCACCATTGCTTCAGTTTTGGATTATGGGAGGGAAAACACAAGGATATATTTCAAAGTTCAGGCCTGGAAGAAAAAGAAAAAAAGCTTTCTGCAAAACTTGTTTTATTTGTCCGGCCGTGAAAAGATGGAAATAGATGTCATTTATTTTTGTAAATACACACACGTGCAAGCATTATTTTTAAAATCTTTTAATTTTTTTTCTCAATCCTTCCCAAGCCACTCCGTTCCCAAACAGCTTCAAGTGCTTCACCTGTGACAACGCAGTGGACAACTACAACTGCAACAGATGGGCTGAAGATAGGTGGTGTCCTGAAAGTGAGTAAGGCTGGGCTAAGGAGATCCTTTGTGATATTTAAACTTGCCTCTCCCTGTCTCAAAGTCTGGCTGATTCATGGGATTCATGTGCCAGCACAGTGGTGCCCTCAGTTTTCTGGCTGAGTCAGAGAATTTCTGCTGATGTGACAATTTTGACCATGCCAGAGCGTAAAGCAGCAGTGAAAAGTTATTTCTCTCTGTCTCTCTTAATTTTATGTCATATATAACGATAAAATATTAATATACAAACAGATTTCTGAATAATAGATCAGTATTAATTAAATAAATATGCTCTTCTGTATATATTTATAATGACATGCTTGCCAGGAGTTAATTTTAAAGGTATTGTTTAAAAAGCCTGAGGAATTTCAAACCGAAATTAAAACTGTTTCGAACCGAAAGAATTTCCTCTTGAGCTTTATTCCCTTCCCTTTGGATGCCATCCCAAAATTCAGTGGTTCCTTGTGAGCAGCAGGACCTGCCCGACTGGGGATCACACCTGTGTGAGGGGAGGATAAAGCACAGAAAAGAATGGAAATGTTTCCTCATTTTTCTTCCCAGTGACATTCGCGGTAACGGTGGGAAAGGGGCAAGAAGCAAAGCAGAGGAATGAGGAAACAAATGTGAAACCAAGCAGGAACGTGCTGCCAAAAAGAGCTGAAAAGAAATGTGTAGATCATGGTGCTAATTAGTAATTTAAATAAAAGCAGCCTTCCTGGAGGTGTGGAGGGTCAGTTAAGGTTTCACACCAATTAATTTCTTGCCAAATGCTCTTTCCATCGAGCTACAAATCGTTTTGCGCGGCCGTTTTCGGGGAGTATTTCCCTTAATTGTGCGTGGCTCTGAAACCCTGCTCCAAAGGCTTCATTTGTGGGAGTGAACACCCTGAATTTTGTGTCGCAGGCACTCGGTACTGCCTGACAGCTCACCTCTTCACAGCCCGCGGGGAGAGCACCTCGGTCACCAAGAAATGCGCCACGGGCGAGGAATGCCACCTGGTCGGGTGCCACCGCCACGGGGACAGCGGGCACACGGTGAGCCCTGCTCCTGCCCTGCTCCTGCCCTGCTCCTGGTGTAGGGGCAGCCCCTTGGGCCGGAGCTGCGCGTTCCAAGACTCGTTTTTCCTGCTCAGCTCAGGAGGATGTGCCAAGAGCCGCTCTGCAGCGGGGAACAATCAAATTCCTGCGAGAGAAGCAGGAGCGAGCCCTCCTTGCCTGCTCCTGCTGGGTGTGGGATGGGGTGACAACGGCTCCCAGAGGAACTCCTGGGATTTTTGGGGTGTTCCCAGGGCACGGAGCTCCGGATTTGAGCTCTCGGGGAGGTTATGCAAGACTCTGTTTGCCATAGGCTTAAGCGAGGCACAGCTGAGGTTTTGTTCCATGGGAAAAAGCCCCAACTGGTGTCTCCTCCCAGCCTGGGGATGATGGGGGAAGGTTTAATCTTAATAATCAAGCACAGCCCAGCAGAGTTTTGTTTTCTGCCATAAAATATTGTCCACTAATTCCTAAATATTATCCATTAATTCCTAAGCAGGAATGTGGGAAGAGTAGTTCTGTTATTTTTAACGTGAACCATTTTGGACACCACAAACAAAGCAGGCAGCATCCACGTTAAATATCAGAGTGTCTCTTGTATTTTCTGAAGCAAATTCCAGTGATTCCGAGAGGTTTTGAGGGAATAAAATGACTCTGCACCCTGCCTTCTGCTGCATTTCCGTACAATTGTAAAATCCCAGCCTGGTTTGGGTTGGAAGGGACCTTAAAGCTCATCTTGTTCCAATCCCCGGCCATGGGCAGGGATTTTATCTTTTAAAAAGTTGTTGTGCCTTTGGGTTAGATAAAAATTGGCATTTTATTAATTTCTTCTCTGGGCTCTTCTAGTAAAGAGGTCCAGTAAAGAGAATTGGGTTTGGATTCTCTCCTGGCAATCAGCTGTGTCAGTGCTTTAGTGGCCCTGGAAACTGAAAAATAAAGTGGATTCAGCACGCGGAGCTGCACTGAATCCACAAAACCTTGAGGGGGAAACCACAAAACCTTGAGGAGGGAAGCACAAAACCTTGAGGGGGAACAAAGTTTTTAGAGCCAGGATTTTTCAGCTTAAAAAAGCTGAAACCTGCAAGGTTCCAGTGCATGTTTTTAGTTCGTGTGTTGGAAGGGGGAGCTCTGATTTCTGCAGTGTCAGTCGGAGTGGCTGTGTGACCTCAGCTTGGGGACACCCCACGGGATGAGCTACTCCAGGAAAACTGCACTCCTGATTTGGAGATTCACGGCTAGATTGGATTTTAGGATGATTTTTAGCTTACCTGCTCCACCTGCTGCCCTGGGCCAGGCTGCTGCTGGGTCAACTTTGCACCATTAAATTTGGATTTCTCTCTTGAAGCCTCTCTGAACCAATCCCCCCCTGAACCGATCGCCCCTGAATTAACTGCCCTGAATCAAACCCCCCTGAATTCGATCACCCCTGAATGAATTCCCCTTTTCTCCCCCAGGAATGCGTTTCCTGCTGTGAAGGCATGATCTGCAACGTGGAGATCCCCACCAACGCCACCAACGCCGTGTTCGCCGTCCTGCAGGCGCGCCGGACGTCCGGGGGCGGCCGGGGGGTGCCCAGCGTGGCCCTGCTGGTGACAGCGGTGACCGTGGTGACAACGGCGCTGTCCTGACACGGCACCCTCAGACAGAGCTGCCAGGACCCTCCCCGGGCCAGGAACCTCCAGGATCTCCAAGGAGAAGTCACCGACGCTCCTTAACCGCAGCGAATTTAAGGGCGCGGTGGAAAGGCACATCCTCGGATATTTTAGTGGGAATCCTTCCCCGTCGGTATTGAAAATAAACCCCACAGCTGTGGATGGGGCAGTGGGGTTTGAACTCCCTGTTTGAATTCCCTGTTCGAATTCCCTGTTTTCTGAGGAAAATGCACATTTGCTCGGCGTGTTTTTGGGTTTTTTGGGACACAACTGCGACGATCACGACCAAAAGGAGCTTTGGGTGGGCGATGTGGTGAGGTGGAAACTGGATTTAAAGCTTTAATATGCATAAAGGACCCGGAGTTTCTTGGCTTATCAAGGTGTGTTTAAGCTTATCTTGATTTCATAAACACCTCTGGTTTTCATAGACAACAAATAGGAGATGTTTTGTTTTCTGCTTGATCAGAGCTCTCATTTTTCCCAGCCCTAAGACCAAATTCTGTCTTTTCTTTCTGCAAAATGTCTCATCCTCCCATTTTTAAGCAGTGGGAAATGTAGAATTCCTAAAAATCCTGTTGGAGCACCTAGAGCAGAATTCCTGATCCTCCACCCCGAAGGGATTCTTTCCCTGCAATTGAGTCTCACCCCAAAATGGGACAAAAAAGTTGTTTTTGTGGTATTGGGGTATCACAACTTGGAAATCACAGCTGTGGTCAAGTGGCTTCGTGATCCTAAAAATCCCGAGTGGGCACTTGGAATAAAAAAGGAGGGAATTCTGCTGTGTCCTCTCTTGATTTGCACAGGTTTCTCCCAGGAATATTATTGTCCTGATGGATGTTTTTCTGGAAGGATGGATCAGTAAAACTGGCTCAAAAAAGAGATTTGGAGCTGTTCCCTGAAGAATTCGAGTAACTACGGATTTGGGGTCTTTGACATCAATATTGTCTTAATTATTTGCTGGTCTATGTCACTAATTAGATTTAGTTGTAAAAATGGTTTTGAAATATTTCCAGGCTTGTTGACATTCCAAGATTGCCTCCACTTTTACATCCTCTTGGGATGTAAAAAGCTGCCTGAATCCGGTCTGTGCTCCCTGGATGGGCGATTGCTCGGCTACGAGATTTGGATGGGAAAGCTTTTTCCTTGCTGAAGGAAAATGGTCCTTGATGTCTGAGTCAAGGTTTTCCAAGCTCTGGATTCTCGTGGCCGCGGCTGTGCCATCCAGCAGGGCTGGAATTCTGCTCTGGAGCCGGGCTGGGAGAGCTGGGGTTGCTCACCTGGAGAGGAGAAGGCTCCAGGGAGAGCTCAGAGCCCCTTGCAGGGCCTGAAGGGGCTCCAGGAGAGCTGGAGAGGGACTGGGGACAAGGGATGGAGGGACAGGACACAGGGAATGGCTTCCCACTGCCAGAGGGCAGGGATGGATGGGATATTGGGAAGGAATTCCTGGCTGGGAGGGTGGGGAGGCCCTGGGCTGGAATTCCCAGAGCAGCTGTGGCTGCTCCTGGATCCCTGGAAGTGTCCAAGGCCAGGCTGGAGCAGCCTGGGACAGTGGGAGGTGTCCATGGATGAACTCTGGGGGCTTTAAAGTCCTTCCCAACCCAAAGCATTCCATGAATCTCTGATGATCCTAGAATCAACATCATCCTTCTGCTCCTTGGAGGATTTTTCCACATGAAAGGATTTTTTTTCTAGTAGGAGAACCATTCCTGGTCTCTCTCTGCTCCGTGGGGATTTCCTGAGTCAAGTGAAAGTTGTTTCCCACCTTTTGGGCCGTCGGATTTTTCCTGGTTTTGCTTCTAAGCACAAATTGCTCCCAAATCCAATTTCTGGGAATAATTATTGCAATCTCAACGAGGCTTCCAAGTGCCCTGTGGTCTTATAGGAGTTACTGGCAGTAATTTACAATAATCTGAGGGTTTTTATATTGGAAATGCTATTCCAGAGCTTTTGGGAATGGCGGGGAGACCCTAAAAAACGGAGGGGCAACAGTGAAAAAAGGATATTTTAGGAGGGAAAATCTGTGGGGTTTTTGCCTTGGTTGAGTGATTTATTTTCCCCCTCACTGGAAAGTGAAGAAATCTTAAAATGAAGATTTTAAACCTAATAAAAATGTTCCTGCTTTTGGGAAAGAATTATTTGGGATAAACCCCGAGAAATCAACGGGAGATTCAAGGACGCAGCTTGGGCGTGTGAAAGGATTTGATGTTGGATTTTGTTTTTTAAAACAAGAGAATTTTAAAATAAGAGAATATTCGGGATGAGCCGAAATCATCCAAATGCATCAACGCCTTTGTTATCGCAAAGTTTGGGATTGTTTTTCATAGGGAATTGAATATTGGTTTTAATAGGGAATTGAATATGCAAATGCTGTCACTGCAATGCACAAACCGGCGCTTGGTAGGAGAAATATGGAATTTTAGAGGGAATATCAATTTTTTCCCTTTGGCTGCATCTTTTTTTGATGGAAAACCCCGCTTGGATTTGCTGTTAAATGCTGATTTTATAGGAAAAAGAAAGATCCCTGAGAGCAGAGTATTAAAATTCACCATATTTTTGGCGGGATTAATGACTGAACGGAAATCCGACCTTAATTTATGGCAGGATTTTTATATTGGATATTTTCAGGTATCAGCTGAATTTTCTCTTCAGATCTCGCTTTAAAAAGTATTATTTGATTTGATAAAACCAATTTTTCAATGATGTTTTAGCTCAGTTTGGGTTCACAAATATTGTGATTCAAATATGTTCAACTTTTCATTTGATAAAAACAATTTTCAGTGATATCTTTATCTCAGTTTGGGTTCACAGATGTTATAATTTAAATATATTCAACTTTTTATTTGATAAAACAAACTTTCAGTAATTTTTTTATCTCGGTTTGGGTTCACAGATATTATAATTTAAATATAATCAACTTTTCCTTTGATAAAACCAATTTTCAGTGATGTTTTTATCTCAGTTTGGGTTCACAGGTATTATAATTTAAATATATTCAACGTTTCCATGCCTAAATTCACCCCAAAACTTTGGGAATGATGTTTCTGTAAATCCATATGTTTTTGAACCTGAAAATAATTCATAACTAATGGCAAACCCATCCATCTGTGCAGTTAAATGTATTTTTTATGATATATATGTGTGTATAATACGATTTTTATTTACATTGCACTGGACAGTCTATAGAAAGTTTATTTTTAAAGCTTAAATCCTGATAAATTCCTCATTATTCCATGTTTGGATGTTTTCTTCCTGCTGTGTAACTGGTTGAAATCTTCTCCAGAAATGGCACTTTTAATAAAAAAAATTTTCAAATATTTGCTGGTGGAGAACGTTTGTGGTGACAAATATTGCTTGGTGAAATCTGAATTTAAATTAAATTCTGCCCTGGCTTCAGCATAATTTCAATTTCATCTTCTTTGCCTTGTGCCAGAGATGTTTTTGGGAATATTTACCCTCCCTTTTTGGGGATAATTTATCCTGATGGGGCCTCACTGTGCCCAGAGATATTAAAAAGGCTTGAAGAAAACTTAATTTTATTTACATTTTTAAAACTCTTGATTGCTGCAATCATTGCTAAAATCATTTAAATTGTAGTTTTGGAGTGTTTAAGTGCAAATAAAAATTTTATCTCATTTATTCTGGGAATAAATTCCATCTGGGAATGAAGGCTGACCTGGGAATGGCGTCAGGCACGGGACTGGGATCATCTTGATTCCTACAGTGCTTTTCCCAGGTATTTTAATTTTTTTTATTTCCTTATTCTTTTAAGGGCAAAATGAAAATAAACAAACAAACAACAACAACAACAACAACAACAATAATAATAACAACAATAATAATTCCTTATTATTTTAAGGACAAAATAGTAATAATAATAATAATAGGTATTTTAATTTCCTTACTCTTTTAAGGGCAAAATAATAATAATATCAGCATTAATATTAATACAAGAATAATAAATCATTTTAAAAAATCATAAAAAATAAAAAAAATCTTCTGGACTTGATGAAGATCAGCAGGACTTGCTCGTGGAAATCATATCCATAAGATTTCAGGATAATCTATCCATAAATGGATTTTGCAACCTTCAGCAATGGAGAAAATACAGAATTATTCATCCAGCTGTGCTTTTTTTTTTTCTTTCCCGAGTTCCTGTAAAGTTGGGAGTTTGTCTGCTGGGAAATTCTGTTTGTCCACTGGGAAATCCTGGAATATTCAAGAAGTTGGGAATTCATCGCTCTGATTGATCCAAACCCGTGCTGGGAGCAAAGGCTTTCGTTGGGTGCGGAGGGAAATCGTGCGGAATTACTCTGCTCACGCCGGCAGGAAATCAAATTTTTTGGGGAATTCCTGATGGAGAGCAATTTATTAATGAGTTTTCTGGGACATCATCCCTGCAGCCCAGAAGGGATGTAAGGAAGAAGGAATTCCTGAAATTGATGGTTTTGTTCTTGGGTCACAACAGAGCATTGTTGGGTTTATTTGGGAGTTATTTTTTGCAGTTTGTTTCTTGGGTTTTTTGGGATTTGTTTGGTTTTTTGGGAGGGTCCCTGGAAAGGTTTTTTTGAGTGGTTTTAAAGCAGGCACTGCACAGGGAACGGGCCGATTTTTCCATCTGTCAGCGGCCCATCCCAAGCTGTCGTTATCCCCGCGCTTCCCTGCAACTGCTCCGGAATTTGCTGTCCTAAGGCAGGGAATTCCAGCGCTCCCTGCCGTGACCCCCGGCCCTGGCTGCCACTCAGGCCCGTAAATCTCTGCCCTGAATCCAGCACTGGGAGATGATTTCGGAGATAGTAAAAGGGGCTGGATTTCAGTGGGTTTGGGGGGGGGGTTTTTGTGATTTTATTGTTAAAAAAAAAAAAGGGGAGTAAATATTGGGAGAAAGATATCAGTGGTTTGGATAAAAGGATAATCTGATGGATGCATGCATAATTAATATGTTAACTTAATTTTTTCAGGCCTTATTATAAATGAGATAAATGATATTTAGGCCTTTCATCCTACAGAAGGCATTTAGGGGCTACTTTAAATCATGGAATCACAGGGGTTTGGGTCAGGAGGGACTTTAGGGATCGTCCTATTTGAAGATTTCGCCTTCCCAGGTGATCCCAGGTCACTCCCAGCACTTCCAGGGACAAGGCAGCCCCAGCTGCTCTGGGCAACCTGTTAGTGCAAGAATAATTAAATATTTATTTAATAGCTATTATTTATTTCTGACAGGATTTCTTATGGGTTCAGAGAGGGCCCTGTGTCTCTTGGGAGCACTTCCCACACAACCTCATCCTTCCCATCAGCTCAGAGCTGGTTTTGCTGCGTCCCAAAGTGCCCGAGGTGGTTGTGAGAGCTGTTGTTAATCTTTCCTTGGAGAAAAACTTCCATAAATATCCCGACCGCCGCCGAAACTGAGCCTAAACCCTGTTCCAGGGGTCTTCAGGTTCGCCTGGGCGCCCCATCCCGCAGCAGCTCCATCCCACCGCCCTCCCCGGGGGATGCTGGAGGTTCCAGAGCTCTCCTCGTCTTCGTTCCCTTCATTTCTGCGCCTCATTCCCATGTACTGATGGATTATTCCAATTTTTTATCTTTTTCTTTGTGATGAGGCCGGAGGCACCTTTGAAGCCCGAAAGAAATCCTTGCAGGCTCTTTTCAGGCTCTTTTCAGGCCCTTTTTGGCTCTTTTCAGGCTCTTTTCAGGCTCTTTTCAGACTTTTTTTGGGCTCTTTTCAGGCTTTTTTAAAGCTCTTTTTGGGCCCTTTCCAGGCTCTTTTTAAGCTGTTTCCAGGCTCTTTTTAAGATCTTTCCAGGCTCTTTCCAGGCTCTTTTTAGGCTCTTTTCAGGCTCTTTTCAGCCCTTTCTTGGCCCATTTCAGGCTCTTTTTTTTAGGCTCTTTTTGGCTCTTTTCGGCCCTTTTCAGGCTCTTTTTGGGCTCTTTCCAGGCTCTTTTCAGGCTCTTTTCAGCCCTTTCTTGGCCCATTTCAGGCTGCAGCCTTTAGGCTCTTTTTGGCTCTTTTCGGCCCTTTTCAGGCTCTTTTTGGGCTCTTTCCAGGCTCTTTTCAGACTATTTTTAGGCTCTTTTCAGGCTCTTTCTAAGCTTTTTTCAGGCTCTTTCTGGGCTCTTTCCAGGCTTGTTTTAGGCCCTCTTCAGGCCCTTTTCAGACTCTTTCTAGGCTCTTTTCAGGTTCTTTTTAGGCCATTTTTGGCCCTTTCTAGGCCCGTTTCAGGCTCTTTTTTCCAGGCCCTTTTCAGGCCATTTTTGGCCCTTTCCAGGCTCTTTTTGGGCTCTTTTCAGGCTCTTTCTAAGCTTTTTTCAGGCTCTTTCTGGGCTCTTTCCAGGCTTGTTTTAGGCCCTTTCCAGGCTCTTTCTGGGCTGTTTTTAAGCTCTTTTCAGGCTCTTTCTATGCTCTTTTCAGGTTCTTTTTAGGCTCTCTTCAGGCTGTTTTTGGCCCTTTCTAGGCCCATTTCAAGCTCTTTTTTTTAGGCTCCTTTCAGGCTCTTTTCAGGCCCTTTCCAGGCTCTTTTTAGGCTCTTTTTGGGCTCGGTTTAGGCTCTTTTCAGACTATTTTCAGGCTCTTTTTAAGCTCTTTTTAGGCTCTTTTCAGGCTCTTTTTAGGTTCTGTGGCCTCTGTTTCCTGCATCCCAAGCCATATATTCAACCAGGACACGTGGGCTTTATCCTGCTTTTTTCCCTGGCCAAAACCTGGAGGCTGACATCTCTCAAAAAGGGAAGAATTAATGTGGGGCCTCAGGCTAAAAACTCTCAGGTTTCCTTCTCCCTCACGAAAGATCCAGCAGCCAAAAAAACCCCAAACTTCAGAAAATAAACTGGGAGGGTCGTAAGGAAAACCACTTTGGAGAGGAAAAAAGAAATCTCTTTTTGTTTTATTCTCATGGCTTGCTTTGGTTTTTCAGCAGGAAGAGCCTCTACAGGTAAAATACTGAATTAAAATAGAATATTTTATTAAAATAATTTGTTTCTCCGAACTGCAAATCCTGGTGTACCTTTTATGCCACTTTTATGGGATTTTATTAGGGATTTTTGATCCTTTTAACCAGATTTAATGACATCAAACCTAATCCTGCCCTGATGTCCAGATCCAGCTGTTTAAATCCCCGATACTCCCAAGGATCAAGCAGTAATCAGACCTCTGGAAAAGCTTCTCCTCATAAAGATTTTGGGGGAAGAAAACCCTAAAATGAGTGGTTTGAATGCTTGGGTAATTCTAATTCTTCTCCTGCAGTTGCACTGTGTAATTCTGCCTGTATTTGCTCTCTCTAAAGTAATATTTGTGTGTCAGAGGGGATAGATTAGAAGGCAATGAGCCTGGTTTAATTAACAATTAATTAAAGTTGTTTTAAGTTATAAATGTTAAAAATGTTCATGAAGAATAAGGTTAAAATGTTAACAGTAGATTATAAATAACGTTTAAATAAGTGGGTAAATACAAATATAAAACGCTTTATATCGAAGAATACAAAATACATTTATAAAATAACTATTAACAATATAAATCATTGATAAATAATAATGTTTAAAATGTTAATAAATATTAATATAATTAAACCAGGGGCTACAATAAGCTGGGCATGTTTGTCACCCCAGCCAGTTTTATGTAACTCCTTTAAAAATTTACATTCTGGGACATTAAAGTCCCAAAATGTCCTTTGTGAACTAGAGAAGGGAGGGGGTGGCTGAAATTTTCACACTTTCAATAACAAACAGGGTTGGATTTTGGAGGTGCTGCAGGTTCTAGTTTACAATAACCTTAAAACCCCCCCAAAAACACCAAATCCGCCTTTCCAGGCTGGTCCACGGCCTGTAAATCAGGGGGAAAATCGGAAGCGTTGCCCAGAGAGAATAAAAATCAGCATCATTTCCATTCATCCCCGTGGTTTTATTGCTGAAGCTGCCAGAGGTGCGTTAAGGAGCGGATTTTGGAGTGGTTTGAGCTGATGATTGATCCTGCCCGGGTTCAAAGGGGAGAACCAGCAGGAACACGAAATTCCCGGCAAATAAACCCGGAGCAATTTGTCTCACAGTGAAAAGCTTGGCTGGGTTCATCCTCCTGCCTCTGATTGTCCCCAGCCTTGATGCAACAACGTGGGCCTCACCCCAAAATCCAGGCAAAACTACCAAGAAAGGGATGAATTTGAATTTTTGGGGATTTTTTGTCTCTTCTACCCCCAAGGTCCAGGGTGATCTGGGGTGATCCCGAAGGATGGCAGAGCTGGGTGTCACCTGCTCCTGGGGGCACGGCAATTACATCCAATTTGCTCAACTTTTCCCCCCCGTATCCGCTGAAATTTCAGAGAGCAGGAATGTGTGGGACGCTGGGATGATGGAGCCCTCGAGAGGCCTCAGTGGCTCGGTGTTCCCTGCCTGCATCCCCTCAGCATTCCCATTGTTAGCTCAGACTCCAGGAATTCCCGAAGACGGAGCCCACCCAAGCCTGGTAGGTGGAGGGAATCGTGGTTCCCCTGCTGCCCAGCCACTCCAAATCTCTATTTTTAGTTCTGATTAGAGAAATTTTAATTTCCCCGTGGTTTTTGGGTTTTTTTGTTTGTTTGTTTTTGTTTTGGTTTTTTTTTAATCCTATGATGCCTTTTTAAAAAGCCCCGAACCTGCTGCTGGCGAGGAGGGGTGATCCCAAGGCTGCCGATTTCCCAAAGTGGTGTAACCCTAGCGTTGGGCACTGATAGGGGGCAACAATGGTGTCATTCATGGGCTTCAGAGGCTGAAAATGAGCATAAAGAGGCTGAAAATGATTAAAGGGGCTTGGGGGGAAATCAGGGCTGGGATGTGCTCCACAAATATGTAGGAAGAGGGATTTTGGAGGGGGAAAATGGCATTTTTTCATTCCAGGGAAGCGAGGTCCACTGCTGGCTGTTAAACAGTTCCCTAAGTGAAAATCAGATATATTCAATATATTTCTGGATTTAATAATAAGCTGGACCGATACATATTGGTGTTAATCCTTCGTGCTTCCACACAGCTTTTCCCTCCACTCCTTCCCGTTCGGGATCTGATTTTCTGGGATGTCACAGCCAAAATTGCTGATTTCACTCTGGGTGACGACACCGCCTCCGCCTCCCCTCTCGCTGCGAAATCCAGGCTGCATCCCGCAGGTATGATTTCCAAAAATCCACGGGAATGACGATTTCCTTTCCCGTTTGCAGGTTTGGGGGCTCAAACACCTGGAGGAAGGGGAGGGCCTGAACACCTTCCCGTGGAATTCTTTGCCACGGGATGTTTGTGTTTAGTGGAGACCAGGTTTGCACAGGCTCCGGCTTTGCAGCAACGTGGTTTGGTCAGAGCCTGATTTAAAATAAAAAGGGAAGAATAAAAAACCCCCTCTATGACAGATTGCTGGCAATTACCAGGAGATTTTTGGAACAAAGGCTTTTCGACGCCCACCAAAACCTTCCCCTGTGAATCAGTTCGGGCTGAGGGAAGGAGTTTTGGTTTGCAGCTCCTGCCAATGTGAGCAGTGATGTGTTTGATGACGGGACCCACCCCCCCCCTCCCTCAAAATGCCCCTCCACTTGAGGCCCTGGAAAATGGGATTGACTCCTAAATCTTGCAGGAATACTTCCAGAAATTCCCTCCACTAATATCACATCACCCATTAATCATTTTGCACGAGCAAATTGCTCTTGAAGGCATTTTGTTTCACGTTCCCCTTCCCCCCCCCCTCCGGTTTCTGCCATCAATCTTAAAGACAGTGATCTCCTTCCAGCCTTTCCGATTAACAAGATAAATTAGTCACTAATGTGTTGCAAAAACAAGTTAGAACTCCCAGACACTGCTTGGAGTGTCCTGCATCCCTGGAAAAGGGCTGGGAATGCTTGTAGAGCTGCTCCAGTCTGGTTTGAGGAGGTTTCGGTGCACTGGAAGCGTCCAAGGCCGGGTGGGACGGGGCTTGGAGCAGCCTGGGACAGTGGAAGGAATCCCTGCCCGTGGCAGGGGGGGAATGGGATGAGCTTTAAGGTCCTTTCCAACCCAAGCATTCCATGAATCTGCTGTGAACAGGCTGAATGGATCGTCCTTTGTCAACCTTGAAGGAATTTTCCCCATGACTCTGTCGGGAAATGTCCGTGGGTTGAACAGCTCCCACCCTTGGGGCCCCACTCTGATGTTGTGAGGTTTGAGCTCTGCTCTTTCTTCTTCCTCCCTTTGATGTTTTTCCTTCTCTGCTGGTTAAGCCCCTTTCTCTCTCTCTCTCTCTCTCTCTCCTTCCTGCCCTGTCCTAAATCCACCACGTGGGAGGATGTGGGTGTCTCCAAGGCAGAGGGCTCTGGGGAGCAGGACAGGGAGGTGAAACGCAGGAGGAAACGTGTGTGAGGCTGAAGGAATTGGGGAAGCGCTGGAGATCAGGATCCCTGGAGCCTTTCTCCCCCTCCAGTGAGTCTGTTCCAGCGGCCAGCTGGCCTGAATTGCATTGAATCCTGATCTGAAACCATGCTGGAAACATGGAATGGTTTGGTTTGGGTTGGAAAGGGACCTTAAAGCCCATCCCATTCCACCCCATTGCATGGACACCTCCCATTATCCCAGGCTGCTCCAGCCTGGCCTTGGACACTGCCAGGGATCCAGGGGCAGCCCCAGCTGCTCTGGGCAAGCTGTGCCAGGGATATATAGAAATATATATCAATTTAATCTGGTGAGAATCCCAACCAAATCCAATTCCCATTTGGATTGGGCCATGGAAGAGGAGCTGGGGAGCTCCCTGCCATTCCCATTCCTGATTAAAATCCTTGGCTCTCCCATTCCTGAGCCACGGCTGCTGTGGCTTGCCAGAGCATTCATTTTCCTGGAACAGGGAATTTTTTCAGCCATTCTGTTTTCCATGAAACGGAGTCACCTCGGTGATGAAAATGTTTCTGGGATGAAAATAGTCCGGAGAAAATGAGTTTCCACTGTGCTATTTTCGGAACGGAATCGTTCGAGTGGCAGCTAATGAGCTTGAAAACGTGCCAAAAAAATTATCAGCAGGAAAAAGTGCGAAAAGGGCTTGACTCCCACAGGTTCCCACTTCCAGGGAAGCAATAAATCACGTTCACCTTTTGAGATTTGTAGCGAAGATTCGAAAGAAAATAATTAAATCCGAATTTTTAATGCTCCGGGAAGAACCGCAAAAGCGCGTTTAGGATTTTTTGAAGATACCTGTGCATTCCAATTTAAAAAAAAAAAAAAAAAATATGGAAAGCAGCACTTTTGCAAGGGAAAGGGCTGGATTTCAGTGGAGTCGTGCGGGTTGGGAGCGTTCGGTGTTGCCCAGTTACTATCGGGGAGCGTTTGTGGGAGATCTCATCTCGCATTCCTCCCCGCTCCTGCGGATCCCTGCTGCTCCCAGGTGAGGGATTTATCTCTGCACTGATGCAATTTTCCAGCTGCTCCGGTTTCTGTGAGGAGCAGACAGCTCGGCTCCGTGCCTGGGACGCGGAAGGGTCCTGGGGAGTGAACAGAGAGGGGAAGTCGTGTTTATCCTTCGTTATAAATCCTTCCGAATGCTGCCTGCCCGCCTGGCAGGTAGGAGGATTCCTTGGGACAGCTGTAATGCCACAACTCTCGTTGGAAAACTCCCTAGGAATTGCTGTTAATGTAAAAAAGTGAAGTTGTGGTTATGTTATAGACATAATTTATGTATTATATAATGTTATATATATATATACAAGGGGTGGAGGGACAGAGCACAGGGAATGGCTTCCCATTGCCTGAGGGCAGCGATGGATGGGATATTGGGAAGGAATTCCTGGCTGGGAGGGTGGGGAGGTTGCCCAGAGAAGCTGTGGCTGCCCCTGGATCCCTGGAAGTGCCCAAGGCCAGTGTCCCATGGCAGGGGATGGGATGGGAAGGGATTTAAGACCCCTTTGAACCCAAACCAGCCTGGAATTCTATCCAGAACTGCTTCCAGACCTGGGCTTCAAAAGGGACGAAGCTGAACTCCTAAATCAATGTCTCAACTTTCCCCTCCAGCCTGGGTAAGTGTCAGTGCCGCTGATGCCATGATGATTTTTTGCTTTTTCTTTTACACCCCTTTTATACACTCTTTTATACAGCTTTTATGTATTCTCAGTGCTTTTATCCCACACAGTTATAATTCTTTAAGTTTGATCCCTTCCCTCACACCCAATATCCCGTTAAGCCAANCTCCAGGGGGCATTTCGGGGTGCATTTCGGCGCCCCTGAGGGTCCTTCAATAAACACCGAGGTAAAACCCTTTTTCCCTCTTAACTGTGTTCAGCTCTCTTCATTTTAAGGCCAGGAAAAGCCATCACTCGGAGCCAAAGGGACCTGCAGGGGCTCAGCACTGACTTTGGGATTGGGAATAAAGAGCACGTTGGACGTGTTCTCCTGGATCCTGGGGCTGAGAGAGGAAAAGGGAATGGCCAAGGAATCTGGGATCGAACCCTGCTGGTGAAGCTCCTGGCAGGTAACTCAGCTTTGATTGCATCACTTAAATCACAGAATCCTTTAGGTGGGAAAAGCCCTCTGAGGTCACTGACTGCAGCCATTGCCAAGGCCACCACTGCCCCGTGTCCCCAAGTGCCACATCCACAGGGCTTTGAAATCCCTCCAGGGATGGGGCCTCCACCACTCCTGGATCGCTGACACTGAATTCGTATCCAGAAACTCTCAGCTCATCCCAAAAAGGTGCTGGAACAGCAGGAGGAGAACCCAGCTGGGCTTTCAGAGCCCTGCCACCGTCAGCTCTCACCACAAGAGTGAAATAACTGCATCAAATCTGCCCAGGCCATCTTTGCCTTCAAATTCCCGACATTTATCTCATCCTCTCTCATAAAGATTCCTTTTCAGCCAGCTTGGGAGCAGCTTAAAGGAAAATTGAGGGAAACAAAGACGGGATCTGGGAGTGACATCTCTTAATGAGCCCTCTCAGACGTTCTCATTAACTCGCAGCAAATGCAGACATCCAAAATTACACCAAGGTTTTCTCCCCTAGCCCATAAATAGTCTGGGCTTGGGGTCCCCCACATTGTCTCCATCTTCTTGGCTTCTTCCCAGAGCAGCTTCTCTTGGCACGCTGGAGCTGACGGGAACGATCTCGTAGGAAGAACAAAGTGCATTTTTTTCCCCAAAGGAAATAATAAATCTGCTGTGGGCTTTCAAAGCGAGCTGACATCATCAGCAAGGGGGGGGTTTTTATGTATTTTGAGAATGCAGGAAGAACTCAGATGTCAGCTTGGACCATTCACATCTTTACTCTAAAGGCGTGCAAAGGATTTCCCAATGGATTTTCCACTTTTTTGGGGGGTTTATTTTCTTTTTTTAAAAATTAAGCTAAAAAAAAAAAAATTAATTCATTGAGGGAATTTAATTATGGGAAAAAAATAGAGATATTTGTTATTTTGTTTTCGCAGGATCCCAGGGTGGTTTGGGGTGGAAGGGACATTAAAGCTGATCCCATTCCACACCCTCCCACACCTTCCACTCTCCCAGGGTGCTCCAAGCCCCATCTAGCCTGGCTTTGGACACTTCCAGAGATGGAACATCCACAGCTGCGGTTGATGCTGAATGAATTTCAATGCTGGAGTACCCCAATTCCAGGTGGAAAGAGGAGAAATAGCAAAAAATCCTCGAAAGTTGACAAAAACCCCTTAGGAGATCTCCTGTGTTTGCATTTTTATGCCAGTCCGAGAGGAAGAGGGAATGGGATACAGAGCCATCAGTGTAATTCCCAATTTTCCACCAGAAATTCCACAAAGCTTCCAACCCAAGCTCTCCTCGGGCTCCTCACTGGTTTCCACTCTAGGAATTGAAGCGCTGGTGCTCCTGGCAGATAATCAGAGGGAAACGGGGTCTCTTTCATTCCTCTCATTTGCCTCCCCTCTTTGGCAAAAAAAAATAAGATTGTGGAAAAAAAATTGACCCCTTTTTACACCACTAATTCTCTTTTTTTAAAAAATTCTTTATTCCATGTTTGTCCCAGCTGCTGCTGATCCAGAAGTGCTCCTTCTGCGGAGCATTTTCCATCCAGCAAAAAGGTTCCCAGCCGTGGTTTCTACGCTTGGTCCCTGCCTCTGGAATTTTCTTCCTGGCCAAGGAAGCAGGAAAAACACCCCGTGAGTTGTTTGCTGAAATCTTGTTCTCGTCGGGCACGTTAAGAGCGGAGTTTATAAATTGTGGGGTGTTGTTCAAACAGACCACACACCTCAAAATCTCCAACCCCATCCAGCCTGGCTTCGAACATTTCCACATTCCCACATCTTCTTTGGCCCACCTGGAATTGTTTCTCCATGTTCTGTTGTCCCTGTGCCCTTGAAACATTCCTATTTTTCCCCTCCAACTTCCCTTCACCTGCCTACCTTTCTCACCTCGCTTTTCCCTGGAATGTTTCTTTGTTTATTTGAGGTATTAATTTTTTTTTAATTGAACTAGTGTTTTGTTCTATCACCCAGTTTCTCTCACAGGGGATGTCCAAGAGGAATCATATTTGGGAATCACCATGGAAAATTAAGGGATGTGCTGAATTCCTTTTATTTTTCAGGTGCTTTGCTGGCTGGGGTGTTAAACTGGATGGAATTAGGATTCATAATTAATCAGATTTTTTCCCTCTGTTCAAATGATTCTCAAACCAGGAAGCCTGAAGTGAAAAGTACCGGAATTCCCAGTCTATCCCGTTCTTCCTAAAACGCTGGGATTTAATAACTTGTTTCCAGTTTTACCACTGGGAAAGCAGTCAAACGCTGCAGACCAGCAACACCGCAGATTTCTCCTTTCCTTCCCTCTGCAGGACTGGAAAATTCAGTCTTTAAGCTGCTCCTTCTGGCTCCGAGTGTCTGCTGAGGGTTATTAAAAGCTGTTAATTATGTCACTAATTCCAGGTGAAACCCAGCACTGTTCGGGCACGCCGGAACCTCAACCCCACATTTGCAATCCCTGATACCTCGGGATACGTCTCCAAGGGTTGTTGTCGTGGAATCTTCTCCCAGAGGAGTAAATTTGGTGGGATTTTGGTAGCGAATTTGGAGCTCCAAATGCCCGAACTCAACGTTTTGATGGTGTTTCTTGGATGTAAAATTTTAACGTTTTGATGTTGATTTTGGGCTCTTTCTTGCTGGCGCTGCTGGGTTTTGGTGATGCTCCCCAGGGTCAGCACACAAACACCTCAGTTCCTGAGGTCTGGAGGAATTAGGGGGTATCTGGAGGGTCGTAATTCGGAAAATCTCGGGATGCAGCTCTGGGATTGCTGGGATTCCAGCACACAGGGCTGGGTGACATCCATCCTCTTATCCACCAAATCCTTCTCCTCAAGGCTGCTCCAACACTCAGCCCCAATTCCACAAGGCCAAAGGTGCTTTGTCTTCCAAAATCTTGGGCTGAATCCAAAAGTTCACCAAAAATTAATCCCCCTTCAGGGATTACCTGCAATAACTGAGCTGATTTTCCAGAAATGCCAAATTCTGGGTGCTCTTTGCTCCAGCAAAGGTTTAAATGGGTTTAAAACTGGCAGAAGGCTTTAAAAAAAAGGCTACAGCAAAACTTCATTTGGCCAGACGTGTTTTATTTGATGCTGATAGTGGAGAGCTATAAATAGCAGTGATCAGTTATATTTAACAGCAGAATTTCTGGTCTGAGACACAGATAAAGCCCAGCTTTGTGCTAGACTAGACTGGGCCTGGTGAACAGAGAGAAAGAAATTATTAATCCAAATTTAGCTCTTTCCCCAGTGTTTATAGGGAATTTGAGGAATCCTTTCCAGCAGCTGCTGGTTGGACTCAAAACTCAGCTTTTATCTCTCCCGGCCATGAGCTGATCGTTCATGAACCAGGCTGAGCCAGAAGTGAATAAAAGCCATTGAAATCTGGCCCAGAAGCCGAGGGCTGAGCTGCAGAAACACCGACGGGGCTCATTCCTGCCCAATTCAGGAGCAGCTGGAGACGTGTGGAAATTTCAGTTTATTTTTAGTGGGCGCCCCAAGGCAGAGCCACAGCCCTCGAAGCCGTTCCTGAAGGAGCAGACGTCCCTCAGCAGAAGGACAACCCCAGGGTTTGCCACCAGCAGAGCTGGTGTTGCCCTCTACGAGCGTTAATTGTTTCGTGTAATACTTTAAATTAATGAGTTAATAATTGCTGTTACTAGCTGGCTTTGGATGCTCCAGGACTGCCCAGTTTGGCTCGGCATGAGACACCCCAGAACTTACTGGGATGTTCTGGTGAGCGCTGCCCCAGCTACCCCACGTCAGCACTCACACCCAGCACGTGGAGCCTGGCTGCTCCTCAGAAATGTCTTTCCCAAAGAATTACCCAGGTTTTTTTTCAACTCTTGACATCAACTCCTTCTTTAATCCTCACCTCTGAATGGGGGTTTGAAAATGCTTCACAATTTATTTGTGACTGACGCGACTTCACGAGTTCTTTTCACAACGGGGTTTCACACAGAGACTGAAGTCACTCTGTGCGTGCACACACAGGCAGGGAGGGGCTCGCTCCTCTGGATCCTGACTGGAATAAATTGATTCATCTAAACCTTCTCAGTGAAGCGTTTCGACCTCCTAATCCCCCTGCAGGAACGCGAGGCTTTTGCAGCCCTTCTAATCCCGATTCTGGCTCGGGATTTCTTGCCTGCCCTGTTAAACTTTGCGTCTTCCTGCTGCTGTCTCAGAGCCCGGCTGCTCCTTTTCTCTTCGCTAAAGCTCCTGGGTTTGTTGGGATTGGGTCGCTGGGATGATTCACGGGCACTGAGAGCAGCAGACAGATCGCTCTGTTCCTATTCGTGGCATCTGTGGGGGATAAATATGGAAATAATTGGGGTGTGTTATTAAATCCTGCGTGTGAGGTGAGGGTTTTTGGGCTGACGGATGGCTTGAGCTGAGTCAGGAGGGTGTCCGCCCCTCTGTTCACAATGCTCGGGGTCTGTTCTGCTCTTCTAATCTCCAAAAGGAGATTTCTTTCTCTGCCCATCTATTTTTGGGATGAGGCTGGCTGCCACCTCCCTCTGCAGAGAACCACGGAATATTTGCTGCGCCTCAGCCGCTTCTGCAGCTGCCAGCTGATGAAATCCAGGGAGGTGCTTCCTTCAACCGAAAGAGGGGAGATTTAGATTGGATTTTAGGAAAGAATTCTTCCCTGGGAGGGTGGGGAGGCCCTGGCACAGGGTGCCCAGAGAAGCTGTGGCTGCCCCTGGATCCCTGGCAGTGTCCAAGGCCAGGCTGGATGGGGCTTGGAGCAGCCTGGGACAGTGGGAGGTGTCCCTGCCATGGCAGGGGTGGCACTGGATGGGTTTTGAGGTCCTTTCCAAGCCAACCCATTCTGGATTCTGGGATTCTTGGCCCAAGCAATCCCTCTCTCTCTGGGGCTGCCGTGGCGTCTTTCCCACACAGAATTCCCTGTTCCTGCGCTCTCCATCCCGGTGCCTGCTCAGCACGGAGCTCTCAGCCTCCACGCCCAGCCCTGACTAAGTCCTGACACCCAGATCTGCCTCTCAGATCTCCTGCCCGAGCAGTTCATGGTCCAGAACCACCCCAGCCCTGCTCCTGCAGCAGGGCACAGACAGGGATCCCTCCCTGCCCACGCACAGATTTGTTCCTTACTCCCTTAAAGGTTTTCCCAAACCTCTTTATTCACGGCCTCCTCTTCTAGTCCTCCTTCCAGGAATTTTTTCAAGTCCTCCTCCAGCCTTTAGCTGAATTTTGGGACACAGTGGTCTGAGCAGGTCTGTCCTTGACCCTGACTCAGTGCTCAGTTCTGCAGCATTTTTCAGGCAGAAGCCTGAGGAATTTTTAAAATTAATACTTATGCTTTAGTAACCCAGAGAGGAAAACATGGACATCTCCAAGAGGCCGTGTAGGTAAATAATAAGCGATTAATTCCAGATTTGGGCCTGACTTTACAGCTTTTTCAGGGTGTGATCAATGTTCCTACCACCAGAGCAAATATTAGGAAAAGATTCTTCCCCCAGAGGGTTGTGGGGCACAGGAACTGCTCCCCAGGGAATGGGCACAGCCCCAAGGCTGCCAGACCTCCAGGAGAGTTTGGACAACGCTCCCAGGAAGGATTTTTGGGGTATCCTGTGCAGGGCCAGGGGTTGGATTGAATGATCCTTGTGGGATATTCTGGGATTCTACGATTTAAAATGGAATTATGCAGAGGGGAGAACGTGTGGCAGCGCTCAAAGCCCAGGGCACAGAAGCGTCTCTGGCTGGGTCAGACCCGCTTGAGGGAGGTTCCGTTTTGGAGATGCTCTTCCCGTAAACACTGGAAGAGGAAACGGGAGCAGGAAAGACCGGTGGTGCCGCGGAGCCCCTGATTTGTGTGCTGGGAGCTTCTCCCGGGAGCTTCTCCCAGGAGCGCTCCTGCCTTTCCGAGCAGCTCTCAGCTGGCAGCCGGTGCTGATTTCATAGTAATGCTTTTTTTATGAATCGCTGCTCAGACTGTTTTGAATACTTTCTGCATGACTAATTAATGCCCCGAAATGAGCTGAGCTGTGCTGTTAAACTCCCGCCCGTGCGAACGAGCGGCCCTTCCTCACTATTTTATCTCGCAGTTCGCAGGGAGGGGGCATCGCCTCTTATCTGAAAGCCACTTAGCCGAGCTGAGATGTGATGTCACGGTCTGGAAACACGCGGGGCTTTTCGTGCCCAGCCTGCCGAGACGCAGCCGTGACTCCGGCGTGATAAAACCTCATTAAACGTCCTAAAAAACCCGCGAGCAGCCGAGATAACAAACCGCGCTGGAAACTGGCACGAGATGAAACCCTGCAGCCTCGCAGCCGGAGTTTTGCTTGGGTAAAGCTTTCTGCAACCCTCTGCCGGGATCAGGCGGTGATTCAGCGCCGGGAGGACGCTCCCGGAGGGAGCGGGGAGCTGGATCTCGCTCGCCGGTGACCCTCGGAAAGAGCAGCACCAGCCCTGCGGAAAAGCTGCCGGGAATAAGGTAACCCTGCGGGCAGGAATGTTGGTGGTTCGCTCCTGGATGGTGCCGGCGAGGTGCTCGGGTGGCTCGTGGCTCGCAGGATTCCTCTCCTTTTGAATTCATCCTTTGCTATCCCCAGTTTATTTTCCTCGGGACAAAGAGGAGCGGGATGACCGCCCGATCGTTGGATCTGGGTGCGCCAGCCCGGGATAACGCAGCATCTCCTTTTCCGTGAAGCGCCAAGGAAAGCTGGAGCTCAGCACAATTCCCAGCCCGCCGGAGATCCTAATCTCGCCTTCCCGGCAGAGCAGAGCGGGCACTGCCGCTCCATGAGCCGGCCCCGGCAGGGAGGCGAGCCCAGCCTGCTCCCGCATCCCTGGCTCCCGCATTCCCGGCTCCCGCATTCCCGGCTCCCGGGCTGCCCCGGCCGCCGAGGGCGCGATGGAAAACCCCTGAGCCAGCGGCTGGAAAATCCGTGCGGCAAAGGTACATCCCTGTCTCTGTTTAACCCCGCAAATTCCTTCTTTCTACCCCTTTTCCCTGTTGTTTTCCCTGCTGTTTTCCCTATTGTTTTCCCTGTTGTTTTCCCTATTGTTTTTCCCTATTGTTTTCTCTATTGTTAGGGAGAAAAACGCGATTTTTTTTTTTTTTAGTCGAGAAGTCACTTGGGTTGACACGTGCTCAGCAAAACAACCAGTGCCTGTGTCGGGTTAAAGGGAAATGTCCCTTTTCCCTCCCCTCAGCCCCGGCTCGGTGATTCCAGCTGGATTTGGGGACTCCTCGCTCCGTTCCAGGAGCAGAACCGGCCCCGCGTTTGCGACGGGAGCCGCGGGATGAGCCCCGGGGCGGGGGGGATTGGAGGGGTTTTCCAGGAGCCTCCCGTGTTCGGAACCCACCCTTTCCTTCCAAACACCCCCTTCTCCCCCCAGATTCCCTGGTTTTTGGGGTCACAGCCGCAGGAGAGTGTTCTCCGGGTGTTTTTGGCGCTGGAGAGGGGGTGGAGGCGCTCCCGGGGCTGGTCCTGCCCCGCTCCCCAGCGGGGCTCTGGGGTTTGGCAGGAGGCTGAGGGTGTGATTATCATTATTTTTAAATTTTTTTCTGAAAGCCTCTTTAGGGAAATGTGGCTCTTCACGAGTTGTTTTCCACGTGACAGCAAAGGGAATAATTATATTTGCTGGGAGTAAAAGGGATTCACGGTGCCGCTGCTTCTGAAGAGCTTCCTGCTCCTCTTCCCTGTTCATTAAAAAATGCCACTCTGTAAAAAATCATGGAATGTTTTGGGCTGGAAGGGACCTTAAAGCTCGTCCCACTCCACCCTCTGCCATGGGCAGGGACACTGGTTACTCCAAGCCCCAGCCAGCCTAGCTTTGAGTTGAATTAAACTAAAAATGAAATCAATTTGATAGATAAATAATCGTGTTTCCAGGTGTAGCCAGTGTATGTGCCCTTTCCTGCTGAAGCCCTCTGTACCTGGAGGGAGTATTAAAAAATTCCTTCATTATTATTAAATTCCATTCCTAAACACATCCCTCGCCAATACAATGAGCTGGATAAATCTTTTGTATATTCAAATAATGCCTCTTATATTTTGGGAATTTTTACTTGGCAGTGGACGTGGGCAGGTATGAAAACCTGCCCAAATTGTGGCAGTCCCTGCAGGATATATCCATCGGGTGTAACCCACACTGTCAGGGGGGCACTGGTTGATTTTTCCAGTGCCAGGAGCCCAGGCTGTGGTTCATTTTTTAAAAAAATCACTTTAAGATTCATTTTCGGGCCACACCAGCCACTGAGCTGATGGACTGGGAACTTCCACTGGGCAGAACTGGCACAATAACTGTATTTTCTACTTAAAAATAAATGATTGTATTGCCTTAGAGAGCTTGTTCTGCGGGAATTGCTGTAAATCACAGCGATCCCAGTGGGAAGGGGTTGGAAATCCCCGGTGTGGCTGTTACCATACCTTTAGAACAACCTCTGCTGGATTTTTCCCTGCTTTTCCTGCTGTGGAAAAGCCGTTTTGCGCCGAGCTGGGGGGATCTGGCTGGCTCAGAGCTGGCGCTGGCCGTGTCAGCAGGTCAGGCTGGCTCCGCATCCCGCTCCAGCCTCGCGGAATCCCACGGATTTCGCAGCCCTCCGTTTGTTTTCCTGCCATGGAAACTCAAAGGTCCCGTTCCCTGTGTAACCAGTGCTGGAAGCAGCACAGGAAAATGCAAATTTGGATATTTTTGCTTGATTGTGGTCAGTGGTGAGCTCACAGGGTTCAGGATCCGGGAGAGACAAGGTGTCAGGATGAGGTTTCTCCACCAGATCCGCGTTTTGTCGGCTAAAAACAAATCCTCGGTGAGACAAACGATCCCAAAATGATTTAGCTCATTAGGAGTGCGGGGATAAAACGATTCCAAACACCCACTCGTTAGTCATGCGAACACCAAGGACAGGGTTTAACCAGGCTTGCCCTCGGGTCTAACCCCGCTGCCTCCGGGAGGTGCCAGCAAGGAGGGAATCCAAACTTTCCCGTTCCCACTGGATTTTTTTTTTAGGCCAGTGCTGACATAAAAACATCTGAAAAGTCACCCTGGCCGTGTTACAGTGGGAGACTTGTTCCCTGTAAATCTAAAACTTTATTTATGCGTCAGCGATCCGCTGGTTTCATTATTTGGCGCTCGCGTGTCTGATCTCGAGGCTGATTTCCTGCCACTCTCTGGTGTAAAAGTGAAGGATAAGTTACAACGGAGCTTGGAAATGGAATAAATTATTTGCTTTCAGCTCTGCTCATCAGCAGGGTGGGGGTTTTCCAATGGAAACCCAAGTTGCATCCCATGGTTTGTTGATCCATCCAGTTTCTCATGGCTCGGATGAATAAAGGGATTTAAGGAGCGCTCAAAATTCATGCTGGACATCCTTCAAGATGATTTTTAGGACCTGAGGGCAGGAAGTTCTGACCCCACTCCTCTTCCTGTCCCGCACTGCACCTCACGTCTGTCACATTGATGTGATGGAATGGGCAGAGCGAGTCCTTGGGGGTCAAGTGATCCAAGGGCCGAGCCTGGCCACGGAGAACTCCAGGAGAGCTGGAAGTATCTGGTGGTGCTGCTGCTGGTCTGGCTCCATGGAGCTCAGTGAGACCTGTTTAGTGAAAATGAACTCATTTAGCCCGAAAACAAACTGTTACTTCAGTCCTGGGGCGGCTGACGCGGGCCCTGGGTAAAAGGTGCCGTGTCTGCGCTGCTGATTGGGATCTGCCTTCGGAAAGCAGATCTTGGCTCAGCGGGAGCAGCACAAAGCAGGTGGCAAGGTAGAATTTCTGGTGGCTCTTTGCCACTCTGGAGAGGTTTTTACATCAGACAATCCCTCCTTGTGGTGTAACGGGAGGGGAAGAACAAAAGTACAAATATATTCCATGATTGTACCACCTCTTCTTTAAAATTATTTTGAATTCCGTGATTTTTTTCAGTTTGAATGACAAGGCTTGTCGGAAATCCTTCTTTTTTTCTCATAAAGTGAATAATTCCTCATTCTTTTTTTTTCTGTAATAGACCCATTTATCCCCTGATCAGTTTTCTGTGTTCTTCGTGGCGTGGTGTGACCTACTCAGAGAGGAGCAGGGTCCTTATCCCTCCGTGGCCATATGTTCCCAGAAATAATCATTGTTTTCCATCAGGGCCGCTATTTGGGCTCTTCCCTGTCCACTTCGCTGTCCCTGGTTGAGTTTTTATCAATCTGCTGTGGAAATTCGGAGGGGTTCACAGGAGAAATGTGTGTCTGGAGGCAGGACTCCTTCCCCACCAACAATAAACCATTGTTAACCCCATAAATATCTATTTTTGACATCTGTACGTCCAAGAAACCCACGGTTTATCCCTTGGCACGTGTTGAAACAGGGGAAAATTCCGTATAAACGGCCGTTTGTTCATTGCCTGGTTGTGCCTACGTGATCCCAGCTCAGCCCCTTCTCCAGCGATTCCCTGTGAATCCACAATATTCCCATTTATCGCGCTGCCAGCAGTGCCAGGCCAGGGAGTTAAGACTGGGGCTCTCTCCCAAGGGATGCTGCAGATGCGCTCAGCGGGAGCTGCGCCTCCCGCCAGGGCTTGGCTTTGCTGGAACGCTCAGGAAATCCTTTGTGGAAGCCTCAGAGTCGGGATGGATTTGGGATGATGACATAAAAAACCCCTCCTGCTGCTCCATCGGTGTGTATTCCTGAGCGAGCCCTTCCAGGGGCTTCCTAATTTTATATAAATTGCTAAATATTCTATATAAGCTGCTAAACATTCTATAGAAACAGCTAAATATTCTACATAAATAGCTAAATATTATAGGACACGATGAAAGGAATTAACTCAATTATAATTAAACTTTTATCATGTTTTCCTTTTACGTCTTCTATTTGTTTCATGGGAATTATTCCTGTATTTTATCAAATTCTTGGTGCGTTCTATTTAAATTTGAGGTTTTGTTTTTTTTTTTTTTAATTTCTCTTCCTCTACAAGTGCTTTTAATAGAATTCCATAAATTCCTGTCGTGGAATTCTGCCTGCAATTACTTCCGATCAGCCAACCCCGAGCTTTTGTGTGTCTCTGCTTTCATCTCCTGAGCTGCTGTGCAGACGAATTACGACTCTCAGGCAGGTGCCTGACTCGCTGTGGGATGATCCCTGTGGATACTGGAGGGATTTGGCTGGAAAAACAGGAAGGGAAATATTCCAGCGTCAGGCAGGTTGCAGAATTCCTGGGGTTCATCCTGAGGAGGGAGTTTCCCTCATAAGGGATGTGCTGTGCTAAAAAGAAATATAAAACCAGATTAACAGAGGAAATTATTGGGATTCAGGGTTGGTTTGTAGTGCAGGGAATAAAATGATCCTGGAAAAGTGGCACTCATGGAAGGAGGGTGCTTTCCTGGTGTTTTAAGTCCAGAAATGCTGAAGGCTGCACACTCCTAATCTTGCCTAATTTTGAGCTTATTAAATGTGGTTTTTAAGTGCCCCTGGGGCAATTAAAAAAAAAATCCTCAAAATTATCTTTTCTCAGGAAATTTCAAAAACACTGCTCTTAATATTAATTAATTAATTAATTAATTAACTTACTGATTACGTTCTCCTCCCTAAATACCTGGAAATTTTTAACTCCAGCCCCCTGTTCCCTTTCACTGTTATCGTTCCTTTATCCAGGCAGAGATTTCCAGCTGGAATCACCTCGCAGTGTGAGTGCGGTGTTTGCCAGCTCTGCTCCTGCAGTGCAGTCGGGGTGATTGCAGCTCGCTGTCCTTCTGTGCCACCAAATTCACGCTCCCATTATGGAATTCAGGAACTTTGGGGTCTGGCTGGTGGAGGGAAGGGCTTGACAAGATCATTTCTGGAGTTTAATCAGCTGTAGGATGGGTTTTTAGAGTAAATATTTTGTGTCTTGAAGATAAGGTGAAGTTGTGCCATAAATATCTGCCACAAAGTCACCTGAAAATGAGGCTGATAGGACAGAGAAGGACAATCAAACCCAAATATTCTTCATTTAAACCCCTGGATTTCTCTCTGCCAGCTCCTGCAGATTTTAATTCATTTGTTCTTTCACATTAACAAATTTTTGAATAAATGAAGCAAATTCCACCAGGTTACTTCTCAGATGTTATTTTTGAGGGATTGAACGAAACTGAATTTGGGCAGATGTGCATCAGCAGTGTCCCCAGCGAGCCCTGGTGGGACAGGGAACAATGGCTCTTGTCCCCAGAAGAATGGGAGCCCTTGATGAAATTCGAGCATCTCGAGACCTTGCTCTGTGCATCTGCTGCTCAAGTCATGGGGTCTCGTGGGCTTTCCTGGCCAGAATCCCGAGAGGCAGCACTTTAATTCCACATCCCAAATATTGGTTTCATAGGTGCTGTGCACGTGCAGTTTGTTTAGAGTCGATTTGTTTATTTGTAAAGCTGATCTTTGTTTGAGTGTCCCCATGTAAGGCTTGCGATAAATCTAAATATATGCAATAAAATAAACTGTTTGAACTTTTAGATTTTTTTAGATTTTTTTTTTTACATATTATCGGTTTTTTATGACCAGTTTGGCCTGTTCTGTTGTGCTGTTATATATATTTAAATATTTAACAGGGTTGAAATTAGTTTTGCACGTTTTATTTTCGCTACATCCACCGAGCTCTTTCTTTTTGTGCACCACCAGGCTTTCCAACCTTCAATATTTCGCCAAAGGGAATTTGTTTTTCCTGGGATTCTCGTGTTCATATAACAAGATTCTAAAGCCAAACCAGTGCAGGGCTGGATTTCATAGAAATCCCGCCTGGTTTTAGGGCTCTCCTTCTTCCCAGACGTACGTTTGGGGCTAAACTGCCGAGGAAGCAGATGCCAGTCTGCAGATATTAAGAGTTAATATCTCTTGAGATGTGTTCATGCTCTTAAGGAGCTTCCAGCCCTCTGAGAGGCTCCTCTCCAGGAAGATCCACGGGGCCGGCGAGGGCGGTGCCGGCGCGGAGCGGCGCTGGAGGAGCGGGTGAGCGCGGGGTTGGGATCCGGCTTTGGGAGCCGTCCGTAAATATCAGAATCGGACCCTCGGGATTCTGGCTGGGGTTTAGTGGAGGTTTTTTCCGAGGAGGTTATTTGGTGGAGAAGGGTTTTTTGGGGTATCCATGGAGGTGGAAACGAGGAGTGGTTTGTGGGGAGTGAAAACGTTGGGGATTCCCTGCATCCCAAGATTAAGTGGCCTTGTCGTCCTCATTTTACCTCGCGTCTCTGCTGGGTGATGAGTGTGTGTCCATCCATGGATAAATGTACCAAAAATGCATCTCAATAATCTATTTTTTACATCTAAAATACCTATTTTATACATCTAAAATACCTATTTTATATAACTCTACAGAATATGTACACAAATAGAGAGATCTCTGCATTTGTCAGTTGGTCTTCAAGGATTGAGAAGGTTTTAAAGTTGTTTTATCAGCTGCTCTTTAAGTCTGGAAGTTCTACTGCTATTAAATTATTTTCAGCTTGCATCTACCAAGCCATGCACTATTTAAACATTTGATAGAGTAAAAGCATTTTTGGGGGAGTTTACGATGCTTTAACAATTAATAGCATTATTTTCTTACTTTTTCCCAGATAACAGAGATTTTAAACAGCTTCTGCCTTGGGTTTAGATCTGATATTCAAGTGGGGAAAAGGTTTTTTCAGTGCTTTTTGTCCTCAGGAGTGGTTTTCTGTGGAAGTGTTTTATGGAGTAAATTTTAATTGAGGCAACCAAGAGTGTTGTTAAATGAATGAATATTTACCTGCTTCAAGTTTTATACACACTGAAATATTTTATCTGGAGATGACGTTTGGTGTTTTTTGGGTTGGTGCTCAGACAACAAGGCCTTGGCTTTCTGGAACTGGCAAAATGAAACTCTTGAGCACGATCCAGTTTAACAAAAAATTTCTCAAGAACATTCCTGGCTCCAAGGACACCACGAGTCCCTGTCTGAGGAAGCTGCTTTTTACAACTTTGGGTCTTATCCTGGTTTGTAATTTGATTTTTTTTCCCCCATGATTGGGATGCCTGAAAGTTTTATCTCTTTCTTTCTCTGTTGGATTTTGGGATTTTTGGGGTTGGGTTTTTTGGTGTCCAGTGAGGTACTGACACAAGCGCAGCGTTTCCTTGGCTGAGGCAGCTGGAGGATGTTCCCATCATGGAATGTTCATTAACTTCCCAACCTTCACGTCCAGCCTGACCAAACACCCCGATGGCTCCAAGCGGGAAGTTGTGTAACTTGGCAAAATCCTCCTTTCCCTAGGAAATCCTACTGAAAATGGGATCTGAAGGATGAAAAAAGGGAAAATAAGCAACACCACGGGCTGGATCCAGTTGTTTTTTTCCCTGTCTGCAGTGAAATGGGGCTGGGGGAACTGTGGGGTGGGATTTGGCTGTGGAAATTTGAGGTGGAAAACCCCCGTGGATGGAGCTGGACGTTGTTTCTCCCCTCACCTTGAAAGTCTGCTGGCAGTAAAACTTTTTAGCACTTCTAATAATTGCAAAGTCCTGATTTCCTCGCTGGAATTAAATGCCTTTTAGTGGATTAGTTTGAATCACATCCACTAAGAGCTTGATCATCTGCCAGCCCGGAGAGTTGGGCCAAAGCTTTGTAAATTAATGAGCTCAAGGTGATTAGGACAGGTTGGGTGCTTTGGACCATGCACCAAATTGTCCCCGCGCAAGGTGTGGAGCTCTGCGCGTCTGTCACTTCTGTTTCCCATTTTCCCTGGAATTCCTTGGCTGGGAGGGGGGTTTTGGGAGGGGGTTTTCCTGGCTTGGCTGCCAAAAACGTGAAGGGAACCGTGTGATGCCACATGAAAATTACATCGAGGTTCCAAAAGCAGGAGCAGCGTTCTAACCACACTTGTTGCTGTGATAATTCCAGTTCCAGTCTCAACCCAAGGTTATTTATCCTTGTATCCAGGGTCCAGCCACAGGATGTTTTATGGGATGATGGAACACCTAAAACCTCTGTGGGAAGGGGTTTTTAACCCTTGCAGCAACGTTTTTGTGTGGCTTTTGTGAATGGAAAAATGCCTTGGGACAAATATGTTGGTCCATCTTTATATAAAGTGTGGGATTTCCCCAGAGTTTTGTGGACACCAGAACATCTTCCCGATGGATTCTTGGCTCGGGGTCAAGGAGAGGAATTGAGCTTTTATTACCCAACAGGGCAAGCTGTGGGGATGTCTTTAGCATACACTTTATCTGTAGATTTCTTTTAAAAAATGTGGTAACTGTCAGTAAAATGTGGCTTTTCTTGGAGGCAGGGAAGACTCTGGAATTTCATAAACTCTCGGGTGATGGAAGAATGAAAAGTGTGCACCGCACATCCAAATTCCCGCTGCTATTTGCGGTCCCAAGGACAGTTTGATGCATTTGGGAGTGGAGGCCTCGTTCCCGAAGCTGATCCCACACCTGCCTGCGGGTTTGCATCCTGCATCTTCAGGAAATGAGAGCAATTCCAAATCACTGAGTTCAGTTTTGTCCTGTTGGGTTTGAAATTCCTGATAATCGTGTTCATTGATCCCAGTGTTATCTTCAGTTTTCCCCTCTGATCAACATCCACGGAGGAGGGTTGGAATTAGATAATCCCTTCCCACACAAACCATCCCATAATTTGTATTATAATTGCTTTTCCAAGCAGTTTTTCCCTCACAGTCCTCTTGCCACGTTTGTCTGAGCACGGTTTATGCTGTTGGGTATCAGAAGCTTTCTCGAGGGAGGATTATTTTCAAGGTGATCTGTCCTGAAAAGATTCCATGTGCTTCCAGCAGCTGTCAGCAGGATCTGGCAGGGCCAGGCCAGCGCTCTTGGATCTGTCTGAGCTCTGTTAATTTGCTGGGTTTTGGGTAAGAATTTAATATCTGCTCTTTCTTTTCAACTCCAAAGCTCCAGCAGCTCGCCTGACTGGATAATACAGCACTGCCTGAAATTTTTTTGGTCCTCTGATGTGTAAAATTGAACACTGAGGTTGTTTAAAGAAAATGTCACCATCACGAGGTCTCTGGCTGCTGGTGGTGAGAGAGAAATCTCCTGAGCCCAGCCCTTCATGGGTGGAACCTTCTGTGGCCAGTCCTGAGGATAATGGGGCGAGAATTTGGATCCTCACTCAGGTGGGAACTCTGCCCCACTCAGGTGAGACTCCACCTGCAGAGCTGCCTCCAGCTCTGGGTCCAACATTAGANTTCCTGACTGGGAGGGTGGGGAGCAGCTGGGATGGAATTCCCAGAGAAGCTGTGGCTGCCCCTGGATCCCTGGCAGTGCCCAAGGCCAGGCTGGACGGGGCTTGGAGCAGCCTGGGATAGGGGAAGGTGTCCCTGCCGTGGCAGGAGGTGGGACTGGATGATCCATAGGTCCCTTCCCACCCAACCCATTCCATTATAAGAGTCCATCATGTCCCCGGCTGTGGATTGAGGCTGCATCTTCCTCCCCATTCCATGTGCTCCATGTCTGGGAAAGGAGCACCTCGTTGGGAATGTCTGTGCTGGGAGATCCGAGCTGGGAGCTCCTACCAGACCCTCTCTGCATCTCTGCCCTAATTTAAACAGAGACACATCCCAAAAGAGCCCACGCTGGGTTTCTGCTCCACGCGTGCAGGAGCTGATGGTGTGATAAGACCGGGAGCCGTGCCTGGAGCTGGACACCGAGATTCCTCTTAACCCTCAGGGTAGCGTTGGAAAAATAAACGCTCTTTTGTTCCCAGTTTTGCACAGGAAGCTCATTTTGGCTTCTTTTAATATCACAGCTCGAGCTGGCAGGGAGTCAGAACTTCAGCTCCATGACCTCACATCTCTGGCACAGAGAGTGGCTTGGAGCTCCACATGCCAGCCCCTGATAATAAATCAAAAATGTGAAATATCTGCGAGTCTGTCATAACAGGAGAAGCTCCTACAGCACTTTTTTTTCCGCTTCGAGAAGAAAAATGAATTTTTCTGAGCTGCGAGTGGGATTCCGGAGGATGAGCAAGCCCAGGGGGAAGTTCTGGGTTTTTCTCTGTCCCCTCTGTGCCTGTTGGGGCTGAAAATCCACCTGAACTCCCAGAGTGGTGCCTCCAGCTGGGCTGGGATCTGCTGGTTTATCAGGGAATTGTACCCATGAGGGGTGAATGTGCTGCCAGTTATGCTAAAAAACCCCATAAACCCAAAAAGGGATCTTAAAGCTCATCCCATTCTTCCCCCTGTCACGGGCACCTTCCGCTATCCCAGGTTGCTCCAAGCCCCATCCAACATGACCTTGGAATTTTACTTTATTTTTATTATTTTACTTTCGCTATTTTTAAGTGATTATTTCCTGAAAAACTCTGAAACAAACACTTAAACCATTGATTATTTTCTATCCTGAGGCAAACAATTTTCATGGCAACTCCATGCAAAATTTTAGGGTTTAAAGTGTACAGGTGTGGAAGAAACAAATTCCCTGTGGAGGGATGAGACCTTTCCTGCTTACCTGTTAATTCTGTTGCACAGAGGAGAAGGCCTGAATTATAAATACAAAACCAAACTGTTCAAACTCCTGTTTGTTATGTTTGTAAATTTATTTCTCTGACGTTTTTACCTGGAGCGATGCTTTTTGTCAGGTGATTCTGGTAAACAAAGAAAGAGCAGACACCAGAGCAGAGGTGGGAAACTGTTCCCTAATTAATTCCTGGTGCTTCTCCCACCACTGGGTGACTTTTTAAGGAGCTCAGGGAGATCCTCTTCCCTGGTTTGGTCCTGCTCACCTCATCCTGCTGCTCTGGAGCTCTTTGGTTTCCTGTCCTCTACGGAAAGGTACATTTTAAAATCACTTTTTGATTTGTGAAGGGTTTTTATGGAGAAGATGAGGGACCTGGATGGCAAAGGAATGATTTGCTGGTAACACCAGGAGCTGAGACTGCTCTGGTTGGGCTCCAGTACTTGGGAGGCAAAATTAATTTTATTGGGATTTAAGAATTGTGGTGATCAGAGTTGTGGTCTCAGCTGTGAGTTTATGTGTAGAGTTACACTGGGTGTAGGAGTGGACAGGTTTGGGTGGGTTCCAGGCTTTCTGCAGGATCAGGGCCCTGTGGGAGCTGGTCCCACTCAGCCTTTGCAGGAGGGTGCTCCTGTCCCCACTCAGGGTGATGCCTTAGGGTTTAACTCTTATATTTTATAAAATTCTGCATTCCCAGTGTGTGACTCTGAGCTGCCTTGCAGCCTGGCAGCTGCTGCTCTCTCATGCTCACACAGACATAACAAAGCCTCTCCAGGCCTGCTCTGCAAGGACACCCAGCCCGTCCCAGGCCCAAAATGTGTAACCCAGCACCTTGAGCAGGGGGGCGAGCTGAGGGGCAGTTCCATCATTAGCTAAAGGTTAATTGGCCAATTTATGCTGATCTGCAAATGGACCAAACCTGTAACAGTGTGAAGAACTCGTGACTCGGGGTCCATCTCGGGTGCAGCCTTTGGCCTGCCCAGGGTGTGCCTCTGAAGGCCTTTCCAACAAATATCCACCTTTATTCCCTCACTCCTGGCTGGTCTCTGTTTCCAGGTTGGCCTTTTAGGTATTGAGGGCCTCAGTGTCCCAATGGAGCTGGGATCTGAGGGCAGTGGGAGCTTTCCTGCAGAGAAGGGCAAGGGTCTGCTCGCGGGAATTTCTGGTGTCCACATGGTTTTGGAGTAATTTATGTCGAAATATATTAGCAAACCTTCCTGACTTGCACTGGGCAGCCTGTGCCAGGGCCTCACCACCCTCAAAAGGGACGATTTCTTCCCAATATCCTGTCTATTCCCAATATCCCATCTATCCCTTCCCTCTCTCAGTTTAAAGCCAAAAGCTGGGGCTACCCCTGGATGTGTCCAAGGCCAGGCTGGATGGGGCTTGGAGCAGCCTGGGACCGTGGAAGGTGTCCCTGCCATGGCAGGGCTGGCACTGGATGGGATTTAAGGGCCCTTCCCACCCAAACCATTCCATGATTTCCTGATTTTATATTATTATATGAATTATCATATTGAAATACAGGGTAATTATAATAATATACCATTAGATATAATAATAAATTGCAATATTTTCATACGTAATCGTGCAACCAGCACTGACACACTGGCACTGCCGACTCCAGGCCTTCATTTCCAACTATGACCAGAGCTGACCTCACTCCTGAGCTGCCTGGAAGTGCTCAGGGCTTGCAGAAAGAAGAGCAAAAAAAAGAAAATTTCTTTTAAAAATATCTTTCTTCCCCTATTAGTTTGAGATATTTGCGTGATTAGACATCATGGAAATTAAATCAGTGTTTCAGTGTCATCTGTCTGTTGGTGAGCCTGGTCACTGATATTGTCAAGTCGTCTATATTTTATCTATAATATCCTTGGAAAAGCCATCATTCCCTAAAGGAACCTGGACCTGATGGATTTTTTCATAAGGCCTCAGTGACATATTAAAAAAAAAATTAATTAAAATAGTGGCATGGAAAATAATTTGGAATTCCTTTTATCACACCCGTTCCCATGTTTCCTTTGGACCAGTGGGATTTTTGAATTTCCAGCCTATTTTCTACTTAGTCTGTTGGCTTCAAGGAGTAAATTTCTAACATACTTTAATCTAGGATGATTTAATTTAACTTTTTTTTCTTTTCTGTAAATTTCTGGATGGGCCAGCTCTATTTTGCACGGGCTGTGCTGATCCAGGGGCAATCCTTTGGTATTCCCAAGGATCCTTCACCCTTCTGGAGGTGGTTTCTCTGTTACTGGGAAGCTAAAAAATCAGTATAATAAAATATAATTATGTCAGCCTAGTGCTTGAAGTGAAAAGCAAACTGCGAACCTTTGGTTCAAATATTTTAAATTTAAATGGTTTTATTGTGTCTTAAATATTCCTTTGTGTTTGTTGTGGTGAAATATCGAAGTGCTGTGGAATGACTTTCCTGGAAGCCTCTTTTTTTCCCAAGGAAAAGCAGGAAGAGGCGCCCTGGGCGGGTCATTATTTATAATGGCATTTACTCACTGTCAGCATGGAAATAACTGTCAGAAAAAGTCACTTTGAGAGAAATTAGCAGCTGAAAATCGGTGTATTTTCAACATTTCCCTGGTCAGACGTGGATTCCTCCACGAATTTGGGGTAGGGCTGAGCGTGGAGATCGGATCTAGCGCCAACCAGTAAACCACGGGGAAGTTATGGATCGCGGCCTGTGGGATTCCAGGTGGTTCACGAGGGAAAATGAGGCAATGGTGAAATCAGGGGGGCGCATTTTGAAAAGCTTTGGCGCTTTTAGCGTGTTCTGGAGGTGAGTGTGCGAGGCAGATGAGTTGGAGCACGATTTTGAGGGATTCTTCGTTCGAGGTAACACCTCTGGGCTGGCAGGCTCCTGAATTACTGGTGGTACTCCAAAAAAAAACCTTGGGAAAGTGGACTTTGTAATGCCGAGGGGATGAGGTGTTCTGCTCTAGCAGGAGGCAGGGCGGATGCAGAGAGGTTTAAAGTTTAATTAACACCAAGGAGGGGTTAGGTTTTAATTGATGGGCTACAAAAAGCTTCTGTGTTTTCCCTGTTTGGTTATGGGGCGAGGTGTAAAGGGATGCGGTGCTTCCAGGGCTGAAAGGGGCTCCAGGAGAGCTGGAGAGGGAATTTGGATAAGGGCTGGAGGGACAGGACACAGGGAATGGCTTCCCACTGCCAGAGGGCAGGGATGGATGGGATATTGGGAAGGAATTCCTGGCTGGGATGGAATTCCCAGAGAAGCTGTGGCTGCCCCTGGATCCCTGGAAGTGTCCAAGGCCAGGCTGGATGGGGCTTGGAGCAGCCTGGGATAGGGGAAGATGTCCCTGCCCATGGCAGGGGGGAATGGGATGGGCTTTAAGTCCCTTCCAACCCCAACCATCCAGGATTCCATAAAAATTGTTCAAAGCACGTGGGTTTCTCTCCATCCCGGACATCCCATTCCCTTCCTGCCTCAGCTCCTGTTCCCTTTCCCTGCTGATCTCGGCAATGTCCAGCCCTTTGTCCTGGCCCCTGGGTGTGGTTGTTGGGCTTCACTCCCCTGACTTTTAAAAAAAAATTTTATTTTTATTTTTTTATTTCTATTTTTTCTTTTATTTATTTATTTATTTATTATAATTTTATTTTTACTTTTACGTTACCCAAACCAGGCTTCTCCTGTTCTGATGGACACTTTGTGATGGCCCCGTGACCCTTGGGATTTATCTCATTCCTGGAAGATCCTCAATGATCTTCCCACCCCTTTTCATCTGAGCCCGATTTTAGGAAGCTTTATTCGTGCCAGCATTGTTTCTGCCATGAGACAGAAATATTCTGCTTATTGTGAATAAAATGTTGTCACTTTGGAAAAATTTCCACTATCCAGGCACCGTAGTTTCAGAGAAATTCACTTTTTCTATCCTTGGGCACTGTTGTGATTTGCAGTTAACCCTGAATAAACACAAATAATCCATGAGCTCCAGGGAATTATTTCTGGTGGGTTGAAGTAAAAATTGGATGAAAAAAAAAATGAACAACCACCAAAAAAACCCCAAAATAATAAAATAAACAACATAAAAATCCTTTTCTGACATTGCTTAAAAATTATAAGGTTTGTTTTGGGGTGAAATCCATGAGGATGAGAGCCTGGCTCTCTACTGGCAGCACTGTTTGGTAGCTTGATTTATTTTATTTATTAAATAAATATTTATTACATATATATTTAATAATTAATATCTATTAAATATTTATTAAATAATCTTTATTATCTATTTACTCTTACTAAAAATAAATTTATGCCTCAGCTTTATGCCCTGGTGGTGGACAATTATGGATCATGGGAATTTTTTCCTGTTTAACTGTGGAATATAACAGGATTTTTTCATTATAATATTGCCTTGTGCCCATACTTATGTGATAAATACACATTAAAATTGATTGACAGTGTTTATCTACAAGTGGAGTGCAAGGAGGGTAAAGAACTTGTGTAAAAATTGAGTGAAAAATTAAATATACAAGGAAATGGGTGCTGGGGGATGAAATGTCCCTACTTTATTCCTGGAGTTTTCTCTGCAGTTAATTCACGTTACAAACAGTTTCCTCCAAACTGAACCTGGATCAAGAAAATTATTCATTTTATGTTCAGAAAAATGGATTAAAATTAATTCAGTTATTCAGAGCATTTTGTAAGTAAAATTGTAATGACATTTTTTAAAAAATCAGTGATTTTTTGCACAAGCCAAGGGTGGAGAATTTTCTGTAGGAAGGCACCTACACTGCTCAGCTTCCCACGACATTTATGTGATAAAAAGCAGGGATAAATCCAAAATTTCCATCTCAGGAAGATCCACTGGGACCCCTCATTGTGGTGCTGGAAGTTTGAAACCATCCTGGGAGCGGTGGCTAAAATGGGGATGGTGTTTTACAGCTTCCCATCGTGCTGGGCATGAGTTTTCTCTTAATTAGCTCTTTTCTTTTCATCAACAAGAGGAAAAAAATAAAGGAATTAAATGGCTTTTTTCTGAGAGGAAAAGTGGCGATTAATTGGCCATTAAATTCAAATAACACTGGGAATTGTTATGGAGCAGAAGGTTTGTTTTGGGTTCTGCTGGGTTTCATTTTCCTGGAAAAACTGATGAAAATCTTCACGAATTAAGGATTTGTTTACTCCACAGATTAACCAGACAGCTGAAGGAACATTAATTGGTCAGTTCTTGTTTGGGTTTATTTCATATTATTTAATGATATGTAGCTTTTCTCATTTATACTGAATAAAATATGCATTAAAACTGGAGAGGGATAACTTTGAGTAAAGCTTTTGGAGGAAAATACTTGAATTTTGGTGCCACAGGACTGCAAATACTAACTCAAATTCATTTTGCTCTTTAAATATAACTAATTATGGCACTTTCAGCAGATTTCCAACCAAATCTGCTACAGCCCTTGTGGAGCAAAGGCGGGGCAGCAGAAATAATAAAACAGAACAAGAAAATCCGATTTATTTTGATGTAGAAATGCGACTCAGATAAATTTGGACTCCCACAAACACGAGCTACTTTATCAAGAGAAAAATGAGAAGGAGGTACTTATCTAAAGGGTCCTTGTACGAGGCTCGGGTCGTTGGTCACTGAGTTTTACGGAGATGTCGGAATTGTACAGCTGGGAACGGCCAAGCCATTCCCAATTCCCAGTTATTCCCCTGGTGCTGACAGTGCTGTGGCATCTTCTCCTGCCTGGTTTGAGATGTGCTCTTTGGAAATGAGGAAAGCGGATGTGTCGTCCTCCTGCGTGTCCTGGATTTTTGATGCCTTGTGCCAACGGGAATTCGTGTGCGGGTCGGGAAATAAAAAAGGGGGTGAACTCTGGGTGAACTGTCAGGGGAAGGGAGCCCTTCCATGGGCTCATCCCTCCGTGTCCAGAGCTGGAAAAATGACACATGGTGTTCATTAACTGCTCTGTGAGTATGTTAAATTATTTGGGGAAAAAACACGGCATTACAGCGGGAATTGGGAAAACCAAGGGGTTCATTAATACCTCGTAATTGAGGAGAGGCAAGGAATAACAACGGTGCAATCAGTGACGAGGCGAAACACTCCTCAGAAGGGGGGAAAAAGCTGGAATTTTGGCTGAGTTCATAACAACAAAACCTCGTTTGCACGAGGTGACGTTGGCAGGGCTGAGCGCGGCGTTGCACGGAGCTCGTTCCGGGCCGCGGGGTCGGGCCTCGGTGCCTAATCTAGCATGGCAAATGTGCGAGGTGATGTCCCAGAGGAACTGTCACAAATCCCGCCGGAGAGGCATCGGGAGCGCGGCGACACAATGGCGCAGATTGATGTCTGGCTTTATTAAAGCACAGTTTGGCGCAGGAGGGACAATCTCCCTCTTTCATGTCCCCCTCAGCCTCTAATCAACGAGTTTCTTATCAATACTTTCAGCGCAAAAATACCGAATGCAGAATTGCAGGGAAATGGGGGAAAAAAGAATCCTTTGGAGGTGCCCTTTTCACCAATTAGATTTTGAGATGTCACAAAGCTGGGTTGTAATTTGGCCTGAGCACGCTTGGTTAATTGGGTAGAGCTCATTTTTGTAATCAGGAGGGTTCGGAGCTCTGGTGCTCTGCTTTGGTCTCCCCCCAATTATTCCCTGTAACAGTCTCCTTTCACAGCCAGAGCCAGATCCTGCCCGTTGGAAAACCATGGGGTTGTTTGGAGACCTATTTTCCACACCGTCCAAACGACCCTCCCTTGTAATTTTTTACTACTTGAAATATTTGTTGCTGCAGCACAAATAAACTGCTCCAGGGGTTTACCCAGGATAACCTTGGGCTCGGCGGCTGTTCCTTTGATCCTTTAAAAATACTGAGGATCCTCCTGCTCCCAAGGTTATCCCAATTTTCTAGACATAACAAGAATTTAACCTTAAAAACTCATCCCATTCTGTTAAAAATGCTCTTTCTATGTATCTGCCAAGCTGGAACGTGGACTAGGAAAGTATTTTCTTGATGAGTTTCATGTCTTGGTTGCAGCTTAGATAATTTTCCAGCTCTTGTCATAAACATGGAATACGATCTCCTGGGTTTTTTAATTTCTCTTTTTCTTTGACATCGTTTTGGCTGCACTTTATTCGGTCACAGTGCGATATCCTTTCCCTTTTTCCCACTAACTGGGGTGCTCTTGCTTGGCTTAAATCTGAGTAGGAAAGATGGTCCAGGATGATCCCAATCGCTGTTTCCACATGGAGCTTCCCCAAAATTTAATTTTGTGCATAGACTCCGTTCCTTGGGACTTCATTTTTCTTGTCCGCAGGGAAAATTCACCACCCTGCCCCCTGCCAGTGCTGTCACCAACCCTGGACCAGCAGTCACAGCCTCCCTGTCCTGAAATTCCTTCCCTGGGTGTTCCCTTTCCTCCTTTTGCCTTGAGATTTTCTGGAGGAGCAGGAAGGAGAGTGTAATCCACAGCACCTCTGCCTTGGGAAGAGGAGGCCTTTCAGTTGTCCCAGTGAACTTAAATATTTTTTTTAGGGAATAATTCAACCCCCTTCCCCTTGGCCACTGGAACTCAGTGACTGGGGGGTTTCTGTGTCTTATTAGCAGGAAAATCCCAGGATTTCTGTGCTCACGCATGGTTTCCTTATCCTCTGTCTGTGTGGAGCCGGGCTGTCTGGGGGCTCTCCGTACATTGAGGTCAGCCCATGTGCTGAGGGGCTTCCAGAATTCCCAAGCTCAGCTAAATCCTGATTTTCCACATCCCCCTGGCCTCGCTGCCCTTGCTGCCTCTATCGCAGGCCATGCAAAACCCCAGGAACAGGTCTTGAAATGATTTATTGGATCATCCATGTCCACTTTCCTGCTGATTCAGAGGTGGTCATGGTCACGGGTTTGAATATTCCGTGTAATTTAAAGGAAAAAAGAAGTGGTGTCGCTGCACCACATTCATGGAGTAAAACGGGAATGAATTATGTCTAACTTGGAATATTGCACCTGCTCAGCTTGACAATTCATTTGCAGAAACTGTATTTTCTTATATCATGGCCTGGCTGAATTTTAAGTTCCCCTTTTTTTTCCCCCTGCCCTTAATGCCAAATACTGAGTGCCTTAAATATTCCAGTAGAATATATTTATTCCATCTCTTTTTTTCTGAAGCCAGACTATCCTGAGGATGAACAGAAGCGACATTTTACCCCAGATCATTAAAAGGTGAGAGACCTAAGAAAAGTTTTGCTGGTGGGACTGAAAATACGAGTGATTGAGGCTGAAAACAGGAGCCAAGTGCTGCCTGTAAAATAATCTTGGAATCACATCCTGTAACAGCTTAAATTGCATCCGAGGGAAGGCGGCGTGAGAGGGAACATATTGTCCCCCCCTTCACTTCCCCAGGTCCGGGGCTTTTAGCTCAATGAACTCCAGGCTTCGTAATTAGCAGCAAGGCGATTAGATGGGCCACGTTCCTGGGAGTAATTAGTGCACTAATTGTGTTTGATTGTTTAATTACTCTTGCTTACTGTAATTGAGGAGAGGCAGCGAACCCCTCTGCAAGAGCTCCGAGAGGTCCCTTGGATACAAGAGCTTTGCCACATCCCATTTTATGGGGAAGGGGGAAGCACATTTTACCATTCCTGGGGTGAAACTGCCAAGAGAAACCCCCAAATGGCATGTGGAAAAAAGCTGGATTTGGAGGCAGTTCCTAAGAATTCCAGGTTTTTTTCATAACCTTTTGACGTGTGTGGTGGGAACAAAAAGGAATAAATAGAATAGACACAAAAAGGTTCAGCAGGATAAAGTAGAAGCGGGGGGGAAAAAGGCAATTAGAGCTGGAGAAGTTGCAAATAGTCCCTGGGATTGTTGTCTGGGATCCAGCACAGCTGCCAGATGGAAAACGTTCCGTTGCCATTCCGATTTGTGGTCGGACAGTGATGACACAGGCAGAGAGCCGGGTTTGGATTTGGAAGCTGGAGGGAGATGAAAACGAATCCAAATATTGTAAATTCAGTCATGGAAAGTCCAACCTGTAGCTTTGTGGGAGCTGGAAGAAAGGCAGGAGGAAAATCCGCGGAGTTAGTTGGGAAAGTTGCGTTGGGGTGGTGCATGAGGCGGAAATCCTGGAGGGAAGACTCTGCCTCCAGGAACAGCTCTTCCAGCCTTGGCAGGCTGCTCGGAGTCCCCATGGCTTCGTTTCCCACTGAGGAATAATCATCCTAAGGCAGTGGAAGGATGGCCCAGCTGACCCGGCACAGCGGAATTCGCGGGAGCGGGCGGCTCGTGCTGAGGCCTCGGTGGATTCTCACAGATGGCTCTGCCTGGCCGTGCTGGGATCGCTGCTTTGGGGCTCAGAAAGTCTTCTGCCCGCTGAGAGGGAACTTTTCCTGGCTTTTGCTGGCTTGTTTCACTCAAGGAGGAGTTGATTTAGGGGAGCTCTGAGATGGAGGCCCTTCCGAGGGAAAGGATAAGAGAAAATGCCAAGATGAAATTAGTAGGAACCTCGCAGGAACTTGGAGGTGTGGCCCAGACAGTGAGGAGGAGATGTAGGAGGAAGGGCTGGGATGAGGCGTTGGCAGAACCATCAAGCTCGTGAGATCAGGCAATTCCTACTGCGCTAGAAATCCAGGGAGAGCAGGGAAATGCTCCGCCTCCCGTGGGAACAAGGTGGGGGGCACGGAACACCACAGCCTGTGCCGTACTTGTGTGAGGAGGACCACAGAAATACCCATGAATCAGGAATTCCTTCATGCCTGGCTTTGGCTGAGTGTTTGTATGGGAGGATTTGGTGTCTGACTCCTATTTTTTCCCCTTTTTTTCCTCCCTCCTGGAGTGGTGTTTTTACTGGAAACTCGCAGCTGGCGGTGGCCCAGTTCATGGGTTTGGTCATGGTCAGCCAGCTGAGCTGGAGAGGGACAGGAGGGACAAAGCCATCCTTAAAAATAACTGTCCCCTCCATCAACACTTCTCCCCTAAAACCAGAGCTCTGATGTCCGGCCTCTGCTCCGGCGCTCCCTGGCCCTTCCGGGGAGGATTGGGACCTTCCATTGTCCCCAGCTCTGGTGACAACGAGCATGAGATGTCACCTCCCTAATGAGACCTGACAAATGGGCAACTGGGCTGCTGCTCAGGGCCTCGAATGGTTCATTTCCATAGCGCCGTGGTGGGGCAAAGGGCAGGCCGGAGTAATCCCGCTGCGGAGCGGGAACGGGAACGCCTTCCCGGCCTCCGAGGTGCTGCTGGAGCTGGGAAGATTGAGTTAAACCAGGATTTCTGTGTCAGCGCCCAGGACCTTTCCCAAACAGACTGCATGATCTAAATGCCGTGTGACTGTGTCCCCCCGCTGCCACCGGCAGCGGATTCCGAGCCGGCCACGCCAGCTTCCATTAGGTTGGGATGAGCACTTGGCTCTGGGAGAGGAGCCGAGGGAATTCTGAGGGAAAAAATATCTGCCCGTGCCCTGGATTTGCTCTGCCAGCAGAGGTTTAGCCCTGTAGGAGCTGATACACCACCAATAACTCCTGAAAATATAATTATGTACAAAGTTTGGCTGTTTTGGCTGAAAGTCGTGGACTAAAAGGGGCTTGTGAGTGAAAGGAAAACCCTTTACACCCTTGGTGAAGCTTCTTAGGGCTTATAGGATTCCTGAAGAGAATCCATCATTGTAGAGAAATGTAATTTTGTAGGATTTTGGGAACTGAACCAAATTTTTTATCAGATGTCTGTAGGTTTTAAGACAGCACAACCATATCTACGTATCTGTATTTACATCTCCTTCCTTACATTTTATTTTTATGTGCGAGTGTAAAACCAGAGAAAATGAGTGTGCTGAGCACTGAATTAATATATAATTAATCAAATATTTAGTATATAATTATTGGATATTAATTGAGTTCTTAAGTATTTAATATTACTTTTATTTGAAGTATTTTTTGCCATTCCTCTCTCTGTGAAATATCATCGTTGTCTTAAACATTACCGAATATTTGCCCCCCATGAAAGACAGAAGGATGTGCACTCCTGTGTTCCTACTCAAAATAATCATGGAATATTAAATATTTGGGTTTATGGCGGTGAATATTTCCATGTTTGCAAAAATTCCTAGTCTTACCTTACCTGTGGGTAAGGAATGAGCTGGTGACACGTGCTCAGGGTGACGAACGGTGACAGTAATGGTGGCAGTTTGCTCAGTAAGGATTTTCTACTCCCCTAAATTCCACAGTTTAAGATATTGGCCCTGCTTGCCTTGCTCTGGATAATTTCCTAACCCAGAGGACTTCTAAATTTTAATTCTTTGCCCGTAATTAAACCTGTTTCAAACAGAAAATCGAGGTGGGGGAGTGAATTCTCTCTGTTCGTTCGCAGCTTCTTGCAGCTCATTAGAAGTTGGCAATTAAGGTCTTCGCAATGACGAGAGGAACGATGTGAATATTTTTAGGGGGCAGCTGGAGGATTTCAGCCGCTTTTCCGAATCCAATGCCCAAGTGCTGCCACAGAGGATTTGGACAGGGGCTGGATGAGCAGTCAGTCCCACAAAAGGGACACTGGGAAAACCAACGTCCTCGGCTGGAAGTCTTTGATCAGTTCTGCAAAAACAAAAGCTTTTTGTGCTTCTGATGAGCAAACCCAACAAATTTTTGCCTCTTTGGGAGGAATTCCTGCCGTTATTTTGACCTTGCTGTGTTTCAACTTAAAATATTGCTGTAATGGTCGGATTTGATGATATTGGAGGTCTTTTCCAACCTTAATGATTCCAGGATTGTTTGTCCTTAATGTTGATAATTTGTTAATCACAGGCCGCTGATGAGAGTTGGAGTTGAGCTGTTGAGGAGCTCCTCTTTTTGGGATGTGAATCCTCATTTTTTGGTCCTGTAGCTCAGGATCAAATCCTCATTTTTTGCTCCTGCCAATCTCACTGCAAACTGCTGATGTCTTGAAGAGGGGGGTTTGTAAAACCTGCTCTGGTGTTGTTTGGGATAAAAAACGATGCCCAAATTCCAAATTCTCCCTCCAGATCCCACATGGAGCCATTTCTTTCATCTCCCACATGGTTGGGAGAGGTTTGTTTTACTTCCTGTCTACTTCTAATCAGGATTTCTTTCTCCCCTGGCTGAGAGGGATCTATGGAGTAAATCCAATGGAAACTGGCATTTCCCTCTTCATGAGGTTAAACCAACAAAGTTTAAAGCACCGGGCTGTGCCTTATCTTTTTCCCCTTGATGTTTTCATGGATTTCACTGTGTTTTAATAAAAAAGCTGCTTGCAGATAACAGCAGGGACAATGACAACTTTTGTGCTGCCGGTCCTGGGTGGGTTTCTGCTGCGGGACCAACGCTGGGAGGTGACATCCCCAACCCTGCCACATCTTTCCTGAAAAAAACCAAAATCAACAAAAAATATTTATTAAATAATAACCACCACTAATTCAAAGCTGCTTAGGAAATATCTGGGTATTGCTGATCTCTTGGTCCATCTGGGTGGGAAAAACTCATCCCAACCCTGTGTGTTCTGGATGGATTCCAGAGGAAACTGTTGGCTCCTGCCTGGCTCAGCAGCTGCATCCTCTTGGGATTTTCCTGTCCTGTTTGATTTTTGAAGCATTTTCATAATTTTTAATAATTTTTCAGATTTTGTAATAATCTGAGCTGTGTATTTAATGGTATTTTAGCCTTGTCTGCCCCTGGATGGCTCCCCACAGGCTGGGTGCAGGGATTGGGATGCTCCTGAAAGCTGCTGGGTTTGGGATGCTCTCAGGAATGGTACCACAGTGGTTTATTTGGTTCTGCTTAAATTAGTTCACATCAATCAGGGACATTGGAAAAGGGAACAAATCCCTTTGGAGCATGGATGAGGAAAATCCAATGGTCACTTTGTCTGCAGCTCTGAGATGGAGGCTTTTCCAAGAGGAAATGCCAAGGTAAAATCAGTAGGAACCTCACAGGATCATGGAGATGGGGCCCAGGCCGTGAGGAGGAGCCAGCGGAATCACCAATCTCCTGTGGGACCAGGCAACTTCCCACCACACTGGAAATCCAGGGAGATCCTTCATCCAAGTCTTTTCCAGGGCTGTTGATGCTGAAATAGCCACAGGAGTGGGAGGCTCAGGGGTTGGGCTGTGGGGACGAGGTTGTGGCCGGGTCCTCGTGGGTTTGCTCTGCTCATCCCTGCTCTCTGCCATTCCCTCATGGAAAGAGAGCGTTGGAATGGCTGCCCGGGGAGGTGGTGGAGTCGCCGTCCCCGGAGGTTTCAAAGGGAAGGCCGGATGTGGCACTCAGTGCTGTGGTTTGGGTGACGGGGTGGCGTTGGTCACAGGTTGCACTCGATGATCTCAAAGGGCTTTTCCATCCTGGTTAATTCTGGGATTCTGTGACTCTGCCCAGGTGGGGATTTTCGGCCGCCGCATGAGCAGGTCCTGGCCGGGCCATGGCCTGGCCGCCGGGGCTGCTCCTGCTGCTCCTGCTGCTGTCCGGCCGTGCTCCGGCCGCGCGGAGCCGCGACTTCACCGCCAAGGACATCGTCTACCTCCATCCCTCCAGTAAGTGACCTCCGCCCTGGGACAGGGACAAGGACGAGGGAAACATCAGCCAGCGCTGTGGAGTGCTCTGAACAGCCTGGAGCTGTTCCAGAGCATCCCAAGCCTTGAGCTTATGGATTTGCACTCAGTTCTCACAGGAGCCCAATCCTGAAGCCATTCCCAGTTATCGTTTCCATGGTCCTCAGAGGCCACCGGAATATTTTCCTGTAAGGCCCTGGGGTGCTGTTTCTCTGTACCAAATTCCATCTCCTTACGTGTTTCCTTCATTTTTCCCACTCGCTCTTGAACCGTGGCTGTGTTTGTTTGCTTTTGGCTCTGCCTCTGACCTGGTTTTACACGGAATCGTGGAATGGTTTGGGTTGGGAGGGACGTGGTTTGTGCAGGCCCCACTCCCATAGGGCCAAGTTGATGTGGAGGAAACTCCAAGCTGTTTGTGGGAGGTGTCAGGATGAGCTTTGAGGGCCCTCCCAACCCAACCCATTCCATGATTCCGTGTAAAACCGGACCCCAAAGGGTTTAAAGCACTCACAGAGCTCCAGGCAGCACCGGCAGCTCCGGCCTTGATTCCAGTAGCTCCTGGAGCAGTGGAGTTGTGCATCTTTAGATCTTCCCTGGACTCTCACCAGTCTGTTCGCTTTATCGGACACAAATGTATCGAATTCCATGAGAACAGGTGGAGCTGTTCCTGCCTTGTCTCCCCACAGAAAACTCACTGCAGGATGAAATTCCTGTTTTATTCCATAACCACAACATGTCAGAGATCCAGGGCGAGAGAGGCTAATTTAATTAATGTGTTCTCCCAGCCCCACTAGAGATGCTCCTGGGTGATTTCTTGGTCCTTAAAAGCTGAAAATAGCAGTGAAATCCTCTTGCTTCCCCTCTCATCCCAAAACAGGATCTGGCCCAGAGCAGGGGGAGGAGGTGGCGAGGAGGGAGGGTGAAGATGTGGCCCGGAGAGCTGTGGAGGTTCAGTTCACTGATCAATGTGACCTGGTCACCATTTGGCTTCTGAGAAGGTGGCAGCACCTTGAGGATGGATTGAATGTGCTCCAGAAGTGCTGCCAGGAGAGCAATTAAGGAATTAGCTCCTGGTTTGGTGAGATAAGTTAGGACAGAGGCTGCTGTTCAGGGCTGGAGGTTCAGCAGAGTGGTTTTGTTCCCTTTGGGGCCATCAGCCTGCCTTCAACAGGAGCAGCTCTTTCCCTCGGTGGGACAAATCCCAGAGTGTTCAAATCCACCTGATATTTTGTTATCAGCACTGATAAAGCCGCAGGGTTGGATGTGAGCCCTGATTCCAAGAGAATGAGTATTCCCTGCTCCCATTAGCTCCCTTTGAAGTCAGCAGTGGCACTTTGGCTGGGTAAACACAGCTGAAACGAGTCCGCAGGGACCTGAACGTGCCTCTCCTGCTGTGGGTTGTACAGGGTTTTACAAATCAGGCCCAACCTGCTGAAGCTGACAGGAGAATTTGGAGAAATTTGGATCTAAAGAGAAAAAATGTCACTGTTTTGTCCCGAAAAGCAGCAGAGAACGAGATTCATCGACTCCTTTTAACTCCATATTATCCATTCCTTGTAGCTCCATTATCCACTCCTTTTAACTCCATATTATCCATTCCTTTTAACTCCATATTCTCCATTCCTTTTAACTCCATATTATCCACTCCTTTTAACTCCATATTATCTGTTTCAACTCCTTTTTCTATTCCTTCTAACTCCATATTTTCTGTTCCTTGTAACTTCACTATCTATTCTGTTTAACTCTGTGTTTTCCATTCCTTTTAACTCCATATTATCCGTTCCTTGTAGCTCCATTTCTATTCCTTTTAACTCCATGTTTTCCATTCCTTTTACCTCCATGTTATCTATTTTAACTCCTGTATCTATCCTCTCTAACTCCATGTTTTCCATTCCTTTCAGCCACGCCGTATCCTCGCGGATTTAAGTGTTTCACGTGCGAAAAGGCCTCGGATAATTACGAGTGCAACCGCTGGGCTCCGGATGTTTACTGTCCCCAAGGTACCGAGCCACATCCCAGGGATTCATCCCAACCCCCCTCCCATCCCACCCATCCCTGCCAGGGGCCAGGCTGAGCCCCGTTATTCCCACAAATGTGGAATAATGTGGGATGCTGGTGGTTGCCTAAAGGAGGAATCCTTTCAGCTTTTCTGTCTCCTTGCAGTGGGTGAGGTTGAGGATTTGGATCTATTCCCTGTTTTCCTCTGGCTCAGCTGGGGATTAAATCAGGCTGGTGTTGCTTTCCTAGAATCCCACACTGGTTTGGGTGGGAAGGGACCTTAAAGGTCATCTCATCCCATGGGCAGGGACACCTTCCACTATCCCAGAGTGCTCCAAGCCCCGTCCAGCCCGGCCTTGGACACTTCCAGGGATCCAGGGGCAGCCACAGCTTCTCTGGGAATTCCATCCCAGCTCCTCCCCACCCTCACAGGGAAGGATTTTTAAGAGATTTTTTTCTCTGAGTGGTGAGTACAGGACCAGTTCTGGCTGTGTCTGCTTCCCTCCCCTCTGGCACAAATCCACATTCAGGGCAGCCACGGCTGGAATTTTGATATTTTCAGTGTTTTGCTCCCACAACTCCCCTTGGAGCCTGAAGTTGGGAACAGCTCAGGGAATACAAACCCTCAAATCTCAGATCCAGGCACTGCTGAGCTCCCTAAATCCCCCCTCCTTCACCACTTCTCTTCCAAGACCCTCACGAGGTCTCACAAGATCATCCAGAGCCCCGATGATAATGAGCTGGATTAATTAGGAACAAGAAAGAATTTAGAAAATAAAGACAGAAGCCAGAGCAGGAGAAAGGCTGGATTTGCTGGGAATGGCACCTCCTGTTAAATCCTGGGAGCTGCTGCACAGAGAGTGCTCCCTTCGGCACAAACCTGAGCTTTAGGGTGGGAAAAGCTGGAAAACACATGGAAATCTCCTTTTTTCCTCCTTTTTCCCCCCTCTGGGAAAGCAATAATTTGATTAATAATGAGCTGGATTAATTAGAAACAAGAAATAATTCAGAAAGTAAAGATACAGTGGTGCATTTCATGCGCTGCAAATCCAGGGGTGTCACCTTGGAGGAAGCACCCTCAGCTTCCCTCTAGTGAATAAGGCAGGGAATAAATCCCAATTCCTTATGGGATTCCTTATAAATCCTTTTTCCATTTGCCAGTCGTTCTGCTGCGGATTTTTGGGGTGATTTCAGCGTGGAGTAGCTTAAAAATGGAGGAAAAGGAGAAGGATCACTCCGGCAAGTGGAGATGTGATGGGAGCACAGGGACATGTTCCATGTGTTGGTTCTGTTCCCAAAGCCTGAGGAATAAATTTCCTGATAAAAATGTTACTGTAGGGGGTGGAAAATGATTTTTAATATTATTTTAAAATATTTTTCTTGTATATGATATAATATTTTTTCACTTATACACAGGAAATAAACAGGGATTGTGAATATTCCCATTTTTTTTTTAAGATAATGCCTCTAAAACTCCGAGTGCACAAGATTTATAAATCATCTTCCTTTGTTCATCCAAACCTCCCTCTGGAACTGGATGATCCCATGGGTGGGGAACTGCTTTCTCTCTAACACAGACCCACATCTGGGAATAAATCCCGATATTCCAGAGCAATTTGAATCCTCAGGATCCCACCGGAGCCTGGGGGTGTATTCAGGGTCATTATACAGAAATACATCCAAAATTCTGATTTTTTAAAAATATCCCAAGGTTTCTTTCCTATTTCTTCCTACTGGTGGGCTCTCAGGAAATGGGAATTGGGAAGATGAAGACTTTTCCATGTTTTTTTAGGGACAAGGTCCTGCTTCAGCCAGCATATGACACACAACAAACACGTCAACAATTTGTATTTTTTAAAAAATCCCATTACTTGAATAAAAATCCAGGACTCCT
>VXBT01010521.1:15000-108169 GCA_013400235.1 Oriolus oriolus | reverse complement strand
AGTCACCTGGGAGTTCACCTGACTGGCATGACTTTTCCAATATTATGGAGAGTGGCTTGGCAACTAAATCAGCCAGTTCCCTCAAGACTCTGTGATGCATCTTGTCGAGTCCCATAGACTCGGGCACATTCAGGTTCCTCAGGTGGTCACGAACCCGGTCTTACAGTGTGAGGGGCTTTGTTTCCCCAGTCCCTATCCTGCTGTCCATCCATTCAAGAGGTGCAGGAAGAGAGGTTGTCATTGAATACTGAGGTAAAAAAGTTTCCAGGCATGGGGCATCTATCACCTCTCTGGGCAACCTCTGTCAGTGTTCCACCATGCTCATTATAAAACAACCTTTGTCCTGATATCTAGTCTGAATCTACCTTCTTTTAGTTTAAAACCCTTACTCCTTGTCCTGTCAGTACAGGTGTTACTAAAAACTCCATCCCCAAAGGCTGTGCAGTTTAGGTGCTCAGCTTTAGAGTGACTTCAGATCTATCTCTTCCTGCATCAATGCCTCCTTGCTTGATGGAGCTGACTTCCTTCCTGTGGTACTTTGAGGTCTGACCATAGAAGTCATCTTGTTACTCCTTCTGTTTTGCATGTGCACAGGGATCTGCAAAGATGTAGGATGAAGCACACCTCAGAGAGTAAATGCTCCTGCACAGCACAAACAGGGCAAACATCCAGTGGTAGGAACACAAACACCTCATATAAAAGTATGAAGCAAGAGAGCAAGTGAGAGAAATCGTTCCTGAAATTTCCTCTCTGCTGGGAGGGATGGTTGTGAATAATAAATCTGTTAGGGCACATTCTGCAAAACAAGCCATTACTCTTATCTGGTCTCACCTGCTGTTATTTCTAATGTTTCCTCTTCCCAAGATGAGACAGGGTTTTGCATCAAGGTAATGTAGTTGCTTTTGTTCAAGAAGCAAACAAGCTTCCCCATACTGTAAGCAGGACTGTTATAAATGACCAAACATCTGTTAAATTGAACTTTACTTCATGAGAGGGTGGTTGTAGTGATGCCTTTTGGGACTACCTAAAAACAGAGGCCAGACAAAATTAAGAGAATAAAGAGCTGTTATATTTATTGAAGGGCCTTCAGGTACATTTGGGGCAGATGAAGCCCCACCAGGGGCTACACCCAAAATTGGACAGCAGGTCGTGGGTTTTCATACTTTTATAAGTTTGGTCCATTTGCATATTGGGGGTTAATCTTCCAATTACAGCTTCAGGTAATGAAGTCATTTACCCTAAATTTGCTCCCTGCCCCCCAACTCAGTTTTGTTTACATTTCTCGGGGCCTGAGACACTAAGATGTCCTTGATTCCCAGGCCTAGAGAGGAATTGTTTTGTCTGACTAAAATGGGAGAACAGTAGCTACCACTCTGTATGGAGTTTAGAGTTACACACTAAAGAATTGCAGGATCACAAATGTATGAAAAATACAAAAGCTAAAATCCTAAGGCATCAGTAGTTTTGGGGTTTTTTTCTTTTAAAGGGAAAAGCCACAAAAAAAAAATTGAGTGTGTGATCAGCACGATATACTCGGGTGAAGGCAAGGAATTGGGTGATGGTTGTGGTTTAGCCCCAGCTGGCAACTCAGTCCCACACAGACACTTGCTTACTCACCTCTGGTGACATGAGCATAGGGAGAGTAAAAGTGAGGAAACTCGTGTGTTGGGAGAGAGGCAGTTTAATAGGTAAAGCAAAACGAGGAGTTCATTCACTGCTGTCAGGCAGGTGTTCAGCCATCCCCAGCCATCCCCAGGGCTCTGTCATGCATGTCAGTGATGCCATCACTCTGAATGCTTCTCCATTCCTCCTTCTCCCCACAGCTTTATATGCTAAGGATGATGCCATATATTCTTAGGTCAGTTGGGGTCAGCTGTCCCAGCCATGTCCCATCCCAGCTCCTTGTGGACCCCCAACCCCCTTGTTGGTGGGCTGGGGTGAGGAACAGGAGAGGCCTTGGCTATAACTCCTCCTCACCAATAATGAAAATATCCTTGTGCTATCAGCACTGTTTCCAGCACAGATCGCAAATGTAGTAATATACCAGCCACTATGAAGAAAATTATCTCTATCTCAGCCAAACCCAGCACACTGATTTGCAGTTTGCAACACACTTCAGTTAAGTGTCTGAAAGAGAAAGCAGGGGGAAAGAGACTGAACTGATCTATTCTTCTAATGAGTAGTGCTTTGCTCCAAAGGAAACATCCTCATTTCAGCTCAGCTCTTTACAACACAAGACAACAAGAGTTTTTAGAAAAAGGTGTTTTCCAGGACAGGTCAATGAGTGCTAATTGCTCAGAGATGTAATATTCTTCTCATGGTTCTGGGTTTTTCAGCCACAAAATCCTCTCAGCTTTCAGTCAGGTTCTTAGCTGTTGAAACTCAAGAAAGCTCTCAGGATTACAGCACAAATTTTGCACCAGCTGAAAAACTGCTCACCCCTGGATGCTTAAAAAGAGCAATTCTGAATCATATATATATATGCATAAATATAATCAGCTCTTTGCAGTCCAGGCCCATAGCAGTCAATAGCAAAGCTACTGATTCCATGGGCAATCCAGCAGTGCGAACTTGCTACCCCTGCTTTAATCCTATTCCCAGAAAATTGCTTTGTATTTTTCATAAGTAAATCTCTGTCAGGCCTTTCCTGGGTTCCTAGTAGTGCATCTAACAGCAGCGCTGCAATTTAGTGACCAGTTTGTGCTACAAAAAACTTAGTAAAATCTTTGTCCTACAAAAAATGTCCTGAACAAACCTTTTTCACCTCATCTTGCCAGAACTGAAAGTCTCCTAACACTGCTTTAGGCACAAGAAATCTGGTAGACGGTATTTGAATCTCACCTACTGGAAGGGAGGAGGCAGGGAGGCATGTTAGCTTTGACCTTGTTTCTTGTCCAAGTTTTTACTTTCATTCTGCAGAGGAGAAGTCGCTGTCGGCAGAAGGACCCACCCAGCCCCCAGACTCTGGCAGAAAAATATCAGAAGATTTAAGAGTAATGAAAACTGTTGTAAACTGTTTGCTGATGGTTACACCATGACGGATGCTGTGCCTTCTCCCCAAAGGGGTACGATGAGATATCCAACATGCAGTCTTGTTCATCATGTTCAGTGAGGAACAGATCTAAACGCAGCTAATAAACTTATCTGCATCAGATTAAATTGCCAATCCTACCCTCTCCCTGCTCCAAACCTTCACTCCCTTCCCAGATCAGTTACATGCATCAAGCCAAATAAAGATAAATGCATGACAAAGTTCATTCAAGTGATTGAAAATCGAGGTGGAACAGCATATTTTTCATCAATGTTATCCCAGGAAATAAAGATAAATTCCCCCACTTCATATTTTAACATAGCTTATCATAATCACTGGTAATAGCAACCAAATGTTTTTCATTTGCTGGATTTTAAAGGGGGCTGGGGGAACAGTTTCTTGGTTGAAGGCTCATCAAGTCTAATTTTAAATTGGTGTCAGGGGTCACTTCCACTTTATGTTGCATTTCTGATGAGCAGTTTTTTCTGAAATACCTGGCTTGGCTTAATGACTGCAAGAAAGAGCAGGGCTGTGGAAGTCAGAGCAGTGTTGGAGGGGAAGGAGACTGGGCCACTGTTCTGGGATTCATCACCAATGAAATGCAAACCTTCATCCAAAGCGGCTCTTGACAAGCAGTTTTTCCAAAGAGACAGAGGACTTCTGGAGATCCCATGTTCTGTCCCTGTCTCTGACATTACCCAAAGTGTCTTTCCAGCTATTGTGAACTCCATGGATTTCAGGCATTTGTTTATTTTAAGACAACATGCAGTAGGACAGTGTCTTCCAAGACTTTACATATGCCAAGCAGCGGTTTACTAATAGATTCTTGAGAATCTATTAGTGCTGTTTTGCTCTCCCTTCCATTGTTCTCCAGTTCCCTGAGGTTCCTGATAGGACACTGGTCGGTGAAATAAAAATTGGAGCTCGAAAACCTTCATTACCCTAAGTAATTTAAACTTGCTTAATACTGTTTTATGACACAGCGAAGGCCGCACATGGCAATATTGAAACTCTGGCCCCTTATTAAGTGAATGGCAGTATTGTCACACTGATGGGAACCTTTACCTTCTGAGCCAAAACTGAGAATCTCTTCCTGGGAGACACACTGCATAATCCACTGGATGCAAACACCCTGTGGAGGCAGGGAGGAGAAGGTCACAGAGGGCAGTGAGGGTGTGAAGAAACACCCCTCCAGGTCTGACATCATCTGGGGTGTGTCAAAAATGGAGCTAGAACATGAAGGCAGATTCTTGTAAAGCAGGAAGTTGGGACTTAAGAGGATGATATAAATTCTGCAGGGTTTGTTTATTGTTTGGTTTTTTTCCCCCAAAATCTCGATTTCTTCAGAGATAGTCTTCTCCTCTGGAGTTTATAGGATTTGTGCTGTGACTCTAAGGGAAACACTTCCAGACTTGTCATTCTACAAGCTGAGAAATGGTTTGCCCAATATTTCTTTCGTTTCCTCTTCCTTCTGCAAATGTGTGCTGGTTTGAAGGTAAACCAGTGGGAAAAATTGACCCCACACAAATACCTTGCAAGAGATTTCAAGTTGGAGTTACCATTTAATAGGAAAATTACAATAAAGGAGATAATTCAGAAACACTGGCTTAAGCTGACAAGTCAGAGTACAACCTGGCCCCTGTTGGTCAGGGGTGGTGGTCACAGTCCAATTAAGCAATGGTTGCAGTGCTGTTGAAATGATGGTTGTAGTCTTGTTGAAAACAGCAGTTCTGTGGAAATTCAGGTTCCCTTCTGGATGTCCAGTGGTGATGGTGTCCCAAGTCCCCAGACCTCAAGGTTATATGTGGTCAGGTTCAGGTGGTACCTCCTCCAGCGTGGGGAGTTACACGGTGGAATGATGTAACTCTATGAGTAATGGATTATTTTTGGAGTCCTTGCAGCTGTGAGTTCATGATGGCCCATTAGCAGGGACGACCCCCTTCAGAATGGGTGTGACTGTGTTTGGTATCACAGCTGGGATATTGTGAAGATGAGTAAACACTGCCTTGCAGGATTTGGGTGTGCACTGGGTGGCTGTTGCAAACGACCCAACATTAACAGTTCACCAGGAATAGTTTGGTTATACCTATATTGGCACACTTTCTCCTGTAACCAAGCCCTATTTTTTAATAAAAAAAAAAATCATCACAGCAGAGTGGGCTAAAGTCGGGGAGCAGGCTGACCTGTCAGACTCCAACCCATAAATTTCAGTAGTTATAAATGTAATCATCATAACAATAAAAAAGGGCTTTGGAGCAGAATGTCTCTCAATTGCAACAACATCTGGCATGTTTGTGTCCTGGTGTGTGATTGGCAGCCATAACCCACACAGGACAAGTAAGATCACTGCTGGCCGTGGGAGGGGAGCTCTTTCCTAAGGCCTGAGCAGAGAATGTTGAAAGGTAGCATCATCCAGTGATAAGCTGGCATTGCCTTACCCTCTGGCAAATCACACATGGTACAAAAGGAAGGTGAGAAGAGAATAATTAAATCTCAGGAATGCAGCTGGAGGGCCATAGGGGAGCCCAAATGGCATAATGAAACTTTAAGCTTGAAACACTGTTTTTTCAAGACTTGTGTTTTGAAGATTTTGGGGAAGCTGAGGAATGAGAGTGAAGTGCCCATGGGTTCTTTGCTTTCATTGCAGGCTCAGAGAAAACACCAGGATAAACCTAGGATTAATCTCTTCTAGTTTGTGGAGGGATTTCAGACCTAAGCTATTGCAAAACTACAGGTGCAAGAGTTATATGGCTCCAGTGAAATACCCTTCATGAAGCAGAGAGGTTTCCTGGGCAAGATCATTCCTGCTCAGGGCAGGATAAAAGAGGTTTGGTGTGGCAGTGTGCGACACTGAATTCTCAAAAATAGACTGGGTCGATTTCCCTACCCAAGACAGTGACCCGGAGGGCGAGAGTGGAGAGGAGACTGTGGGTGTAGCCCCAGTCTAAAAGCACAACCCATCTAAGTGTCTATCAGTCATTGCACCTGCCCTCTTTTCTAAAGGAGCCCAGAGCCCCAGTTTCCCTATTGGGTATCCCCTTCATGTTTAGGTATTACCCCTGTTCCATATGTAATTCGTGGCTAGAAAGTTCTCTGTTCTTCGGTTGTTCATTGGCTATTTTAAACTGTAACCTCTTCTACAGTACTGCTATTGGTTATCTGCTACCCCATCTTCGTTCCCCCCTCCTTTTTTCCTCCCCCTGCTAGCCGGGCTATAAAACCCCATTTCACGTTGTCAGTTCGCTCTTCGGCTGGCATTCTCCCTTTGTGTCTGTTCCCTCTCGAGGGTGAATAAACTCGGACTGCGTTTGCCGCCAAGAGTCCTTCCCCTCCTTTGCCTCCACCTTGCCGCGCGCTACATCGTACGCTGACTGGCTCAGTGTCCAGCGACCCGCGCTTTTCTGCTGGTTCCCGTTCCCCCTCTGGTCCTCCCACTGCCCCCACAGTTTGGCATTGCACTGGCATGGTTTACGAATAAGTATGGTGAGAAGGACAGGTGGAAAGGAAAAGCTGAGACTAGGAGCATCTTTATCTGTCGCAGCTGTTTTAGATTATCTGTTCATGTCCACTGTACCTAATGGAGCTGGAGTTTTCCCAAGACATTTGGGGCACTGAAAGTCAGAAAATAAAAGGGCCATTGTCTATGTCAAATCTCAAAGAACAAGACCTCAGCTTTGTATCTGCTCAAAAAAATAACACTGCTAAGGTGGTAGTAGTCCTCCCTGGGAGCTGATGTCATCTCTTCAGTCGTATTTGTTCAAGAAAAAAACACTCCCTATTGCAACACTATTGTAATTTTTTGACATCTGAACAAGCCCAATGGAGCTTCAGTCCACCCTTCTGACTTCAGAGCAGGAAGCATCAGCTGAAGGTAAATCATCAAAAAACCTCACTGCTTCAGACAACAAATAAGCTATCCCCCATCTCCCCCACTTGCTTTTCACTTGCTAGATAAAATTTACTGCAAACCTTGCTGTGCTGTGTGGAGTTTGCTACAGGATTGCCAATATGGTAAAGGACTACAAATCCACAAATCATGAAGAGGGGCCAGATAATCTCTATTTTGTTAAGCAGCAGATTTATGGAAAGCGCTCCTTGTCCTGATACCCAGACCCTGCTGCTGCAGACAGCATCATTACCAAGGGCTCAGAGAGCTGAATTGTGAACAGACTCTCAACAGGGGATGGGACATTTCAGATGTTCATAGGCCAGACTTGCGTGGCCAAATCCACGAAGATATTTCTGTGTCTCACTTCTTGTTTAGGCACCTTATTTCTTACTCATTTCAATACCAAATTAAGCACTGAAACAAAAGCTCTGCATTGACATCTGTAAATCTGAGATATGCTGACCGTGGCAGAAGAGTGAGGGGTTTTATGGTGGAGCTAATGAGATGGGCAGAGACCAGCCATCACACTGCAACTCTGTGGCTCTTTATGACCATGATTTTATTGTTAATTTCCTTGCCTGCTCCAGTGCTGAAATGACAAGGACAGAACAAATCTCCAGGCAGATATGGGTAAAGATAGATTGTGCTGACAGAGGACATCACATCAGACTCCACTCTCCTCCCGTCCTCTTTCTCCAGCAACACAATGTGGTCCGTGTGCTGTTGCATCCACTTGAAGCCAGAGCTGTTAATACAACACTGCAAGCGTAAGCTTGCACTTCATGATGTGTGCTCCTGGTGTTTGGCTGTCTACATGCCTCCCCTTCCAGGTTCCCAGTGACCATACTCCTGCAGAACTCCAGGTGTTGCCATGGGTCTGAGCTCACCTCTACTGTATCTGAGCTGTGCATCAGAGCAAACCCCTGGATGACCACAAGCCTTTTTCCAACCTCACTCATCCCAGCATCACAGCTTTGTACTGGCCTTAGGCCAAGGTCTCAGCTGGGTCAAATGGGCACAGCCTTGACCTCCAAAGGGTTGTGGCTCTCCCAGCAGCAGAGGGTTTGTGATCCTTGCTGATTTAAGAAATATTCAATTGCAAAGATGCAGCAGTATAAAACAGATGCAAAGAAAGAGGTAAATGAAGCTATTTGTAAGAAACAAACAAACAAACAAAAACCCCCCAAACCTGTGTGAAAAGCATTTGAGCTGTATGGTGTCCTCATTGTCAGTAAAATACCCTGTAATACAAAACTCAGTGTGTGCAAAAATGGCCTAAAGTCAGTGATACCTATAGGACTGCACCTCATTTTAGGCAGTTTTACTTTAATATTTTTGCTATACAGCACCCAAACCCTCACATGGTGCAACCAAATACCATATTTTTCACCTTTCTTTCTGTGACATGGCACAGGATATATCCTTCTTCTGTGGACAAGAGGTAAAAGGATACCCAAACAGCATTGCTGGCTGCACAAAGGAGTCCAGCACAGCAACCTGCTATTGCTATTATTCAAACAGTTCCATACCACCTAAAGAAAGCTCTGCATGAAGCAAGAAACCTGAAATGGTTCCAGCCAGGCCAAGTAGGGCAAGCATTTTATTCTCTCCCTAGCCTTGGCAGAACACATACACCAAATTGACAGTGATCCTCCCAGTCCAGGTTTGGGTTGATGACTGAGGAGAGCCCTGCATGCGCTCCATGTTGAACCAGAAGGATTTTGCTTTGGGCAAACTGATGTGAAGAGAAGTACAAATTCACCAAGCTGGAAAGGAGAAGTGAATAGGTGGATTTATGGGTGGAGACAATTTGTTTGGAAGAGAAGCGATAGAGGGAATGTCAGGGAGATGAGGAGGTAGACACTGCTGGTAAGGTTTTAATGGCTGGTTTTTGAGTTATGATCTTAAGCAGTGGACAACACAGACTCTGCCCTCTTTTCTGAGCTTCTGAGAGACCATGCAGGGTGAGCAGAAGATGGTTGTGTCCAGCTCCAGAGGTAATCACAAGGGAATCTCTCTGCTTCCAAGAAACCACAACCCTTGCATTGCACGTGATAACACAAAGACATTATATAAAGCAGAATTTTCATAGTCAACTGAGGAAACCTCAACAATGTGTCAACCTTTCGAGGTCTGTCTGGGACTTGCCATCATCACCAGACCTCAGGGAAGTCACATATAGGATGTCTCCATCTCTCTCTCAGCTGTGATGCTGAGTGATTAGTCTTTGCTGCAGAGAGCTAATTCAGTCCTCATGCTAGAGGACGCCCTGAAAAAGAGTAGAAAGATGCAGCAGCAATGACGAGTACCTTTGAATCCCAGGCTATCATGTTTGGATACCGAGCTCAGAGCAGCTGACCTGTCATTGTGCAGCAAGGCCTTGAGCCAGGACCATGGAGGTCAGAGAAAATAAGAGAGCAAGAGAGCAGCAAATGTTTCATTCTTTCGGTCACTGAAGCCTCAGGGGCAGTATCTATCCCAGTCTTCAGCATGGAGGCTGATGATGAATGGTTTTATTACCAATGATAATTTAAACCATGTGCAAAGTTTACCATGTTTGTCTCCGTGCCCTCATCTGTGGGAGTTCTGCTTTAAGTATGCTTTCACCATTCACCTCCAGTGTTGGGATGGGTGAAGCAGTACAACATGACAGAGGACTTTTCTTGTTCCCTTTCTGAAAAGCTCTCATGGATTTGGGGTACATTTATCTCCCCTTAATGTGACTTTTTTTTCTTCTCTTGCTTCTTAAAAAACTGCCAGACATCTTAAACGCATTTAAAAATACATGTTCTCCACTGTAATCCATTATCTAAAGTTCCCATGTGCTGTTTTTCGGTTGAAAGACGGGTGACCTGGTCCCGAAGCACAGCACGGCGACCCAGCCTCTCCGGGGTCACTCGGTCCACCGAACACAAGGACACCAATGTGGTGGATGTTCGAAATGCGTTTATTGTCTTATCTTACAGGGTTTTATAGTGAAGGGGGTTTCTCTACGTCAGAGGAGGGGTGGTGGGTTTGTTAGTGTTGGAAAGGAGTGGAAAGTTACTGGGGTTAGGGGGGCTTGCATGCCTGGGGTGATCGTTATCTCAGGGTATGTGGGGGGAGGATTCCCTATCTCTTTCCGTCACATCGCGAGATCTTCCGCTCGCCTGCCCCTATCCTGCAACACCCATGTGGGCTCCACTATCAGAGACTGACAAATTGATAGCATGGTTTCCACAGTGCCCCAAGGGTGGGATGGGTTGGAAACAGAATTATTGCACAGAGCATATCCTCTGTGTTTCTACCTTTATTGAAAAGCAGGAATGGGCTGTGTCAGGTGTGTGCAAGATACAAAGCAATGATCTAGTTACATGGGATAACAGATGGCAAGATGTAGACCAGTGAGGTGAAAATAAATGGTAGCATAGAGGTTCCTCCTGAAGAGCTTGCTGATGGTTTTGAGCTGTTTGTGTGCAAGTGGAGATTTCTGGTTTATTAAAAAGGGTTCATGTTTGAGATTAGGTGCAATCTGAAATCTGAATTCTCACACACCTTGGAGGGGTTTGAATTTAGGCCTGTATGCAAACCACATCTTGCATATCCAGGAGCTTTGAACAGAGAAAGGTGTGTCAAGAGGTAAATCATGAGGATTCATAAAGGCAAGTTGTGCTACTCTTGTTACCATTGGTCAGCGAAATCAAGGGGGGTTGTTCCCTTGCTGGGCTGATTAGCAGCATGAGTTTCTGGAGGAAATGCACACGTACAAGTGTAAAGTACGTGTTCTGTGCATGGTCTTGCACTAAGCTTTTTAGTGCAGTGTGTGTTGTGCCTCTAAAGCGATCCAGGGAAACACCTATGGCTGTGTTCAGCAATGACTCACACAGAATTTGCAAAATATCCTAAGTAACCAGACACAGCATTATCAAACCATCAAACTACTATTTTGGAGGCTGGTTCTTGTAGGGGAGTGCAGAGTTTTGGTAGATACTTCCTTCAGAGCCTTGGATGAATATTGGTGCTGGTCTGGTGCTAGTCTTAAAATCATAGAACAACTTGGGTTGGAAGGGACCTTTAAAGGTCATCTGGTCCAAAACCCAGCCATCGCAGGGACACCTTCCACTAGATCAGATTGCTCAGATCCCCATCCAACCTGGCCTGTTTCTGGGGATGGGGCATCTACTACCACTCTGGGCAACCCGTGCCAGTGTTTTACCACTCTCATTGTAACAAATTTCCTCCTTATATCTAGTCTGAACCTCCATTCCTTTACTTTAAAACCATTACCCTTGTCTTCTCACAGCAGCCCCTACTAAAGAGTCTGTCCCCATCTTTCTTATAAGCCCCCTTTAAGTATTGAAGGCTGAAGCCTCTTCTTCTCCAGGCTGAATAACCCCAACCCTTGCAGCCTGTCTCCATATTAGAGGTGCTCCAGCCCTCTGATAATCTTTGTGTGAATGCTGAAAAGCTGTCAGCAGAGAAATCTTCCAACTTTCTGTAGCATTTTGTGAGAGCTCTGCTTTTCCCATGCAAACTACTAAAAACAACGCTACGGTTTTTGTAAACCAATTTGCTATCTCGCACCTGCAGGTTGTTATGGAGTATTGTTATGATATTGACTAGGGAAATATTTTGAAATGGGTGTTGTATGAACTGACCAATTGCTTTGGTGGGTGTCTAGCCAGAGGTCAAATAACCTTGTGCCATTCAAGTAAACTTCAAGCGAACTAACACATATAAACCTGTCTGTATATTAATAAATAATTCCATTATTCCATTTTCCTGGACTTGGACTTTGTGTTGTAATTTCTCTCCGTCCCCGCTACAACTGCAACAATCTTTGTGTCCTTCTCTGGACCCACTAAAAGGTTCATATCTTTCCTGTACTGAGAACTTGTTCCCTCATAACAAACTCATTTCTCATCTTGCCAATCTGCATGTTGGGTTCCTGCAAGTCTAATTGGCACAGCAGGGAAGTGGCAGAGCTGTATCTTGGGGCAGTCTTCAGCTCTCAGTTTCTAGCAGGAGGCTGCATTTTATCCACATCATCACAGAAAAGCTTTGATTCCTGACTGTGTTAGTCAAACTCATGCTGAAGCAGCTCAGCACGTCCTCTGTGCAAGACCTTCAAACCCAGCTGAAATGTAGGGAGCATATCTTGTGGGCCACCTCCAGCTAATAGCAAGCAGATGGAAGTCCACTGAGACCCAAACCTTCAGAGCCACTTGCCTTTGGTCTGATTTTCCAGCAGAACAGGGTAATGCTCATTCCATTTAACTCTCTTGGGTTTTGTCCAAACAGTGAAATGGGTGAAGGAGAAGCCCACCAAAGCACTGAAGTGGGATGCCTGAGGACCTTGGTACATCTCTTGCCCAAAGTTCAGGGTTCTTTCATGACATCAGGCAATCATTAAGTGTAGGTAGTTTCCCCATCAGTGCTCTGCACTGCCACAGTAGCTGCTGTTTCTTTACTGCACTAGCAGCAGTTAATCATTGTACAGAAGCAGCACATAGAGCAGAGCCTGAAGTAGGGTAAAGATGGAAGACAGAGAGCTGTATAAAATTTTGTCTCTTCTTTCTAAGTTACCATCTCTGCTGGTTTCAGCTGGGCTAGAGTTTATTTTCTTCCCAGTGGCTGGTATGGGGCTGTACTTTGGGTTTGTGCTGAACACAGAGTTGATAATAGAGATGTGTTTTTATTACTGCTGAGCAGAGCTCACACAGACCCAAGGCCTTTTCTGCTTTTTGTACTGCTACACTGGAGAGGCAGTTGGGGAGGTGTGGGAGGTTGGGAGGAGAAACAGCTGGGACAGGTGACCCAAACTGACCAAAGTGATATTCCACACCATATGGCATCATGCTCAGAATAAAAAGTGGGGGGAAGAAGAAGAAGAAAGGAGGGGACATTTGGAGTGGTGGTGTTTGTCTTCCCAACTAACTATTATGTGTGATGGCGCCCTGCTCTCCTGGAGATGGCTGAGCACCTGCCTGCCCATGGGAAGTGGTGACTTAATTCTTTGCTTTGCTTGTGTGCATGGTCTTTGCTTTCCCTAATAAACTGTCTTTATTTCAACCCATAAGTTCTCTACTCTTTCAGTTCTCTACCTGATCCTGCTGATGGAGGAGTGAGTGAGCAGCTGCCTAGTGCTTAGCTGCTGGCTGGGGTGAAACCACAACACCATCTCACAAGAGGGAAAGCTGTCATGAGAGATGGTCATATCAATAGTTTCTGCAGTTCATTCTCCATCATTTTCACATATACCTAAGGGAGAGGTTTTTCATTCCCAGTATTCTCTAGTGCATGTTTTATAGCCCCAATGGGGGACTGGTGGCTTTAGTGCTGAGGTGTGTGACAGCTGTGTGGCAAGCATTATTTATTTATCTTGCTGGATGTGTGCTGAGTCCAGATCGGGTCAGGTTGCTGCACCAAGTTCTCAGCTGTGGAGCATTTTATGTCCTTCTGTGTCTCCCCAAAGTCTGAGTTCAGGGAGGTAATCTGTCTTGAGGTTCTTCTATTGAAGCAGGAGGGAGGATTAGTTAGGCTTCTTTGTTTTCAAGCAAGCTGAGGCTGTTTGCAGTGAATTTGTTCCAGGATCCCTTCTCAAGATCCTACATGCAACCAAACACATTTGGCTACCCCTAGTGGTTCACTAACAAATTTCGTAATGAAACACTTGGAAAAAAACCAATGAAGTATGATCCCAGAGAAAGAAATACTGCAAAAGAGAAAGGGATTCAACCCCAACGCCAGCTGTTGATCAGAGCTTTGAAGGCAGTGAGGCACACAAACATAGTCCCAGGCACTGGGTAAAGATTTCTCCTATTTCCCTTGTACTTAAGCATCATTTGGAAGTAGAGAACATGGGCCCCTCATGCACTGCACACACACATAGTGAGAGATAATCTCTAAATGGAAAAGACATACTAGAAGTGGGGGGGGTGGGGGGGTGCAGAAAGGAAGAAGAAGTTTCCTTGCTCTCATCTTTGGTTTCTGCCTTACATCAAGCAGTAAGTTGAATTCTCTGGGGTCCAGTTCAGTGACCTAGTCAATCTCATGGCCTCTACTTCTTGGTAGAGGGCTACACAGAGGGTTACGATTGCATTTCCTCATCACCTCCAAAGAGCTACAAGCCGATCTATAGACTGACTTTGCAGCCAGAGCCCAGATCTGTTCCCTGGGAAATCTCTTGTGGGTTATTTCCAACCTCTCCAACAGACTCTTAACCCTCAGGAGTCACTGCAATTCCTGCTGTGCACATGTGAGTAGTGATGTCAGGATGTAGGAAGGCCAGGCAAGGAAAAATCACTTCTGGAATGTTACGGTGTGTGGTTTTCCCCATAGGGCCATTGCAGCACACGTTCAGACAACATCTGAGTCTGCAGGCAGCTCTGCTTGGGGGAAGTATTTCATGAGATGGGCCTGTGTTTGAGGTAGGAGGAACAAAATAAGACTGTATCAGTGTTTGGGCTTATCTGCTCAGAATATGACTGTGGTCCTAAGAGCAAATCTAGAAAATCCAAAGTGGGAAAAGGAGAGAGACATAATGTCCCTGGCACTGAATTATAGCCCTGGCCCCCAATAAACCCTGCTTAACACCTTGATGTTTTTTGCCCTGGCATTCCAGTGGCTAAAAAATACAGCTAAATACAAACTGCTGCAACACTACCTCTAGTAGGCAATGGCTGTCACATGCTCAGCCCTTATCTGAATTCATCCACAACTCACCAGAGGACCCAAACAAAAGTTTATTGTACTCCAAGATCACTGTCAGCACACAGAAAGTGTTGTGTATGAAATATTTGTGGCCCAGGTCAAAAATCTGGGGAAACGATTGGTCAAACCACTGCCAAATGACACAAAATTTGTAATAGGAATGAAAGATGTAGGAGTCTGAAAGAAAAGGCTCATGTCACTTACCAACAGTCAGAACAGGTTTTTCTCTGGTCTGGTCAGATTTTAGTATTGCTCCCCAGCATGTAAAATTTGTAAAGGGGAGAGTTTCTGAATTATGAAGAACAGGTGAAAAAGCTGGGAATGGTGGCCCAGAGACATGAATGAAGTTACTCTGCCTGCTGCAGCAAAGGCTGTCTGACACACAATGAAACACAGGGACTGGGCTTAACCTATGTGATGCTCAGCACTGAAACAAAGCCCATAGGAGCACATCCCTGGAGAGTCCCTTTTGTGATTCATGGAAAGAAAGAGGTGTTTCCGGAAGAAGTGGGTTGAAATGCCCTCTGACATTGTCTCAGTTCGGTCAAGGGTGCTCCTGACTTTAGTTAGCTACTTGAGTTTGTGTAAATCGAAATCTAAAAGCTACAGATCTAAATTGAGAGACTAAAGGATAAGTCAAGGTAGAGCAGAGGAGGTGGAAATGGTCACTGACTGGCTGGAGGCGGAGGAGGTCCGAAGTGGAATAATGGACTAGAAGTCAAAGGCAGGAAGATAATGGGGCTGGGGAGTGAAGGAGACAGGAGACAAAGCTCCTTTAGTGAATTCCTGGATAAAGAGGAGAGCAATTCTTCACAGCCGTCCCCAGCTGTCCAAATCTCTAAATTGTGAACCCCTGTGCTCTCATGAGAATTCTACCATGAGCTGTGAGAGTAGGAAAAGTGAATTCCCACCTATGTGAAAGTGCAGAAGAGACAGGAAGTTTACCAGGTACCAACAGGATGCCAAAAAAATCCATGGAAAAAAAACCAGAGAGATGCTACTAGCTGGAAATACAGACATGAGCTAGTTGCATGGGACAGAAGACTCAGACAGAAATGCAGCTGAATCCCAGTGCCCAGATTTTTGGGAACAGATGTACTCTCAAAAACACACCAGAAAGCTAGAGGTACCTCATGCTGGCCAAATACAATCAAGGATATTTGAGGTCTGGTGAGCAGATGTTATACAGGCAAGGAAATGTTGGCCAAGCAACAAACAGAGACAATGAAAATATACAGCATCCCCAGGAGATTTTTGAAGGAACCAGGAAAGGACATTTTCATCACAAGACACACAGACTACCTCATCATTGCAGAGAATTTTTCAGACCAAGAGGTGGTAGGTGAACTGTTGGATGAAACGCAATAAAGCAAAGGAGCATTTCAGCAGGCACCTTGTTTGACTTGAAGTAACTTTGCATGACTTTCCCAAGAAGAGAAATCTTGTCCCAGCAAATTGCCCTCCAACCATGACCAAACAGCAAAGCTGAACCAGTGGTTTTATTTGCTAAGATTGTGCTGAAGGAGGCAAAGACAGTTCATGGTGAGTCATTCTCTAGGGGAGAAATACTCTTACTGAAGGGCAGCATGACTCTCCTATCCAAGCATCAGAGTCCAAATACTTGCACAGCTTGAAGGAACCAAAGAGAGTGGAAAAAAGTACAGGATGGGAAGGAAGAGAGCCAAAACCCAGAGCTTACCTTTCTCACAAGCCAGAGACCTCGTAGAATATCTTTTGGGGATCTTTTCCAGGACCAGACTATTTTCTTGGAACAAAACATGATTGTGTAAGAGACTTCCATATACTGACATGTAAAAGGCGTACAAGAAAACAGTTCTTTGATGCCACAAGTATTTTTGCATGTTGCACATATGAGCTTCAGAAGCAGATTTAAGATTACAGATCTGCTGAGACTCGACCAGAGGGGCACAGAAGGAAAGATGGGCCATGAGCTAGCAGCGGATAAAGAAATATATGCAAAATACCCCCACAAGAAAGACATTCGGGAAAGTTTCCTGTTCTAAAAGCAAATGTCAGTCTCAGCTCACTTTAAGACATTCATGAAAATAGTCAAGGTCTTTGCATCAAAGGGTGAAATCTCTGGTCCAGCCCACTGCTAGACCTTGCCTCTGTCTTTTCTTACTTTGTGAGCAAGCTATGGGCCCTACATTACCTATACATTCAATAGCTAAACTAAAGACTAGGTAGAGACAGAGAAACCTCTCTGAACTTGACATTTAATCATGTAATACTTCAGAAGTAGTAAGTATTTGGCTGATTTTCCTCCAAAAGCTGTTGCTGTAAACAATGCATAACATAAACAGAGATAATAAAGGGAGCATGGTGAAATGTGAAGTATGAGATTTATTACTATCACCTATTTGTATCTTCAGTTTTTCTTTTGACAAAAAAACCCAAACCAAACCAAAAAAAACCCCAACCAAAACCCTCCAAACCCAACACTACATTGAAAAGGGGACTTTACCAAAGGTAGCATGTGCCCAGGGGAAGGTAACATGATAGCATGCTTATACTTCAAGCAGTTTTGGGAACGGAGGGACCCTTGGTTGTTGGAAATAGTCAAATAGGGAAGGACTGCAATGGAAAAAAAAAGGATTAGGTCTGAGTATTGAAACTCCCTCTTTATGCTTGAACTCTGACATCTGGTACAGCAGATTTACTGGAGGATAAGTGAAGAGGGTTATGGTACAAAAGAAGAGGAAAAATATATGGGCTGGGAGTAATTTACTGCTAGTGTTTTAAGATTGAAGAGATTTGATGGATTCCTTCCCTGAAGTTCCTTATTGCAAGTGCAGGTTTTTGGAGGCTGGTGTAGAAGAATAATCCAACTCTCTGTCTGGTTTTTGTATACTAGAAAATTGATCTATCTGCCTGACTGTCAGTCATGGTCTTTAGATCATGAAAATCATCTCATCATCATTTCCTTATTCAGCTGGAGGATGGGGTGCACAGGAAAATGATCATCTTCTAGGCACTGAAAGCTGCATGGCATTGAAAAAAATCCCTTTCCCTTCCAATCTGTTAGACTGATGGACCAGAAAGGATACTGAACCCATCATTCTGGCTGTGTGTGTTTAGTGGTAATGGAACATGAAACACATTTGGGTCCCATCTGTTGGGAAATTCAGATGAAAGTGTCCCTTCAGGATATCACAAACACCAAAAGCCTATAAGGTAAGGGAACCTGAAGGAACTGTGCTGTTACTTGGTATGAGGATTGCACAGCTAGGATTGGGCTCCATCAATAAACATTGTGTTCAGAAAATCCTCCTCTGTAGGACTGTGTATACTCTACCAGGAAACTGAAGAAGCAAAGGTCTGCAAACCCGTGAGCGATGATTTTTCACACTCATTTAAGATGCTTTGATTTTCACGGAGTGCAAAGTAGAAGTTTCAACCTCTGAAACCTGATGCACCTTTGATCAGCAGTAGTTTTATCTCTCCAGTTTGGCTCTACTCATTTCACTCAATTAAGTCCACATAATGAAGACATCTTGCATCTAAAACCTGTCTTCTGAAAATGACCTTCTTATTTCAGACAGGCAATATCTGCCAAAGGGCAGCAGCACTGATGAAGCCCTGGTCATACAGCAGATAGTTGCAAAACCTGGTTTGACTTCAGTGAACAAGGAATGAAACTGTTTCCTGCCTGCTGTTAATTTACTAATTTCAGGCAAACCTGTGTTCCTCAGTCATCCTCCTTGCCTTGTTGGTTTTGTCTAGCTGGATTTTATAAAGCAAGGTTTCCTGTGATGTTTTTTAGGCATTGCTCATGCTTGCCAGGTAGAAGAGACTGTCCCTGCCAGTCCTCTGCATCCAGTAGTCCCCAAATCATCTTGAACAACAGTGATGTGACATTTCAACACTTCATGCAGCTCTATTGAGTGAAATATTCTGAAACATTATCTAGCACAAAGGATCCATTCAGGTCTGTTTTTTATAAAACTGGTGGGCTTTAGCCCATAAATTTCATGTTTTCCAAAGCCAGAGGTCTTCCAAGAGGACATGAGAATTGCACATATGCCCAACTTTGACTTACACACCATGCTGACATGGGCAAAAGTTAAGTTACTCCTTTGTTGTCCATTTATGACCCTGTTAATGTTTAAGACAATACCTCTAGGAGCTCCTAGCTGGGAGAAGTTGGTGGTGGTCACATGCAGAGGTCTGTAGATGGTCCATATTCTCAACTGATACAAAGCAGGGAGGTTGCATTGCTGCCTATGGAGCAACACCCTGGTCTGGTTTGGTTTGAACAGTTTCTGCTGTCACCTTTGGATAGTTTTCTCCCAGTCTCAGGCATAAAAAGCATATTTCATAACAGGCATTTTGTATAAGCCTATTTAAAAGATCTGTTTTTAAATATTATGGCTAGGAGCTGCCTGAAAGGCAGTCACTGGAAAGCAAGCTCAGCACACACTGTACTTGTCTTTAGTCTGGACAGAACATCACCACTAAAAGAGGGTTGTTTCCATCTCCCCAGTGCTCTCCTTCTGCATCTAGGATGGTGTGAAGACCAACTTGGTATTTCAAAGATTTAGGCTCAATGTCTCACCTTGCCACTTACTTCAAGGGTGACCTTGGCCAAAGTGCTTAATCTCCATTCCCTTTCTGGGACAATAATAGTAAAATGAAGAGCTGATGTCACAAAGTATTCAATATCTTGACTGAGTATCTCAGACATGGACCTGGTGGAGTGAGTTCAAAGGAGACCAAAAAAATGGTCTGAGAGCTGGAGCCCCTTTGCTCTGGAGACAGGCTGAGAGAGGTGGGGGTGTTCATCCTGGAGAAGAGAAGGCTCCAGGGAGACCTTAGAGCCCCTGCCAGTGCCTAAAGGGGCTCCAGGAGAGCTGGAGAGGGACTTTGGACAAGGGCCTGGAGGGACAGGACAATGGGTAATAGCTGATGACATTCTGACTGTTTCTGGAGCTGGGACAGGGATTAAATCGATGTCTGTACTTAAGGCTGAGACCTAAATTCCACCCTGCTGGTTGCTCTTGGCCTCTTTGTTGGTAATTTCCTTGATCTGCAAGATTTCCCTGCCCTTACTTGAAGGAAAAGAAATAACTGCAGTGTGGAAAAATACAGAGGGACTGAGGATCACCCTTCCCACAACCAGTGTGATGCCAGCATTGCTGCATCTGCTGACATGACTCTCTTTGATTGAATATTCACATAGGGTTCTGTGGCTGGTCTCCCTTAATTTCCAAAAAAGTCCTGGCTTGTCCACAGCTGTTGGTGAAAGCATTAATGGTAACCATATTAGGACCTTGGTCTGACTGAAGCCAGCAATGACACAGCTGAGTGATGACACCCTGTCTTCTGTGACAAAGGCTCCTTCCCTCATTTCAGGTAACTATGGTGGGGTTTTATTGATGAATAAGCAAGTTTCCAGAGGACAAGAAGCAGTGAAATCAGCTCAGGCTCAGCTCTTTGGGGACACAGAAATTCATGCTAAATGGGATCCATTCCACAACTGTTAGTGTAAATTTAATAGTTTCTGGTTTAAGTGCCTGGAGATGTACATGCTTGTCAAATACTAATAATTTTAAGTAAATGATGACCCTTGTGTGACTTGGGTAAGCCTTGTCCAAACCCTTACATGTTTCAGAATCATTCAAGCCTTGATCTGACATTCACTAATTGGAATAGTCTTTCTGGCAGACTAAATATTTGCAGATTCTCTTTCCCTGATGGTGCAGGCAAGTGCTGGAGTCTCAGCACTGACATTCTCCTGGCACTGTGTTCTGGGTACTGTCCCCAGGGAAGGTGATATTGGACTTGGACATTATCTGGATTAGATTACCATCACATCTTCTGGCATCTGTCCCAGTCTCCCTTTCTGCTATTCCATTTTTCCATTATCCTTAAATTTTTTCAAACAAAAGGAATATTTTTTAGCAGCATCAGATTTTGAGGGAGACTGAGCATGTCAGGAGTCACTTTAAACTTTCAAGGCAATGCTGAGCTTGTCAGCTTTTTCAGGGTTACTTCTTTTCCCAGAGGGAGGTTATTGTGACTTAACTGTGGCAAAGATTCCAGGCTAACATAGCTGCCAGCCACAGCTTTGGGTTGAGGTGGTCAACTCCATGGGAAGGTGCTACTGGAATCACAGAGATGCAGTTAGACTCAAAATAATTGCATAATTCCCCATTTTGCTGTAGCTTGCTTTTATAGCTTCTGCTGTCTCAGCTCCCTGGATGAAAACAAGAATGAATCCATCCTTTTTCCACCCTTTCCTCTGCACTTCTTACTGCATATCTACATGTTTTTCCCTAAATAATAATGTAGGAAAGGCTGCATGGGGTTATCCTCTTTGTCCTGCCTCTGAGAAGATGTAGGAACTCATGGGAAGAATGATCAAGCATGAATACAGCAAGAACTATTTCAGTGTTGCCCTTGTACTGTTCCAAGACCTTAAAAGACATTTATGTTCCATCCTCCTTCTGTTGCTGGCATTTTTTATTGAGGCAGTAGATTCAGCATCTGAGGAAATGGCAGTGACATATGGTGTGACTTTTGGGTTATCCTGTGCAGAGCCAGGAGTTGGACTTCAGTGATCCTTGTGGGTCCCTTTCAACTCAGGACATTCTCTGATTCTATGACTGTATGCTGCGTGCTCCTGTAAGAAGTGTAATGGAGAATCCCAAAGGTACCTTCATGTCAGCAGCCAGATGGGTCAGTTGTTTCACCTCCTTTCAACCCAGATACACAGCACAGTTGGTTCTGGATCACTTTTCCACCACTGCAGTATTTTCCAAAACTGTGTCTGAACTATTTAACTGGTTGCTGGGGGCAAAATACAAATGCACAATATCACCGACAGTCCCAGAAACAACGTGAGATGAGTTGATTTTCATTTTCTCTAATAGCTTAAGAAGTGCACGAGTGCTTCTGGCATTTCTTTCTTCAGACATGTTAAGAGTGGCAGAAACGATGGAACTCCTAATTTGAACTTGAGCATAGTGCAGAGCAGATGCTTTCACCTCAAAACAGGACTGAGCCCAGTGACCTGGATTTGCTTAAAATACCTTTTCCTGAAGGCACCCTAATGACTGGTCAACACTTTAACCATTCTTGATAGACCGCCCTAGGCTGTCAACCTCCCCCTTCAATTTACAAGGCTCACTTGCTCGTAACCAATGTTTTTTTGGCTTCAGCTCCCAGCTGTTGGCTCTTGCTATTTTTTTCCTATGAGTAAAGCCCTTTATTATCCCCTTGTGTTGGGCCAATATGATTGTAGCTCTTGCTGGAAGTGTGGAAGCAGTTTTCTCCTCTGAACTTATGACAGCTCTTACCCCATATCATGCTCAGTTAAGAGTTCCATAATCAGCAAAGTGGGGTAGGTTTGAACCAGCGCAGCCGAGAATTTGGCAGATGTTCTCTTTTCCTGAAGCTCTTACCCAGAAATGAACTCACAGCCAGTTTTCTTTCTCAGGAGTCAATAGTGCAAATTCAGGATTTCTACTCATGAACATATTTCAACATATACCTGAGGAAGACTCTTAAGTGTTTTGCTGGAACAATGGGTACTTAAGCAAGTCTTCAAGTACTCTCTTATGAAGACAGTAAGACTGAGGCAAGGTTAAATCCCTGCTGTATCAGACTAATGCTACCTAGCAAACACTGCAGTGAGAGAAGACTATCCTATTGCTTCTCTGCTGTGAGGTCATAGAATCATTGAATGGTTTGGGTTGAAAGAGACCTTAAAGATCACCTTCCAACCCCCCTGCCATGGGCAGGAACACCTTCCACTAGACCAAGTTACTCTAAGCCCCATCCAACCTGGCCTTGAACACTTCCAGATTTGGGGCATCCACAGCTTCTCTGGGCAACCTGTGCCAGGGCCTCACCACCCTCATGGGGAAGAATTTCTTCCATATCCCATCTAACCCTGCCCTCTGTCAGTTTGAAGCCATTCCTCCTTGTTCTGTCACTACATGTCCTTGTAAAAAGTCCCTCTCCAACTCTTTTGTAGCCCTGCTTTGGGTCCCAATTCATCTTCTTACTCTGTGCTTCAATGACATTCCAGATAACCTGGCAGTTTTGTCCATGGTCAGACGGGGTGGGAGATGTTTACAATTGGGTTTCTGAGCACCAGGAGCCCCATGGTTCCATGTCACATACTGCTTGGCATCCTGCTAGTGGGCATACTTCTGCTATCCTTTCAACCATCCTCCCTCTCAGCTGAACCTCCAGTGTTGTCCAGAGCCTACTGAAGTGAAATGTGTTTTTTGTCAAGTTCAACAGGCTTCAGCTCAGGCTTCCAGTATATGTGTCTCTCACTTTCAAACACAGCTACCCCAGTTCAGACATAGTGTATCTGAAAGCTCCTGGCACCCATGTCCTGCAGCGAAAGCTACTCAGCTCTGAGCCACATTGCCAAGGACTTCATATCCTGAGTACAGGTCACCGTCTGGCTGAATGAGTGTCTCCAGCCAAACTGCCAGCATTAGCACCTTGTCCTTATGTGACTTTAACCCTGGTCAGTGCAGCAATGTGGCTGTGCTAGTCAGGACTGAAGCTGTGCATGGACAAGTTTTCTGGGGGCCCACCTACAGCTCTACACCCCCTTCTCTCCTGTCATACATGCATAGAAACACATATGTGTATGCAGAGCCGTGGGCATTTCCTGGCTTTGTTTCAACTAGCAGAAAATAAAAAGTGGGAACCTCTGGTCTAATCTGCAGGAACAAAATTCCTGAATTAATAAGTCTTCAATATCTAATTCACCTCCCTGTCCTAAGGAGCAAGCATAATGATTCCCTCCTTGCCTCTAACAAAAGCAATAAAAAGAAAAAAATTAAAATAGAAAATTCCTGAACAATGGTTTTTTTTCTTTATTGCAATTTTTTCTTTTTGCTTCTAACATAAGTTAGTGGGGGTACTTCTACACTCTTAAAATTAAAACAATCCAGACAAACAATATGTCAAGCTCTCTCCTGCTTCCTGCTGCAATTATTCCTAATGTTTGGCCTCAGATCACAGGCAGCAGCAATCTCTATAAATACAACACTGGAGCAGAGAGCTCTTTCCAACAGAAACGCCTCCTGAATCATGTCAGGAATTTATGAGGCTGAGAATGGGCCAAGTTTGAATTATGTTCTGGATCAAATGGCATTGCATAGGTGGCTCTGATCAGCTTTGCAGTGGTGGGATGAAGATGGAATCCTCCAGATGGAGGAGTGGAAGGATATTTACTGATTTAAAAAAATAATAAGTTAAAGCTGACAGTGACAAGAAAAGGCATTGGTATTTTAAAATTCAGGCTCTGCCAGACAGAGCCAGCAAGGAAAAAGCTTTAACAAGTCTAGATTCCACTGCATCTTGTGTGTGTGTGTACTATTCTTACTGCTAAATCTCCCTGGACGACTTTGTGTCTGGTACATAGGAAGAAGCAATACCCATACTACAACCTGTTCCCCTCTAAATTGCATTGTCCTGGGGATATACTTGCCGATTTGGTGCCTGCTGTCATTGCAAACCGTTTGGACAAGGTGTCATCCAGTGGGTTTTGTTCAGTGTCTACCTCCCATCAAGTGTAAAGTAAAGTATTTTGCCCATCTGAGACCACATTGGGTTAGACAGAATTCTCCTCAGAGCCACATCAGCTCCCTACACCTCAATAAACAAAATGAGGGAGGGACAACTGTGAGGAGGTGGGCTGGCATGTGGTCTCCACTCGCCAGCTCGGAAGGTGCAGCACTGAGAAATATTGGAAGCTGCGAAAGAAGCACCAACATTTATTTTCTTTTACTGAACATTTTACACCTTTTCACCACATTTTCCTGAATCATGAGATAATCAGTGCTGCAAGTCATAGATCTCACTTGTGCACCAGTCCAGACAGACCAACACTTTCTTTAATAAGCAAATTGAATACGGAGTGACTGCACAGCCCTAGATAAGGATTTTCCAGGGGGCAACTCTTGGTTCAGGTTTTTTGGGCAGGGATGCCTGCGTCATGATGTGCTGAGTTTGGCTGGGGTTTTCGTCACAGTAGAACAAAGTATGCTTTGGATTTGTCCTGCAAACAGTGCTGATGACACAGGGATGTTTTCATTATTGACAAGAAGGACTTAGACAGGCCTTTTCTTCTCCCCACTCCACCAGTGAGGAGTCTGGGAGTGCACAAAGAGCTGGGAGGGGACACAGCTGACCCCAACTGACCCAAGGGATATCCCAGACCATACGGCATCATCCTCAGCATATAAAGCTGGGGGAAGAAAAAGGAAATGGCAGGAGTAGAAGGGCCACAGAAATTACCAGAGGTGAAACACCTCTCCTATGAAGACAGGCTGAGGGAGGGGAGAGAGGAGAGGAGAGGGAAGGAGAGGGAAGGTGAGGTGAGGTGAGGTGTGGTGAGGTGAGGTGAGGTGAGGTGAGGTGAGGTGAGGTGAGGTGAGATGAGGTGAGGTGTGGTGAGGTGAGGTGAGGTGAGGTGAGGTGAGGTGAGGTGAGGTGAGGTGAGGTGAGGTGAGGTGAGGTGAGGTGAGGTGAGGTGGCTCGAGGGGGACCTTAGTGACCCTTCCAGTGCCCAAAGGTGCTCCAAGAGAGCTGGAGGGGGACTTGGGACAAGGTCCTGGAGTGACAGGATGAGGGGGAATGATTTCCCACTGACAGAAGGCAGGGTTAGATGGGATATTATTATCTCAATCCATTAGTTTCCTTTTACCTTTCCAATTCATTCTCTTATCCCACTGGCTGTGTGGTGCTTACTTGCTGAGTGATGTTAAACTACAATACAAGTTTTGGAGCCAGACTCCATGACCTTTGAAGGACCTATGACATTCTCAAAGGCCCCAGTTAACATTTTGTAAAGACGACGCTCCCAGATGTCAAACTCAAAAGAGAAATATAATATGTTGACCAAGGTAGCACCCATGCATTCACAGGGAGTACAGGGGTCATGGAAAACTGATGTCCTCTGTTAACTCTTGGACCAATTTGCTGACTGTCATGACAAACTAGCATTTGGTGCAGCACCAACTACACTGACTCTACAGACAATGGCAGGAGATGGGCAATTGCAAGAGGACAGTTTATTCACCATGTGGAGGAATGTGGAGGAAATTTTTTCTATATGCCAGTGCTTAGAAGCAATGCTTGTCCTTGGCTTCTCGTTTATATGCCAGCTCAGGGATGTGGTATAAACTATTTTTCACACTGTCCATGCTGTTTGTAATATATATGATGAGGGGAACTAGAAGGGAAAAAGAAGAGGTCTCTATAAATAAATGAGGATATCCTACAGAGCCATAAGGAAGTATGTGTTTAACAGAGGGAGATAAGCACCAAAAAAAAGGAATATCTGTTGAAACAGCTCTTATCTTAAGGCTAAAAGCTCCTTCAGCTTCAGCAGGAGTTCCAGAGAATGAACTGTAGGTCTGGTACTTTTGCATTTGAATACAATAGAACTGCACCCTAGATTTGCCTGGGTCAGAAGCCAGGATGGTACTGCAAAGGAAAGAGTCATTACTTGCTTTTTAAAATACCTTTTCAAACAATTGTTTCTGACAATAGATAGGTAGGACACTAACTGTGTATATAGGGGCTAATTTAGTCATTTTTTGATCATTACTTTTGTAAGGACAAGGTTCTATGTAGAGATGATTTTTTAAAGTGACTCTCCCCAGGTTGTAAAGATTTAATTTCATTCTCCTGTGGAGGCAGATGAAGTCAGTTTAAGGACAAGATATTGCCCCAGCTCACACCTACATAGCCTGCAGGGCTGCACCGTATGTTCACATCTTCTCCAGCCCCTCCGCACATAAGCTGCAAATATGTAGACTTCTTGGCTCTCCTTCAGTGATGTGTAACTTAAACCCTCATCTGTGTGACCCCTGACTTTTGCCTCAAACCTTACAACTTGTATATCATTACTGAGTTCCTGTCCTATCATTCCTGGGCCTCCTTTGGACTTTTCCATCAGCTTCACTGGAAGAGGAGTTCCCATCTTTTTCCAATATTTTTCCACCCAGCTCTGTAATTCCTGGGACTAGTCCATAATGCATAATATCCCTCTTCATGCTCCTGCCAGGTAGGCCTTTATTAGTTTTTGTCTGCAAGTCAGATCATTGTCTGGATTGTTGTGTGACTAAGTCCTGGACGAAAACAAGATCTGTGTGTTCATTCTGTCATCATTTCCAGCACTAAAATAGCCCTAATTAAAATAATGTAAGAAAACAAACGAAGAAACAGAAACCATCCACTCCTACCCTTTATTTCCAAAAGCTATCTCATTAATGAAACAATGCTCCCAAAATTTGGCTTCAAATGTTACAGCTCAAGCTCAACAGCTTTTGTCACCTTTGGCAGATTTTTATTGCTGTTTCCTTCAATGCCGGTCAATATTAGCATAATAGAGACTTTGATGCTAGAATGCAGTTATGTCTTTGAAAACAAGTCCTGGGTCTGTTGAGAATGCCTCTTAATATGAAAGAAATATCTGAATTTACTTAATTTGTGCAGGGATTTTCCTTTCAGTAGCCTGGCTGGCCTTGGTGGAATAATAGCTAAAAGAAATGCTGTGCCCTGTTATTTGCTCCTTTCTCTTTGTTTTTCAAAGGTCAAGATTGCCTAAGCTGCAGCTCTGCTAAAATGGAGGAAAATCTGATAATCGCTGTAAAGGCACAACAGAAGATGCAGCTGGATTTTTGTAGGGGAAGCAGCTGTGGGATCTGTTTTGAATGGGTAGGATTTGGGGAAATTCCTAAAGACTGGGAATACGTGTGGCGTTTCTGAAGTGCAACATACCTGGCAGATAGAGCATGAACTTCAGTGTTTATTATAGTAATAACACATGGCCTCCAAGAGCAGAGCACTGTACAGAAGGCAGACATTCAGGGGCTCGTAAGCCTGCTGGCATATGTTTTGGATGCTCATTCAAATCCAGCCTGGCTTGTCAGCAGTGAAAACCTGCATCCCCTCACTACCTAGAGTCAGTAAGGAGACATATGTCCATTTTATAAAAGCCAGAAGCTGCCCTGTATGATCTCCTTGTCAGCAGAGAGATGGGTGCTGAATGAGCTGCTTCCTTCAGGCTCACTGCAAGAGAGGCTTTTCCTCTTTCATATTATTTCTGAAGACACAAAAAGCCTCTCACGTTGTTTGACTGAGGCACACCAATCTGACCCTTGCAGATGAACTCAGCTGGGAAGCCTGCCTCATTTGCCCTATCTGACCAGGGATGTCCGGAGGAACGTTCCACAAGGATGCTTGAAGATAAAATAAGGGCACAGCTGTCCTCTTTGAGGTGGGCTACATGCAAGTCTTAGGAGTCTTGTCCCAACACTTGCAGAAATGGGACAGCAGTGTTCTTGTACTCTCAGGGGTGAACAGAAGAGGCTCATGAAGCAGACTGACTGGGAGATGAGTTGTTGGCCTTCACACTTTCACAGGCTGGCTCTTCCAGGTCAACAACAAGAATGTTGTGTCAAAAGATGCAAATTCATCAGGTCACAGCCTGGATTGCTTTTCCAGTAGTGAATTTTCAGTCGTTTGCTCATTAAGCAAACAGAGCCCAAAGTGTGTCCATGTTTTTATACCAGTCCATTGCCTGAGGCTCCTACCTACCTACCTGCCTCTTCCATCATAGTCAAGTCACTCATCTTCCTGTAGACCACATCCAGGCTGTCGAACTGATTCAGATAACAAGCACTATGGCAGAAGGTCCATTCACATATATAATAGCATATCCATTGCAGTATTCACGCATGGGCACGGACTCTGCACACATGGAGGAAAAAGTGCAAAAGCCTTTATTGCGCATCAGAAATTCCCTTAAATACCAGTACCTACAGGATATCACATCATATAAACAGGAAAGATGTTCATCTCAGTGTCTCCCAATCACCTGGAGTATTTCCCAGACATTGCCTATTATGGTGAAGGGTAAACAATACCTTACAAGGTCAGAAACTGCAATTACCACATCTCATAGGGCTGACACTGTTCAGAAACCCAAAATCCTCTCTCAGCCCTTCCCTGGTGACCTGGCTGTAAACCCAGGATCACCTCCAGGTCTGAGAACGAGGCTCTTTCTAATCTCTCTTCCAGCACACAGTGCATCCCAACAATCCATGGTCATGCTGCATTAGGCCTAGACGTTTGCTGTAAGACCTGCAGCAATGTCAAGATACACCTGGAATGTCAAACCTATGCATTCTGGTTTAAAGACAAGCTGGGTTTTCTTTCTTGAAGAGCAGTCCACATCTACTGCCCCTTTGTGGAGACTAAAACCACCATTTGTGAATAGCTGGATGCTGGGGCTCAGAGTCACCACCCAATTATGGGAGCCTATATGGCATTGCCACATGTTGGCTGAGGTCTAGGAACTATCCCAATGCATACTCTCCATGCAAGGCAAGCAGAAGTTGGACTGTAAGCTGGGTTGATGTGAATGACCTCACATTTGGCTGCCATGGTTTACCCTGGATTGGATAACCCTGTTATATAACTTTGTTGTGCTGGGGACTTAACCAGGGGTATTTCTGGAGACTTGCTAGGTTTAGAGTGTTGCCATGTGTCTTGCCAAAGGAAGATTTCTTGGAGCCACCATTTTCATCACATAAAAGGGAAGTGGGAAGTCTGATGAATATACATCTCACAAACTATGTCCAGTGTCTTCACTGGCAAAAGTCTTTCTTGCTTTCTAAAGACATGATTCCCCTAAATCCACAATAATTTCTTCTGTAGTGCTAAAGCAAAAAGGGTTGTACTTCCAATTGCCTTGAAGTCCAGTTGCAGAGCTGGTTTTTATTGTCACACACAGCTCAGGGTTGCCAGCAGACTGCCTGGTCCACAGCACATGGCATTTGGCATTTGGCCTCCTCTGAGTCCTGTGTGATACCTCATGGCCCTAGTTCATAGCAATTATTGAAGGAGGAGTGGGGGGACGTTCAATTCAACGTGTCTGAAATATTAAGTGGGCTGTGCTGCAGCCTGCCAGAGCAATGTTTTTATAACAAGAAATTGAGGGTAGGTGTTATGAGCTCTGAGATGTGGCATAAAGACTTGTGGGGGTATTTGAAGCTGCAAAGCTTGCCGGGACAGTATCGAAAGACTGCGCAGGGCAAGAGGGAGCCAAAAGTGGTATGGTCTCATCAGCAACACCCGCTCTACTAAATAAAGCTGAACGGGGCTGATTCACCAGCCCTGAGGCGTAGTGTCACAGCATAGCTTGTGTCCAAACACCTCGCTCTTCTCTGCCTGAGAGCAGGGTTTGGGAGTGAGCTAACAGCAAAGCCGCTTGGACAGTTAGTGCTCCAAGATCTGAACCTGCACCCTGGTGCTGAGCTTTTAATGGGACACCCTCCCTTTTGGCTGAGGGTGAAAGAGCAGAGAAGGCTGCTGTGCTGCTAAAGTTCTTTATTTCATAGTCTCAAAGTTTTTTGAAGGCAGAGTCTGAAGGGGATACATAATAAAGCCAAGCAGCAGCAGCAGCAGCAGCAGACAAACAGCAAGCGAAAACAGTTTCTTCTTCTTTTTTTCTTCTTTCCACAACCTTACAGAAGTGTTGATTATATTTGTTAATTGACCAATAAAATTAACACACGATTCTAGTTTTTCTTTTTTAACCTATCCTGCTCTAATTCTAATAGTCGTAAATCTTACTCAAGTATTGCATAGGTATTACACAGATTTGTGTACATAGTTTCTATCAGCTCTTATTGTTTATGTGAACACTCTATCTAAAAAATGTGAGCAGTATAGTTCCATCTATGTTTTGTCTAAAGTGGAGAAATTCTGCGAAAGGGTAACACTGCTGCAGCAGAAACTGTGCTTTAGGTCTCTTTGCTGCAGCTTTTCAATATATAAAGCACTTAGCATATATTTCTACTAAAAGTTAAAAATCTATATTTCTATTTCACTTTGATGTGACTTCATGTATCTCAGCTTATCCAAAGGTTTTAATTCAGCCCCTGTGCTTTGGCTTTTCTCTGGGCCTGGGTCCAGAGAAGCTCTCACTCCAACACCCTGGAACCTCTCTTACTTAGCAGTAAAGATACTCTCTGAATCCCAGGAATGAGTTCAGGGATATTTAAGGCAACTCCTCTATGAGAATTAGCTGCTTAGAAGTAGCTGCTTAGAAGCAGCAAGGACCTTCTCATGGGGACTGCTAAGGACTTCAGATTGTATTACAAAATGTGATCTGAAACTTAATGATTGCCCAGCTCTCCTTCATCAAACACAAGAGCAGCAGCACCATTCATCTTCAAGTACAAGGATGCTCCAGAAGAGAAGACCATCACTTCTTCTGATAGCCCTTTCCATAGGCCATTCACACAGACTATACCATTACTAAAAAGTGTAACTTTGCATGGGAGCATCAGACTCAGAACTTCTCAGACAATGACGAAACATTCACTGATCTCCTGCCACTAAAACAAAGTGGACCCACATTCTTGGAGGTGTCTGTTTCTCATTCCTGTTACATCTGAATGATCCTCAAGCACATAGGAAAGCAAAAATGTTATCTTGCAGGTAGAGGATAAAAGGGACCACATGAAATATCATAGGAAAATGTCACATCAGTAATCTGTGCCTTTCAAGTAAATCCTGTGCACACCACTGACAAAGGTCACCTTGTTGGAGAAACTAAAATTTTGTACCATGTAACTCAATAGTTTTAAATAACATCATAACATACCAGTTATCTTAGCATCTTCCTTCCTATGCTATGCAAAAGTTGGCTAATAAATCCCAAATGTTCCAGATGTTTTATGACCAAATACACATTAGCCTGGCTAGCTATCACTCAGAAAAAGGCTTGTTAGGCAGCTCTTCGCCATTAATATTTTTGCTCAGATATTCAACAGCCTCATCCACCTAGATCATAAAATGTCTGCCCAATCCTGCAGACTGTTAAAATGTATGCCTGCAGACATTTACGGTCACATCTGGAAAAGTCCATGCTATCATAATGACTTCAATACAGATTTCATCAGAAGACACATGGAAATTAAGCTGGATTCACCCAACCCCTTGCAAGCTGTTCCACACTAAGCACATAAGAGCTGATTCCTTCTGCTTCAGGGTCTGCACAAGTGGTGGTGCTCCACTTTGTTTGCATGTGAGTCTCCAGGAGTTGGATAAAGCTGCCAGGCTAGAGTTATGCCATTTTCCCTATTCCCGCAATTCTGTCCCTGACTCTGGCTCTGCACATTTTGAATTCCTGAATGCCCCTGGGACTCTGGTGCACAATTCCTTCTCCGATATTTGCTAGAATGATGAAGTCATATTTTCTTCTCTGGAAAGGAAGAAACACCAGGCCTGACTGTGACTTATTTAACAAGTGATTTACGTCAAGACACAGTTCCAGTGTTTGTTTCAGTGCTAATAAGGACTTGGTGCTCTCTAGTTATCACAAAATCACAGAATGGTTTGGGTTAGAAGGAACCTTAAAGATTGCTTTCCAACCCCCCTGCCATGGGCAGGAACACCTTCCACTAGACCAGGTTGCTCCAAGCCCTGTCCAACCTGGCCTTGAACACCACCAGGCATGGAGCAGCCACAGCTTCTCTGGGCAACCTGTGCCAGGGCCTCATCACCCTCACAGGGAAGAATTTCTTCTCAATGCTTAATCTAAACTTGCCCTCTTATTCATGAGATGATATGCCCACTAATTCGTCCTCTTGTTTTCTAGTTGCCTTTGCTCTGTGGTGTGGTAAAAATGCTGCAATGAATTGCCCATGATATGATACAGTGATATGGCTTAATGGTGCCTCCAGAACCTCACCACCACACACCTTGTGGGCTGCTCTGGCAATAGCTGTGGCTGGAGGAGAGCAGACCAGAGCAGCCCCTGACCTGTGGTTGCACTGCTCCAGCTGATGGAGCACAGATCAGTTGGAAGATGGTCATGCTTTTTGCAATGCTATCTTTCAAATGGTCAAGGCTGCAGGGTCATATTTTCCTTGTAAATGTCTCAGTCTGCTCCTGGGGCTCAAAACATGAGACTTTGGGGACTTTGCCTGTGAAAAGTCTGTTTCAACACAAAAGATAAGATATATAGATCAGTGAAGACAGCATGAAATTTTGCAAAACATAGAATCATAGAATATCCTGGGTTGGAAGGGATCCATAAAGATCATTGAAGTCCAACTCCTGGCCCTGCACAAGACCATACCAAGAAACATACCATGTGTCACACCATTAAAAACATAGAAATGTTTCTTCCTTTAAGAAACCCTCCAATATCACAAATCCAGTATTAGAAATCTTTCTGAGAAAAGGTCTTTTGTTTTGGTGAGCATAGACAGATTTTCACTCCTAAATTTGATTTCAGGCCAGGAAGGGCAAAAGTCCTTTTCATGAAAATTAAAAAACTGGGAAAGAAGTACAAAGTTTACAAATTCCTTTCAATGCTCATCCTTACTTTACCATCCTTACTGGAAACCCACTGGACCTGAAACCTTTCTGGCTTGAAAACCAATCAGGCATTTTAAAATACAGCCTTGAGAAGCAATCAGTGACTTCATTACCTTCTTTTCCTTGATTGTTCCACTTAGTTTTCTCCATGGTTCCCAATCCTCTGCCTTCCAGACCACCCTTAAACTTACTACCTACCTTTTTGTGCACACAAAGGATCCAGACTTCCCACTCATTTCTACAGCTAGGTCACAATCAACTATATAGGCTTATCAAAACCCCACACATGCTGTGTGAAGAACTCAGCCTTGAGCTGACTGACACTCCTGATTCCCTTTGCAGAGCCTTTCCTAGGGATGCAAAGCAGCGAGGAAGTTGGTGTCAGTGCCCTGACACACACTCTCTTGCACCCTCTTTGCAGGCCAGGCAGTCTGCAGGCTGTGAATTGGGCTGAGAAGAGGTCTGTATCTTTTAATATTCCTTCTCCTGGCAGGGAGCTTGGCCAGCGTTTAGAGAAGAGGGCCTGTTTCTCCAACCCACTCTAGAAAAGGTTACAACATCTGCTTGCCAGTGAGGAAGAAAACCACACTATAAAGATCCCATCTGTTTTCTGTTTTGATGTGAAGCCAGAAAAAAGAGTTGGTTTTTCATTTCCCCAGATGCTCGAGGAGCTCAGCTCCTCACCCTCCTATCCATGCAGCAGAAATGGACGGTGCTAGAAACTGGCAAGGTTTGGCGGTGCCATGAAGACCTTGTGGACTGATTCACCAGCCTCCTGCCTAATTTCTCAGCACAGATAGGCCCCTACTTCCCCTGCAGACTTCTTGTGAAACCTGAACTTCTCCATGCACTCAGGGGTGGGGCTAAGACCTCCACCTGAGGCACAGACCTCTGTGGCCCAGGTGATCCTCATGCAATGAAACTCTCAGGAGTTTTTTCTTGAAACCACAGCTCCCAAAGTTAGCTGAGCTGCAGAGACAAGGAAACTAACCACTTCTGAAGCTTTTTGTGATCAATCCCTGGTCCTTGCTGTGTGCTCCTCTCTCTGAACAGCATATAAAGGGATTTCATAAAGGAGGAGCAAGCACAATAGAGGTGCAGATGTTCCCTGAGGAGGGATAAAAGAAGAGACCTACAACCGGTGTGTTGCTTGACTTCAGGCCACAGCTATAACAGGATATCCCTCTTCTGCCTCTGTTACGCGTCCTGGAGGATTATAAGGGTGATAGCTACATGAAAATGAGAGAATGTCCTATAACGACATCCAGGAGGAATGAAGATAGATCTGTTTCAGTACAAGAACCTTCTCTTGTAGAAGGAGGACTCATGTATAACATATAAAGCTGTTGGGAGACAGGTTCAGGACAAACAAAGGAGTAAGCTCTTTAGCCAACATCTATTGGGATATAAGAAGGTGACAGGAGCCCAAGGGGAGAATGCACAGTTTCAGGAAAGGGAAAGCAAAGGGTTACAAAATGCTTTAAGCTTCCAAGGCTATGTCTGTATTAAAGAGTCAGCTAGAGCTAGAGCAATGTCTCCAGCTCTGTTCCATGACCACAAAGACTGCTTAAATCTTAGCTTACTCCCCATCATGGCCAAGCACTAGTGAGTCCAGACAACATACAGGCATGGTCATTCTAGCAAAGGGCAAGGATCACTGACAAAACTCAGTAGGGGTGAAGTCATCTCTTTGAGTGATAAAATCCATCTGGTTGCAAGTTCTGCTGTGCCATTTGCCATGGGCAGCCAGTGAACAGGATCCAGCCTGGTTTATTTACTAGTCAAAGGCAGCCAAAGATGCAGGTATCTCAGGGCTGTGCTCAGGCACTGGAGTCCAAGAAAGAAGAGAGATTTCCAACATGTGTCTCTCTCTTTGGCAGTGCCTGTTGGCTGGACTGAGACATTCCCTGGTGAAATACTTCAGGCTGCTGTGATGCTGAGATGCCAGTGGTCCTCACTTAGGTATGTCCGTCTGGCCTTGCTCCATCTGCTCACAGGGCTGTGTCTCCAGTAGACCTTTCCCCTTTTCTGTGATCCAGGGAGTTTTAAAAACAAGTAAAATAGAAGCTGGGATGGGTACCCAAAGGAACATGGCACCTGTGACAGGAACACAGTGTCCCATTAGTACCTCACACCTTCCATGACCAACAGAGCTGTTCTGGTAGAAGCAGTTTGTCTGATGAGGTTTCTGCAAGTGAGAATAATGTGGTCCATCTGGTAGCTCCAGAGCTGGGATTTAAGCCCAGCAGCTTGGTCAAAGTCCAAACAGAAAGTTCAGCTGTAGCTGGGACATTATATTTAAAGGATATTGTGTTTTTTCACTCTCAAGCACATTCTTTTGAAGTCCTGGTTGTAATCAAGCACAAAGGACAGCAGAAAAATTAATTGGTTTCTAAGAGCAATGCCTTTCTTGGACTTACTATGCCCATACATTTAGCATGTTTCAAAGGTGACTTAGGCAGAATTATCTGAGTTTATCAGGTCCAAGGGTTTGGGATTATTATCACTAAATTAATTCAAATAATAAAAATAATTCACCTAGCTCCACAAGGTCTAAGTATCCCAAATATAACTGATCATTGAGTAGACTAATGCTGAACTACTCCAGCAGTGTGCTACCTTATCAAAGAAGATCTGGGCTATTGTACACAAGGATGAAACATGTCCCTGATGCCAATTTCTCAACACTGCTTCTAAAGGGAATCCAGGATGAACTAGCTCAATTACAGAGCTAGCATATCTAGGCAGATGGGATATTGTCCACCTTGGATTCTCTTGAAACCTCAACTCACTGCCAAAGTTTGCTGGAACTGGACATGTAGAAAAGGCAGCCTCTGAAAGGATGGAGGTTGGGCAAACAGACATTCATGAAGGTGGAAGAAGAATGTTAAAAAATACTCATATCCTTAGCAAATTCGGGTCCAAAACGCAGTTCTTCTAACTTACCAGGACTTGCCACCTCTCCTACAGCTCCTGGCTCCGAGAGGCAAACTCTGTCGAAGTTTGCTGGGAGATTTAGGATATTGCCACTCCCAAGAGTTCATTCCTTTCCTAACTCTCTGCCAGGCCTAAGCTTACCCCATGAGAGGAGCAGAAAATTCCATGGGTTCTCAGACGCTCCTAATCAGAGGTACTTATATTGATTCTCACTGCTTGAATTCATTTGTCCCAGGGACCAATCCATCAATTTTGTGAAAAAATTAAATACCCCAAATGCTGCGTCCTTTTTTTCCTTCGTACTGTACTGTCCTTCCTATCCTTTCATATGCTGGTTGGACACCTATTTCCACCTTCTTACCACCTGAGTATCCAGCCTGTGGGCTGCATCCGTCACAGTTCCAGATGCCTCTGGAGGCCTCTTAGATCCCTGTAAAGCACTGTGGGCTCCAGTGGGCCTTCCAGGTGTCGATGCCTTGTATGGGATATTCAGCACCTTAGCTTGGCCATGATGTAGGAGGGAGCTGAGGCCATTATCACCCAGCTCCCATCTGTTTTGCAAAGACAAGTCCATCTTTCCACTTTTTTAATCATGCAAACAATGTGGGAATACAAAGGACAGGGGAAAAGGAAAAAAAACAAACAGGGCATAAAATACAACTGTATTTTTACAAAATGTTCTTCTAGCTAATATAATACACAGTCCAATGCACTTTACAAGACAGGCCCTCAAGAATCTGCTACCAAGTACCAGAATTCCTATCTTTAGCTGGTATAAATCATTGCATCTGATTTACACCAGCTGAGAGGCAGGTCACAATTGCCTAATTAAATAGCTTCTCTTTGAGCAGAAAGCTAGACTTTATAAAAGTGTAACTGTGAATTACTTTATATAGCCATTTAATGGAAAGAGAGAGAATGCACCAAAAAAAAAAAAAGCCAGGAAAAGCAAGAGAGAGAAGAAGAAAGAAAAGGGAAGAAAATAAGGAAAGACAGAAAGAAAAAGTGAGAGAAATATATTTATACATTTTGGGAGTTCAGTTCCTTTCATTGTGAAAGAATGGGAAAGTTTGGGAAGCCCAGACTAAATAACTCACAATGATAACAGGGTGATACCGAGAGCAGTAAAACTAATTTATTGGGCTGAGTTTATCTGATTCCAGGGAAAGTGAGTACTGCTGAATGCAGCTCTGACTGTGCTTGCGTCTGACAAGACACACAGTTCAGATGCAAAATTACATTAAGCAGATGTAGCCCATTAAGAAGCTGAGCTTGAAAATGTACTTTATCATGTCAAGGCAAATCCTAGTTGAAAAGTTAGGCTTCAAAAAAACCCCTGAAAACTGCAAGATGTTCTATTTTGGGCTTTATTGCTTTAATCTTTTTTGTGTCAGTCATAGTTACAGGGTGATGATAAATGTAGACCCACCTCCACTGTATTTCTAACATAACTCCATTACCTACCCTCAGCGAGAGCAGAGAAAAGCCCCTTAACACAAAACCCAGCAGAACCAGTCCTGGGTTCAATTATAACCCAGAACTGGGTGACGTTGGCCAGATCTCAGAGGCAAACCAGCTAAACCACAAATCATATGTTCCTACCTCAGCCTGGGCTAAAATGTAGAATGGCAGAGGAAGCACAGCCAGTTCAACCTTTCCTTGCACCCATCCATCATGGAAACAGTGCTGGGTTAGCTCATGTGTGGGGTATCCAAGATACGACAATTCTCACTCCAGGTGCCTCTCTGCATGAGAGCACCTGAAAATATGTGGGATATTGTGCAGAAGGAGAAAATGAATGGGATTCAAGATCTGTGGAGTAACATTTGGTTGTGCTAAAAGAGGGTGTGAGTATTATTTAATAAAAATGTTGGTGAATTCCCATACCAAATTTCTTTATATCTAGCCTATTTATGCATCCATATTAGTTATAAAACTGGGAAGTAACACTTGTTCTGGATTAAACCAGGCCAAAATATACATCATGGGACTCAATTCTCACTACTGAATTTAGGTGACTAAAAGGCACTTTGGAGTATCTTCCCCCTGACAGCTGTGGGGGTTTTTTGCCTTTGGAGTATAGCGTGATTCTTCATGATTCCTTTATTCTCGTGTATTTCATCCAGTACACACACCACTGACAGAAATGTTCAGAAACACCAGCAAGATATCAAAAAGAAAGAAGGTCAATCTCATTAGACTGGCCAAGATAATTTTGAGGAGAAAAACCATGATGTTGAAAGCATGGTCAGTGTCTTTCTGTGCAGGAAGATCTCTCAGCTTATCTAAGTCTCCTAAAGGTAAGCTAGTGCACTTAGGCTATTAACCAGATGACATAGAGTAATGGAAAATACTTTGCAAGGAGAAATCCTCTGCTGGCAATTCAGTGTTCATGTAAAACACAGTCGCTGTATGGTGTTCATTTTGTTCTTTGAAGTTTTTTTGTTTATGCTTTATTATCTGAAATATCCTCCTTAATGGTTGGGGAAAAAAAGAGTTAATTTGTACCAGAGCAATTATCAATACAAGTCAAGTTCAGGGGCTTTGAGTCTGACATTTGATTGCAACTGTAAAGTGGACAGTGCGCTTGAATGGTTTGATTTTCTTTACAAACTCCATGAAAAGTAACTTTTTTAGTTTCCTTGGAATTCTGTGCAAATCGCAAGATGAAAATGTTCCCTCTAATGGAGAGAAAAGGAAAAAGTAAGTCTAACCAGCTACATTCACATGTTTACAATGCTTGATTTCATTCATTGAATTTCATTGTTTTATTTGGAAGTGTCTTTAGGCACTTTATGTAACATAATAGATACCAGCTGTAATCATTTTGGGCATAGGAGTTATATAGGCTCATTCTTTGATGCTGATAGTCCAGCTACACTTAATAACTAATTAGCTTGGTTTATAACAAAACCAAACATCAAAATGAAAGGACCTCTATGACAAGCATCAGGCTAAGGATAAGCCTCACCTGACTTCCAACATCTGCTCAATGGATATCTACATGAAAAGATTTACACTAACTCCCGATAGACATAATTCATCTTATCCCAATCCTCTCTTAGGAGGCATGCCAGGTTTCTACACTCTGAAAATATCTTTATTGCAGAGAGCTGAGAAAATCTTGCTCCAAAACCTGCCCAATGAATTCCTGCTGAGGCAGTCCATTCAAGAGCTTGTGATTTGGGGCTGTAAGATCTGGAGGTCAGACCTGGACTATGTGTGTCAGTGGCACTTATGAGGCAGAATGAGCCTGATGGCTTTGCACAGCTAATTCTTGGGTGTCATCCAGTTTGTTGGTCCATGGTAGATGTGGAAGAGCCCTTGGGACCAGTCTGTGAAGGGAAGAAATTGTCCTCAAGTCCTTGCATCCCCAGATGCAGGGGTGCAATTGAATTGCTTAAACATCAGTACTGCTTGAAATGCCCTTGAGTGTCCCTTGGATGTTCCTCTTCCAGCCCTGGTGGGCAGAGAATTCTCACAAGGACAAGGTCACTCTGAAGTGCCTCACATGGTACCAGATGCTTCACTGCAAACTGCTGAGAGGAGTCTTCCATCCAGTGGAGAAAAAGTTATGTGTGGGAGTCAGGGCAAGCTGGAGAGTTACTGCTGTCTTAAATCAGGCCATTCTTTGCAGGTGTCATCTCAACACTTTTATGTCACACCCAAGAGCTGCTTCTCAAGTGTGGATGCACAGGGAGTTGCTTGCTGTCATCTCCCACTTTCCCCAAAAGCAAAGGTACTTCCAGCTCAAACCTCCCACAGCTCACACACTACTGGCAGCAAAGGAAGCACCTGCAGAGGTGAGCAATGAAGTGGGGTTTTAATCTGTCTGAGCCATATGAGGAGAGCAGCTCTGGGCAGAGCAGAAATTTAGAAAAGAACAGTTTTCCTGCCTGAGCCTGATCCTGGTCAACATGTGCAGCACTTTGTAAAATTAATTGCATCTTGAGTGGAAAGTAGCTGCAGGTGGTGTGTGTTTTCAGTGTCTGCAGGCAGCACAGGAAGATTGGGATCCTCCTGTGCATGATGGACCTCACTGACTTGGGGGTATTTGACACTGGCACTGGTTGCCCAGAGAAGCTGTGGCTGCCCCATCCCTGGAAGTGTTCAAGGCGAGATTGGACAGGGCTTGGAGCAGCCTGTTCTAGTGGAAGGTGTTCCTGCCCACAGCAGGGGTTTGGAATGAGATGAGTTTTAAAGTCCCTTCCAACCCAAACAATTCTTTGATTTGAGATATGCCTACCAGTTTGTTTCCTTTGATGACACAGTTGCTGCTATTAATGGCTTTCATAATGACACAGATTTTAGCATCTTATCCTAAATTTCAAACTATTTTAGGATAATTCAAAACTTGAAATTTAGAATGAGAAACAACAGAGAAGGAAGGATGCCCCTTAGAATGGATCTTAAATCTCTATTTCCTCTGAAATACAGCATGAATTTTGAGAAAGCAGCCAATCCTCAAGGATGCTGAAACTGGGCTATCACACACCCTAGAGCTTCAGACAAACACAGGATTGTGAGCACCCAACTTTACCTGGATTAATTTTTGTAGTTCCACCTTCACTCCAGTTCATCATTCATCACCACTGAGCAACACTACAGACCTCATCCTGGACTGAGCAAATTAAAAAATCTGAAAGGAACATGCATCTTTATTTTAAAAAGCCCATTTGCCAGCAGTTGCCACTTATAGAGGTCTGAGATATTGATAACTGGCATATATAAGATTCAATTATTCAAGGTTTTCAGTGCTTTGGCCCTAATTCAGGAAAACACTTATACACACCTTTGCCTTAAGCATGTGAGCCATCCCTGTCCAAGTTGTTGCTGTGTCATGCGAGTGGGCAGACTTCACAGAGTAAATCAACCCATGAAAATTGGGGTCTGAACATCATCCTTACACTGACAGCAGCACAAGAGTTCTGGACCTATGTTATGGATCTGGTGGCTTTCTCCTAAGCTCTGTAGTCCTGGCAGCATGTCCATTTACATCCCAGCTCCTGCAGTTGTGCAATTACATGATACCCTCTTCTGCTTTAAGAGAAATTTCAAGCCAGTGTGGTTCTGGTAAATATCTTGAAAAATTCCACTTAACAGAGCAAAAAAAGAAAACTTTCCACAAAGCCCAGAAAGAATCTTTAAAATTGAAAACTCATTTAATTTTTACAATACAGACAAAATACTGTCCACTTACTCTTAACAAAAGAAGAAGTAAAAACAATCCACAGTGTATTCTGTTGTTACTATTTTCATTATTATTGTTGCTCTCACAATTAGAAAACACAGCTAATGCTGCTTCCATGAACAGAGGGTAATTTTTGCTTTAGATGAATAAACCATAGCTCTGCTGAGATATTTAATCAAACTCTGCCTGACTGATGAAACTGGTCCTGAGAGGAAAACAAAACAAAACAAAACATGTTGTACATGTTAAAGTAATTAATCTCGAGTGGATTTTAAGTTTCCTGTTCTTTCTCCCCGCCTCTCAAATTTTGTTTTCTGCTCCGTCTTCCTTGCAGAGGAGAAAGTCATGCCCGTGATAGCTCTGATCTGCTCTTGGGAGCAAAATAATGGTGTTTCACAACCCCCTGTCTGATGCAGGGAAAGGCAAATCCTTTGTCACAGGGTGGAGGTCTAACAACAATCGATCCCAGGGCTGAATTTTCCTCTTGTTCCCCACATTCCCAAGTACCTCCAGAGCCTCCTCCCAGCACCTTCCCCAAACAGGTAGCCCAGAACTGGGCAGCACAAGTCTAGCTCACTTGGAGGATGGTGATGGTTGTCTACAGGAATCTGTTTTCTGGCAGGAAAAGGGATGGTCCCTCAGGGACTCTTCTATCACTTTCCTGATGGAGACACTACTAATTGTATTCAGATTTTTTTCTTTTTCCCTCACTCCCCTTCCCCTCACCAAGGGCTTTTCTAGCTGCATGTGAAATATTGTGGACTGCCTGCTTTAGTATAATTAAGATACTTTCTATTTTTGTAGAATAAAATACACAATCAGGTGAGAGTTTTTTATAATGAATGGCATTTGCCTACCTTATGGAGAAACCTAAATGATATAAAACTGGAAGGGGATAAGGATGGGGGGAATAAATAAAAAAATAAAAAGCCAACCAGATGTATACAGGGTATAAACCCTCAGATTTGGAAATAGCATTAAGTCCAAATTGTTTTATTAAATCATAGATTTAAAAAAAAAAAAAAAAATGCTACAAAGCCACCAGCATAATACTCCTCAAGATAGCTTGGCTGTTTCCCTCAGGGATAATAGTGTAAGACTGTGAAATAATAGTGTTTGTGGGAATAAATCAGATGTATTTTTCCAGCTAGTGTAAATCAACAGTATTGTGTAGTAGGCCATGGAGCTGGGCCAAATTATGTCAGCTGTTGGGGAGTGGTAAGACACGTTATAAGAAGGGAACTACAGCATCACCTGACAAAGACATTCATAGTAATTAAAGCCATTTTCTACAGTAGCTGAAAGATCTTAGTGTTTCAGAGCAAAGCCTTGAAAACTGCTTGCGGAAGGCCTGCGAAAGGGAAGGAGGGATATATTTTCCTTGCAAAGCTGGTTTGATCAGGATCCCTGCTGCATCAATAATTGAAATTGAGAGAAGTGACACTTTTCTCTTCTGGCCTCTCTGTGCTTTGCTGCTGATGCAAGGAATGAAGCATCAGGCTGCAAGGAGAAAGATGCACCATGAGTTGTTCCACCAGTATGGCCCTGTGTTATAGGTACTCTCTTTATTTCTAGTTTTTATGAAAAGGAAAAGAAAGCAGAAAGCACTGTCTACTGCTCATAGAAAGAAATTTTCTGAAAAAATTTGGAAATGCCAGAGTATCAAGAAGGAGACCATAGAATCACAGAATGGTTTGGTGTGGAAGGGACCCTTAGAGCTCATCTTGTTCTACCCCCCTGCCATGGGCAGGGACACTTTCCACTAGACCAGGTTGCTCCAAGCCCCGTCCAACCTGGCCCTGAAACTTCCAGGGATGGGGCAGCCACAGCTTCTCTGGGCAACCTGTGCCAGGGTCTCACCACCCTCACAGGGAGAAATTTCTTCCTATCTTCTAATCTAAACCTGCCTTATTTCGGCTTAAAACCATCAAACTGATGAGATGACCCTAGTTTGCTGGATGAAGCAGGGCTGTGTAACAAGGGAGGCTGCAGTTTATCAGACCCTGCCCTGTGTATGACTCTCACCTTGGGAAGGCACCCTGGGCACACTCTTAATACAGTGTGCAGCTGCTCCAGAGAAGACAAGGGCCCTGAAAATTAGCAATTATGGCAAAAGCAGTGTAACACTGTTAATTCATAGACTAACAGCCTAACACATGGGCTGGGGCCACACAGACTCTTTTCCCAAAGAAGCAAAGTTCAGATGAAGCCCATGATGGATTATCTAGAGGAGCCAGCAGAGATCTTGAACCTGGATGCCCCAAACTGCAAAACTCCAAACAATTCAGCCATTGCAGGTCAGCAACTTCAGTAACAGACATCTGTGGCATGAGGTGACGAAGTGTGAGTTACCACCATGATTAACATTCTGCTGTGGGTTCATTTCCCACCTGATGGATCTGCAGATGCCTAATTGGTTTACTGACTTCTTTTAATGCCTGATGATGATTTCTTCTGACATGAGAAAGCCAGTCAAAGATCACAGGTCTGACATGGGAGGAGAGAAATGCAGTTGAAAACAATGTAGTATAGAGCATTTCTTCCTTTTTACGATGTTTTCACCAAGCAGAAAGACTTATGACATCAGCAAAGGAGCAAGAAAAGGAGTCATTATAGAATGGCATTGAAATGCTCAACTTTTTCTTCAGTCAGAACATCTGTGCCTTGTTGTCTTCATCAGAAACTGGAAATAACAATAAAATTCCTTAAAAGAATGAGAGTAGACAGTTTCTTTACATATCAAATGAAGCCAAATTCTGGCATTGGAGAGCAGTGGGATTTGTGCCACCAGCCTGTCTGCATGTCAGCTTAAAGACATCCACCACTCATCACACCACAGATGCAGAGACGTTTTAGTCCATCAGCTTTTATGGGGTGACAGTAACACAAACCACTGACAAACTACGAAAGACCTCTTTTTGCCTGCTCATGACTGGGGGAGGGAAGGAGGCAAGGAGACCAAACCCATTACAGCAAAGCAAAATAGCTGAAGAGAACAAAATATCTCTAATTTTGCTCTTATAGCACATGACGCTTTTCTCCTCCGACTCCCCAGGGCTGCTCACAGACATGTTAGAGGCAGTTGCCCCCTAGGGAGTGGCTGAGTGGGGAAAAAAAGAGGATTTGGAGAAAGATTACAGTGTTATTGACATATTTGCCCCTAGGAAAGTGACAGAATCCCTCCACATTTGTGTAGGAGTGATTTTTTGGCTGCTTACAGCACTTTGCATGGGGATGGGGTGCCCAAGAATGATCTGAAAGACATCAGAGGCTCTGCTGCCTTCTGTTCCTGGAGCAGCATCCTTCTCCAGCATCACCTTTCATAATCAGGGCTGGATGACCACTAATAAAACTTCAAAACAAACAAAGAAACCCACAGAAAACCAAACCAAACCAAAAACCAAATCCAAAACAAAAAACCCAAACAAGCAAGCAAGAACAAAAACAAAACCAAAAAAAACCCCAAAACCCCCCAAAAAGCAAAGAAGGGAACCTCGGCTAAGTTAAAACCTGCTCTGCACAGCAACTCCTCTCCATATGCAGGAGCCAGAAGCCAACCACCCATGACATGAGAGGTATGAGTTGTGTTTGTTATTAAGTTCCTCAGGGGCACTGGTAAATTTTACTGATGAGAGTAATGACTGATTAAAAAAACCAAAACAGCAGTGGTGACTCTTCCTTGCTCCAAGTGTTCTGTTTCATTGTCTTGACTGTATCTATGCTAATTCTGCTCAAAATGAAGAGGCTAGGGAGGCAGGAAATAAAGAAACTTATCTATCCTACACCAGTGAGTGCCTCAAACCATGCTCTTTTCCCATCCTTGGGAGGAAAATCAGAGTTGCTTTCCAAGTAGAAAAGTGAAACGATAATCTAACATTTTGCTGTTGCACCACTAACTTCAGCATTTATTTCATACTATTGTTAATGCTTGTTTATAATGTAAGGATATATTTATGTAGGAAGTAAAGTAGATGAAAGCACAAGATATAAATATTTCTGTATATCTGCATACAAAAGAAAATATGTACAGCCACAGATAGTGGTTCTCTGCTGTGTCAGGGCAGGGCCACATGAAGGACTGACACGTTCCCATTCCTTCCTGCTGGGAGTAGCTGCTGACTTCCATGGCTGCACTCCCTACAGCCAGGACTGCTCCACTCTCTGCAGGTTCCTGGGTTTGGACCAAGAGTTTTGTGGGGGAGAAAGCCAGTGGCATATTTCCCCAAGGACTTGATGGGCCAGTGTGGAAGAATGTCATTGACTAAGGGTATCACACCCAAAGGGCAAAGAGAGAGAGCAGAAGCTTGCTTTTTTTCTTTACTTTCCCACTGGACTTGGACTTCACTTTGTTATTTTATCCTAATGGCTCCACTACTGTCTTGTGGACCCCATAAAGTCCTTCTCAGCCTACCCTACTCTCACTGCTTCCAGGATTCCAGGGGATTTTTTCATGGCTGAATTTTGTCCATCCTGGACAAATTAAGGACGTATTTTCCTTCAGCAATAAGTTCAAAGTTGCAGACCTGTGTAAAAGAAAGATTAAAATTAGTTGTTCATTTCAGGGGATTGACCTGAAATCTTTCCACTTTTATCATTCAGAGTGGATGATTCCCTGCTAAAAATTAAGTCTTTGGCAACAAAGGCAGTTATTGCTGAAAAGTTGTAGCATTTTCCCTTCTGGAATGGTCCTAATGGAGACTCAGTACCTGTGCTAGAAAGCATAAGCAGGTGTGAGCCTTAGTTATTGTCAAACAAATGTTGTTTTTTTATCCACAGGGAAGGTTTCTATATTTATTTCTCAGAGTACTAAGGCACTTGATGGCTGGACATCATTGGCAACCATAGGAAATATTTTGGAAGAAGATACCATCCCAAATGAGGTTTTATCTTCTTAGTGGGCATTTTATTGGTGGGGGGAAGTATTTGTGGGTTTATTGCTTTTCGGGAGGTTCTTTTACGTTCTTATTTTTACTGGTGTGATTGTTGCTTTTCCTCCTACCATCTCTCCTCAAGTCTGTGTCTTTACAAGATAAATGATGTCTAGTCAAGGAAATGTTTTCTCTGAATAGTGCTGGAGTGCCGCTGCCATCTAAGCTCCCAGGTGGGCAGAGGAGGGTTTTCATTTGCACACATATCTCTCAACAGTCCTCTCGCACTTTTTACAGGTCACGTAGCAGCACCAGTGGTATTTGCAGTGGCAACGCTCCACCACTTTGTCCATGTAGGGGTTGTAGCCTCTGCCACAGCACATCAAGTCGCAGCTGTCACTCCCATTGGAAGTCTTGTTGCATTGTCTGGAAGAAGGAAAATGCTGTGAGCGGGTGCAAATTCCTGCAAGGATTCCCAAACCCTATGGTGTTGCTGGGCCTGACAGCTCTGCAAGGCACTGGGTGAAACCAGCACAGCGAGCACCCAGCCAACAGCCCCCTATGCCTGCAAGGGTGGTAGGAGAATCCCTGGGCTGCACTCACATGACCTGCTATGACACCCAAAATAACATTAAACTCCTGTTCTGACTCTCAGTTTGGGCCTGGCAGCATTCAGGCTGCCTGTCAGCTGGGCCAGGCTGCTCCCACACGAGCAGAGAAGCAAAGCTATTGGGATACCTCCCCACGAAGAACTCATCATTCCAAACAATCTGTGTTCCCAGGCAGGCTCCAAAACTGTGTGAAAGGAGCTGGAAGAAGATGACACCCTAAAGGACAAACACCAGTATTTGTCCGCCACTGCCTAACCCGAAAAGGGTGAAGGAGGAACCCTGCAGCCAGATAGTATTTGAACAGGTTCCATGCCAAGGATCCCAGGCTGGGAAAAATCCTGAGCAGGCTGTTACAGCCACTATGCAGCACTGACCCTATCAGGGAAATCACAACCAATACTAGCAGGGCTGGACCATGCACTTTTTTCCCTTTGATTTTCTCCCAGCATAACATGAGCAGCTGGGCGGTTGGCCCCAAAACACCCTGAGTCCTGACCCAGGAACAGGAAATGTGGCAGGAGCACAGGGTAGGATGACAAGTCACCAAATATCACACAGACTTTCACTGCTTGTTTTGCTTCTGCTTTTAATTAAAGCTAGACTCAGTGGGGTAAATCAGCTATTGTGTTGAGTTCCCTCATTTTGTCTGCTTGCCTGTGAACGGCTTGAGGTTTTCAGAAGCAACTCATGAACTGAGGAATCCCTTTCATTGATCCATTGATTACCATTTCACAGCTGTCCTCAAAAACCATCTATCCCATTTCCTAAAATACTCCAAGCTGCGTCACTGGACATGAAAGTGCACAGGCACTGACTTTTGGATGAGATGAACCATGTCCTAGAGACACCATTTCTCCATAGACAGTATAGATAACCCAGGATGGAAGTGTTCATGTTTGGTCAGATGCTTGCACTTTTTTGGTATGTACCCAACACGATGGGGCTGTGAACTTGATGGAGTTTTGAAACTACTGTAGGAAAGGTGGTTTATTGAGTAGGGTAATTGCTGACATCTCTCCTAAATCTTATTCTGTGTGGCTATTTTGTGGGTATTTTGGACAGAAACACTGTAAGGCTGCTTTGGGACAGGAAAAGGAGAGAGGAGCATAAGTTGGACCCTTGAGCTAAGCAACTATTAATAGATGAAAACAAATCCATGAGATTTATAGGAATTGCTCATGAGATAATGCTTTAGGAGAAGTTATGGGATTAGTGAAGTGTTGAGATTTTGTTCCTGCTCTTCCTTCATTTTTTCTGCCTCCTGTTTGTTATTCTGATTCACATTCCTCTCCAGGTTCAGTATTTAAAGGCCCCCTCAACTTACTCTCATTCGGGAGTGTGTGTAAATATTTACAAACCTTTGAAAGCCTCTACTGAAGCTGAAGTGTGCAGCCACACTGAATGTGTTTGCCTAACGCTGAACCAAAGGCCTTGTTAGTGTCCCTGTGAGCTGAGGCCCCTCCACAAGAAACCTCCAAATGACTCCTCATAAATGTATTACTAAATGCATTAAGTATTCAGAGCGAAGGTTCAAACATAGGTGTGTTGACATTAGAAGAGGGGAGGGTACTTGTCAACCTTACTCAGCTTTGCTAGTGGATGGAAAGGTTGCTTCCTGGAGGTTCACCTAAGGAGGATGCGGCGTCTGCAGAAGCATGGTGAGGGATGTGCAGTGCATCCATGTTACTTCATGCTGGGAGCTCACTAAAATGGCCAAGAAAAGGAATATGGGTCCTGACTCCAGCTCACCGCTGAGGACATTCACTCCCCAAACATACAAAGCACACAACAGTGATGTTTACCCCATTCAAATAGAGAGAAAAACTCTTCTACCTGCTGTATTAGGACCTGGGATTCTCTCTTTCCCTCCATCCACTCCTGTGGTTTGCCAAAAAAAAAAAAAAAAGTGGATCTAGTAGGAGATATACCTTCCCATATACCTTCCCCATTCCCCACAGCCTGAAACAAAGAAAGGAAAAAAGCAAAATCTTATTAAATAAATCCTCAAGCTTCCTTCAGTTTGGTATCAGGAAATGGGGACATTCAGAATGGATGGGTTGAATAGCCAAAACAAAGATTTTGACCCCATCATAAACCTATATGGGCTTCTAGAAAACTTTCCTGACAATGCCAGTAAGCAGAGATTTTGTTTTCTATTTTAAAGCATAGGCCTGGATATGAATTATATTAATCTTTCATTAAACAAGATGAAACAGGTAGTTTCTCAGACAGTAGGGTAAGACAAAGGAGTCCAAAGGCCAGAGTTCACCCACAGAAGCTGCCCTGAACATCAGCTTTCAGAGCCTATGGCTGTGATCTCACCAGCCTCCCCACTGATGGGTTAAGTTCAATCTCATTTGTTTTGGGCCTGGTCCAGCATAATTCCAGCAACTCAGAGAAATGCCCTCCTCCTGAGCCTTGGAGAGAAAACATGAAGGGAGGCGATTGCATCTTAACACAACACTGTAACCTCTAGAAGCACTTGGAAGACTGTTGAGAAATTATGCTTCGGCTGTAATCCCAGCCAAAGTTCTGGCTCCAGAACAGGCTTTCACATTGTCACAGTGCTTTTTTCTTCTTTAAGAAGGGAGAAGGTCAGCACTGCTGGCTGGACAAATCCCATTCAATATGCCTGTCCAAAATCTCCCCTTTTCAGCCCTCATTTGCAGAAGAACTGCAATACACCATACGGCCTCATCATGGAGGTGACTCCTCAGCAGAGGTGGTGAAGGACATCCCAGAACTTCTAAGAGTCTTCCCCCAGATGGAGAGTGGGGATTTTAATTTTAAAAGCTATGGGGAAATCACAGAATTATTTTGGTTGGAAAAGACCTCTAAAATCGATGAAGTCCAACTTAGCAATGTCACACAACTTCATTGTGGATCCCAATTTACTCTGTCTCATCAGCAGATAGAAGGATAAGTATTTTTTTGGTTGCACAGCTGGCACCTGGGATCCAAATTGAGGCCAACTCTGTACCGTCACCCATGATTACGACATATGATAACAGGGATAACATACCCACTGGAACCTCACTCCATCAGTCCTATTGATAAGGACTTTTTTATGAGGATATAAAAGAAAGTAATTCTGGGGCACAGCAACTGCCTTTCTGGCCCAGTGCATCTACCAGTGGATGAGGGAGATGCTCTTACAGGAGTAAAACATAAATCTGAGCACTTTCTGTAGTCCTTTTTCCCATACACCACCAGTACCTGGGCTGTTGCATTAGGGAAGATAGAAGGGATGTTCCTTCCTTGACATCTCATCCCCTTGGCTGTGTGATTCCCTCAGCCCTTTCTGACCACAGGGAAGCCATCTGCCTTCATGAACTCCAGCAGTCCCAAATCCCAGAACATAGTACTGCTGTGTAATGGGGGTTTTTTTCTGTTTTAAATCAAATTCCTCTTTATTTCTTTGGTGCCCCTTGCTCCAGTAATATCAAGTAATGCAGCAGTATATAAAAGAAAGAAAGAGAAAAATAATTCAAATCCCTCAGGAGGTATGTAACACAACTGACATTTCTAAAAATACATCAAGGTTATGGCTTCATGTAAGATTTTAAGGGCAGAATCTTATCTACTTTCAAATTGCGTTCTCATCCACAAGGAATGACTGGAGACTGACACTAAACAACTGTACGAGAAAGAGTTATCAATAGCATATGTCAGTGAGGAGATGTCAAGGAAGATCCTGGAACCAGCCTGTATTTTCATTAATGAGGAGTTGAGAGTGAGCTTAAAAACTTGGGGATAATGCTAGGGAAGAAGGAGTTGAGGACATTTTGTAACAGTGGATTAAAGTGCAAAGTAAGCAACACACTTTGAGAAGGATGCAGCTAAATGTGGGAATGTTCCATGGGGAGCCAGAGGAGCGGTTCAGAAAGTAGAAAACAATGAAGGAACTGATTTAGAGAAGTATGTAAGAAGAGATGTCTTCCCCTCTATAAAAGATTATTGCTACAAGGAGAGAGAAAAAATGGTTTTTATATGCCAATGAAAGAGGACAAGAAATTATTAGTTTTATTTTAGATTATTTTTAGTTAAATTTTGATTAAAAAAAGCCTAACACTGAGGCTAACATAGTAAAATCCTGGAACAGGCTGTTTGGGGAAACTGCTTTTAAGAGCAGAGTTGAGAAACGTCTTCAGTAACAGCTAGGTGGTCTCAGTTCAATCTTGCTCCTGAAAAGATCACGGTCTGTGGAAAATCATTCCCAGACCCAATTTTCTCTAACTCCAATGCCATTTGGTTGCAGAAGGACTAAATATGTTTAATGTTTATTCATTATCCATAGAAGTTTTACTACGTGAAATTCTTCTTTTCAGAAATACATTTATTATTCACAAACCTGTTCAGGAAACTTTATGATCAAATTCATATCTCTCAACGTAGGAAGAATTTAATCTTCCCCACGCATTAACTAAGCTAATGAAAAAAAAGCACAGCTGGCCCAACTACTGAAATGCGCACCAGCTGCAAGCACATTGCCTGGGAAAGTAGGAATAACACCTAAATAAGGTGGGAGAAACAGAAAACTAATGTTTTCCTGACTTTCATAAAATCGTAGAATAGTTTGGGTTGGAAGGGACCTTTGAAGGCCATCTAGTCCACCTGCCCCCCTGGTATGTACAAGCACATTTTTAGCTAGAGCAGGTTTCCTCCAGTTCCTCTGGGACACTCACAAAAGCATTATTTGCTACTTATTACTCAGAATTTGTCGAATCTCATCAAAAAAAGGGTAGCGCATCTAGTAAGTGTTCCAAAAACAACTATCATTGAACACATTATAACTTACTCAAAGCTCATCTTATCCTGTGCCCTCACTAACAGAAACTAAAAGAAGCTGTAAAAAAACCAAACATCAAATGCTGTTGTCTACACATAACTACTACTCTTCCCCAGCTACATACAAATGCTTCTGCTAAGAAATTTCATTGCCTACATAATCAAAGAATCACAGAGTGGTTTGGTTTGGGTCGGAACAGAACCTCGAAGATCACAGCATCATAGAATACAATCATTAAGGTCAGAAAAAACCTCCAAGATCATCAAGTCCAACCCTGGGCTCAATACCACCAAGTCCACTAAACCATATCACAAAGTGCCATGTTCACTCATTTTTTAAGCACTTCCAGGGCTGCTGACTTCCCTGGGCAGCCTGTTTCAATGCTTAACAAATCTATCACTGAAGAAAATCTTTCTAATCTTGAACCTGAACCTCCCTCAGCCATTTCCTTTTGTCCTATTGCTGGTTTCCTGGAAGAAGAGACCGACCATGGCCTGACTATGATCTCCTTTCAGGGAGTTGTAGAGTGTGATGAGGTTTCCTCTGAGCCTCCTCTTCTCCAGACTCAACAATGCCAGTACTCTTGGTCATAGGACTTATATTCTAGACCCCTCAAACAGCCCTTCTCTGGACACACTCCAGCACCTCAATGTCTGCCTTGGAGTAAGGGGAACAACACTAACATAGTAGTTGAGGTGCAGCCTCACCAGTGCTCAGTACAGGGGGACAATGTAGTCCAAGATCAGCCTGTTTCAACTCCCATGCCATGAGTAGGGACACTTTCCACTGGTTGTTCCAAGCCCCATCCAGTATGGCCTGGAACACTTCCAGGGACGGGGCAGCCACAACTAAACAACCTGTTCCAGTGAACACCCTCACAGGGACGAAGTTCTTCTCAATATCCAATCTAACCCTGTTCCCTGGCAGTGGGAAGCCATTCCCCCTTGTCCTGTCACCTCCAAGCACTTGTCCGAAGTCCCTCTCCAGTTCTCTTGAAGCCCCTTTAGGCACTGGAAGGGGCTTGAAGGTCTCCCCAGAGCCTTCTCTTCCACAGGCTGAACAGCCCCCACACTATAACACAATGCAAAGCATATTTTTGGGGTAGCAGGAAAGAAGCGGTATCAAGGGCTGCCACTGAACACTGAAAACTGAGCAGCAGATGCATGCTCAGCCAACTTCATGTATGTTCATATCCAAGAAAACATACCCACCCAGGACATTTGTGACTAATTTTTTATATTGTAGTAAAGAAAGGATATGTGAGCAAGGAGCAGCCACCAGAGAGTGGCCACAGTGAGTCCGCTGAGGAGTGGTGGCTGATCAACCCAGCTAAGGTGCAGCACATTGTTTGTTGCAGCCCGATTTCTGCAGCCTAAGAGAGCTCCTTCCCACATTCGGCTTGATTGCAAAACTGCCCTGGGAAAGATCAGTAATAAACAGCTCTCTTATCTCTGCAAAGCTTTGGGGGCTGGATGCTTTTGCATGCATTGCAGAATTTCCCTTTCATTGGATTCATTAAGGAATCTTAAACAGCCTTTGAAACATGATACATTGCACCCTACTTACAAAGAAGATTCCTATTTTTGCTTCTTTTCTCACAAAAGAGATCGCAATTTTATAATCTGCAATTATTTTTCATTTACTCAAAGCTGGTACTGAATTTTTCAGGCAGGAGCAACTGAACTACTTTGTTAAAAGATGAAAAAGTGCTTTTGTCCAAGAGATCTCTGAGAAGGGGAACATTTACATTTTTTCCCAGTGGCTGATTTGTTTTATTGGAAGTTTTACTTGCAGCTTCACAGATCAGCTTCTTTAGACTTTTCTCCAGACCATTTTTAATTGGTTATGAAAGTGTGATGGTGGTATATAAGCACACAGAGTTTGGCTGGAGTCAATGTGGCAGTAAGTCTTGTTTGCAGGAGACTTGGATGCTGGTTGCAAAAATCAGCTCCTTAATCAGCTTTTGAGCACTTCGAAGAGGCCTCAAACCTCAGGTTTGAGTTTAGTTCCCTGACTTTGAAATCTGGATACACCCTGAGCACTTGGAGGCATGCAGATTTCTAAACCACTTCTAAATTTCTACAAGCTAAGAAACTCCAAAGTGTCTTAGAAAATGTTTCAGGCTTGTTCTGAAGAAGGCTTTGAAATCCTTTCAGGAAAAAACTCTAAAAGGCTTTTGAGTAACCGGGGGCACAGTTTCTGAGTGGATTTTCATATGGTTCATCTACAAGGTAATTCAATTCCCTTTCCTGCCTGAAAAACACACAATAAGTCTACATAATATGATCCCTCACATTAGAGGGATCACCAATTAGATTATCCCTTCCACCCACCTGGCAGTGCAGGATTGTTTCCTACAGCATACAGTGAAATCCAATACATCCAAGGTGTTGGAACTTAACCATGAACCTCTGTTCTGTTTCCAGCATGCTATGAGCAAGAACCAGACCTTGGAGTGAGGGAGGAGGAAAAGGACTTTCCCTGGATATGCTGCAAAACTGCTAGTTTTTGTCACAAAAATGCATCAATGTGAATATTTTAATCAAGGAACAGGAAAAGGGCTTGTTAATGGCATATTGTCCCTTCTGAATCCCTTTGGAGGCAGAAAGCAGGGCTGGAAAATACTGAAGATGCCTAGATCGAAGAGTCCTGGGCTATGGACATACGGGACTGCACTTTAACAGCCCAGGCATGGACTGACCTCTGCCCCCAGAAAAAGGCCAGAAAGGAAATGGGAAAGTGGTTGAAAAGAGAGTAGACCAAATGAGGGACCACAACAAAGAAAATCCTTTTTGACTTCATTGCCATGACAGGCCTTAAAAACTAGACTACTGGGAAACAGCGGGATCTACCTCCAGAAAAATTTGATGTGCATAAAGATAAAATGTTCAAATGCCTCCAGGACTTGACTCATAAAATAAAACCATGTTTGAGCTATTCCCATGTGAGCGTTTTTACATCTTTCTGGAGTAAGCATGAACCACATTTTGCCATGCCCTATCTCTAACAGCATCCCTTTTGTGCTCCTTCTACCTTATCCCTGTCATTAGCCATTATCTTTGCAGCCCTGCAGCAGGCTGGAACAGAGCCACCACATTTAAAATGCATTTAGGCACCATCTTCACGAGAGAAAAATTGCAAAGAGAAAAAGGCATCAATGGGAGGAGGAAACTAGGGAAGATGCCCTCCCTTTCCTGGCTCCCCCCAGGAAGCATGGACCGATCTTCACACTGTGTATTTTACACTTATTTCCTCTACTAATTTAGCTCAGGAAAGGAGTTGCTATGGCTTGTGTTACACATGCCAATTTTGAGACACCAGGCATCTTCTCAAGAGGCTGCAGATGGATGTAATGAAAACAAGCCCAGCCACACATGACCTTAAAACTTGGCCTGAGTGATGCCTGCAGCTCAGCATGGGACTATCTCAACCTCCTCCCCTCTCATGGCCGTTACCATCTTACACATCTGAGAATGAGGAGTATTTCTTGACAAGTTCCTTTTGAAAGTCATCCCCTCCTGCCTTAATATCTTGGTCTTCTAAATCCTCACTCAATCTCACTTCCTGTGGACCCTTGGCTGGCAGGTTCACAATCGCAGCTGTCATCCATCTCGGGATAAACGGACGCCTGCAATACACATTTTCCTTTCCTCATAAGGGAAAAAAAAATCATTCAGGACCTTGACATTTTTTTCATCCCTAGACGGGAAAAAAAGTTGAAATCTGCTGTAAAATAAGATTAGATTAAGAAGTCACACCTCTCTATCCCTTGAAAGGATTTCAGCTCATGGAAAACGTTTTACTTGGCAAATCTGTAATGAATTCAGCTTTGTTTTGACACAACCTGTTCATTTAGTGCAATTCCTGTAAAACTAATTTCCAAATAATCTTCACCAATTTTTTCCTTGCAAAACAGAAAAAACACAACAAAGAGGTCTTTTTCAAGGCACAAATACATCAAAATCCATACAAATCCACAAAAACCTCACTTCCACTCAGATGACATTCTCCTTCAGAAACCAGTTTCAATACATGCTTTTTCCCTGATATTCTCAGTGACTTATAAACATCTTCACATGTTAATTACTGCTCCACTGCTGGACTAGCGATGAAGATCAGCCTGGTGTTCCCACCACAGAGCTGTCAGATAAGTGCTGTTGTAGAGCAGTCCAGCCATTGATGTCAGAGGATACAGGATATTAACTGTCATGAAACATCAGGGAACAAAAAGGACAGACTTGTCTCACTCAGCTGTCTTATCTACTGATCAGCTCCACCAGTTAAATGCTGATGCAGAATCACGGAATCATTTAGGCTGGAAAAGCCTTCTAAAATCATCAAGTCCACAGCACTGCCAAGCCCACCACTAACCCATGTCCCCAGCTGCCACATCCCCACATGCATATATAGTTTATTTTTTTCTGCATTTGGGTCACTTCATTTCAGCAATATCTTCTCTCCATTGAACCATAATGGTCCAAATACCACTATGTCCTACATAAAACTACATTAAAAAGAAGGCATCCCAAAAAAGGCCAGGCACATACTCCTTGCCACTTGCCTGAGCCTCCACCATGAAATAACAGAAAGAGCAAAGAAGCATTATGAGAACTATCTAAAGAAAGGTAAGCCAACAAGATAGCATCTAAAGAGAGAGGTTGAAACCCAGCCATTGCAGCCACCTAACAGAAATTAGGAAAATTCTGGAAACACACAATTTTTTGGCTGTTGATGAGTCTGTTCTAGAGAGATCACCCACCTAGAGATACTCAGATTGTTGAAATGTTGAATTAGTTTGTCTTGGAGGAAATTAAACAGATGGTAGGAAGAGGAAGGCATGTCTGCTGCCTTTGAAAGGGGACAGTATGCTGCCCAGTGAAGGCTGGGCTTGACCATAAGGACCTTAAATCCCTAATATTAATGCAATAAAGAAATTCCTCTGCAGAGTCATAAGCAATACAAACACACCTGAACCTTTAATATGCAGTAGAAGAAAAAAATTAAATACCATCTTTGTAATTTTGGGTTTTTTTAAAGGCAATCTAGGAATGCTGGTTCTAACTGGGTTAACATTTGCCTACTTAGAGGAACCTTAGAGTAACAACTCTTCTAATCAGCAGTGACTGCAAGAAATGACTGACACTCAACACAACATAAAGCAGTTGCTTGATCATTACAAGTTCCCGTGGAGGTGGGCTGCCTGGGGAATTTTGAAATGTATCTTGTGCCTAACTGTGTAATGGAAAATGTGTCAGCAGACCTGTCTTGGCCACAGCCACCATTAACAGGGTTAGGCATTGGTAAATCATACTGTATGTTAGAGATGTGCTTTACCTGCATGTATATGCCACCTCCCCAGTTGCCCATTATTCATATATGTTCCCCTCTTGCCCTTTCCTCTTTGGAGTCAGAGTCCAGTGAGCACCCACTGCAGAAGTCCTCACCTGTCCTGGGTCCCATGTGACCCCACTTTTTCATTCTTCATGCAGAAATCGGGTGAGCTCTGCAGGTAAATTAGCTCTGTCTCTTTAACTGGCCTGATATCAATATCCTTTGGCACAAGGTATTTGCGTGTGCCCATGGGCCGGTGAACGACCTTGGTGGCAGATAAATATTTGTTTTTGAGGTCCAGTGCTATGTCTCGCAGTTCTTGAAGGCCTTTCCAACAGGTCTTGATAGAGCATGACCCAGAAACTCCATGGCACTTACATTTCATTTCAAGAGAGGCTTTCAAGACCTGCAAAAAGGAATGCAGGGGTTAGGAAATGCCCTTCTCTTACCTCCAAACATTCCACAAGCTTACTAGTGAAGGCACTTCTTTAGCAGGGACTGCTATAGAAAAGTACTGCTGTTCTCATTTCTGCACAGGCAGTCTGGAGTAGCTACTTTGCAAAGGGAATGAGATCCTATAGCTCTTTGGTGATCACTATCAGTCCAGGACTACTTTCACAAGGGCTCCTTTACAGGCAGAAGATAGAGTATTTTGAATTTTGATTCGATATCTATATTGGGCTGCATTTCCACCATCTAAATTCCTAAGAAGATTAATACCAAAGCATTCCATAAATAGATAATTAACATTAATTTCAACCTCCAGCAGCTTTGGGCTTTGGTAAAAGAGATGTCATGGCTTTTTTGAATTCAGGGCACTCTCACCCTGCCTTTCTGCTGGTCATGGGGCCAAAATAGCCTTTTACTTTGACTCTGCACTGAAATTCTCATTTTGGTGGGACTTGGCAGGATGCTGCCAGGAAGGGCTGAATGCAACAGCCATGGCAACACAATGTCCCAAACAAAAATTTGCCCTTTGCAATTGAAACAAAAACTCAAGACATTACATAAATAAAATAAAATTTTTAAAAAATCCCAAACCATAAACAAACAAACAAACCGAATAGTGTGGGAATAGTAGAAAAAAACGAGCCAGGAAGGGAAAGTTCAGCATGGTTGTACTCTGCAAAGGTGGATTCAGCCTGTAGCTACACAGCAAGCTACCAATAAGGTCAGCATGCTCCAAGTTTTGTCTGCACAGGCAACCCTGGAAGGACCAAGCTGTGCAGTAGGAGCTCTCTATGGAACTACTGGAGCCCCAGAGATGGGTGCAGGGGTCAGTTTTATGGCCCCCCCATCCATTTCTTCAGCTGTAAGGAGGCCCGCTACAGGGATTTGCACATCAGTGCACTCCAGGCACTGCACATGGTAAGCATTATCCCTCCACTGGATGCAAGCTGTTAAAAGCAGCTTGTGCTTGATATGAGAATAATCACTAGCATAGTTGTTTAAAAAGAAAAAAGTCCTCCCTCCTGGCTGCAGGGATGGCTGGAGGTAACTGCTGCTGGATGCATCTGGCAGATGATAATCCTCCACATTTACACAGCACTTTGTGTGCGCAATGCCCTTGGCAGAGCACGATGGGACCCATCCCCACCACACCTCCTGGGGTAAGCAAGCTAGAGCCAACCTTGGCTGTGCAACAGGTGGCAATGAGACATCCCACCCATGGTTAAACAGGGCTGATAATAGCATTTGGGACTTCCTGAGTCACAGGGTGAGTTATAGAGCCACCATTTTCAGCAGGCCAAAGGAGTTCAGAGCAATCCGGGAGAAACCTGCTCCTTTCACTAGCTGAAACACTGAACCTCACCGAGTGACCAACACTACAGATGATTGTACAAGTACAATAACTCTTGTGGATTTGTTACCTGTCTCCCTACTTCACTGTTGTGCAGATGCATCAGTTTATTGGCTTGTGATCCTGATTTTTTCATCTTCATGGGAGCATCTGAAAATTTGGACCCCATGATAAGACCATAGTTGAGGTTGTCTGCACATCCTCCCCATCGATACCCAGGTCCAGGTGTCTCACCTGGGATGGGACCACAGGAACAGCCAGGGAGGTCCCCGGTGGTGCAGGCTCTGGCAATGGTGTGGCTGATGGCAGCAGCAGAGAGGGCATACACAAATGCTGACTCCCTTGTGCCTGAAAGAGACAAGAACTCCAGCTCAGCCTCCCAGGCCAGATAAATGTTCCCCAAAAAGACACTCACACAGTCTCTCACAGAGCAGCCAACATACCAACCCACTGCAGCTGAGATGTCCCATGGTACCACTAGTTTGGAGCACACCTCCTAAGTGAACTCTTCAGCATAAGGCAACACCCCAGAAGGGCGATGAGTCACATGGATTTAGGCATTTTGTTCATCGTGGTGTGATCTGCTCTTGGAGCATGTGGATAAGCTCTTCCCTGGACTCTCCTGCCTTCTTTTGCTCCTGTGCTCATCCCATGACTCCCAGTGGGATGAACAGACCAGAATGGTGGTCTGCTTTGTAAGAGTTGTGGTAGTTACCAGGTTTTGGACCCAAGAGCCTCTGGGCATGACTGGCACTGTAATGATGAATGTGGTCTCAGAGAACAGGACAAGTAGGCTTTGTAGTCCCTCCATGGCCTTCCAGGGACAAGACCCTTCCTATCTCCAGCACACACACTCACACACACACAGAGTGGCTGACTCTACTGACTCCAGTCCCAACTGAGCCAGCAGTGCTGTTTACCTCTCTCTAAGTCCAGCAGGTAGTTAGGAGCCAGCTCAATTGAAGAGCAGTTCCACCGCATATCTGAAAAAGTTTTACGGCAGGTCTTTATCACTTCCCGCGCTGCCTGAATAATGGTCTGCATTAGTTCCAGGTTGCTGCGGCACAGCTGCACCTGAGAAACCACCAGGCCTTCAAGCTGCTTGCAGTGCTGGGTTTGATTCAGGGTCAAAGCCAAAGGAGTCTTGGACAGAGCTCTGAGGAGACAAGCACATGCAAAAAAGCATTAAAACACATAAAAAATTTAATCATCAGGTCAACATTCATTTCTCCACTCCCAGTCCGGTCGCCTATGTTCACCTGACTTAATTAAAGCTTTCTGTTAAATAGGTGCCTAGATAAAGCTGGTGAGAAAGATCAGCAACTATGAAGAGTGATTTATCTCATATAAAGTAGGCATTTAAGGTGGGTGGGAAGAAACATCCTTTAGCAGTGTGCAATTCTCTCCATCATTGAGTGGAGTCTGCACAAAGCTCCAGGGGCATATGTCAAGTCAACTGCATGTGTAAATTCTATGGGGAAGGTTTTTTGCTGAAGAATGAAGAGCACAGACCTCCAAACAGAGTGAAAAATGACCCATCGGTTCCATGATAGAAGAAATCTGGATCCTCGCAGACTGTGGCATTTGGGGGTGGGGGAAAGGCAGCACTGGTGTTATCAGTGTTTTGCATTCAGCATCTGTCTCACACACTCTCAAAGGATTATGCTAAATGTCATGCAATTAATTATGGAGAAAATCGCCTGCGAGGCCTAGGGAAAAATCACCAGATTTGCAGAACATATGCTTTCACTTAGAGTTAATGCCAAGGGCCTCCACTGATTCCATCACTGTTGCACATAGATAAGTCTGTTTCTCCAGTCTCCAAAAACCATGGTGCAAAAGCTCAGTGGGAGTATGTGCAGAGAGAGTACCACAGTCAAATCCAAGAAGGGATCCATGAATACCAGCATATATGTTACCACTGAAGAAAAGAACATCCCAAATTGGTGGTTCTTCTACTGGCAAATTGCCAACTTTGCCAGGTTAAAAAAAGAACAAATGCTGACATGCATCTTACAGGGCTGTGCTCTTCTTCCCTGAGCACCCACAATGACCAGCAGAAGCCTGGTGTGTAACTCTCTTTGTATCTTTATGGCTTTCTTAGGGTAGTCATAAAAGTTATTCATTCCCATAAAACAACCTTCTAGCTGGCTGCATCAATAACTGGCATATGACCCTGGCAAAACAACTTTAACACATATTTCCTTCTCTCCTTGTTAAATGTGTTGGCTTTCAGATTCATCCCAAGCCATCTTGGTTAGTTTGGCTTATAAGCAAACACATTTCAGGGTGCATTTCACTTCATTACTGTAACATCCATATCCTTCAGAAGTTAAATGAGATGGAAACAGAGCTGAAATTGAGCCCTAACCAAAACTGGAGGTATTAACTCTGATCTTCTGTTTTCAGGAAAACGTATCTGTGTTCCACCAGTTCCCTCACACTGGCTTGAACCAGATGCTGGGTATGCTGGAACTCCCTTGGGGCTGTGCTTAACTGCAAACCTCAAGTGCTCTTCCAGCAGGGAAAAGCTATAATCCTTGATGGGGCTGAATAAGTCTGTACTGACAAATTCCCAGGTGACTGGAGTTTGGCATTTCTGGCACTAGATAATCAGTGCCAAACTTGGAAGGGAAACCAGCACTCTGCTAGCTACATAAATATATACATCATACATGTATTTAAGAGGTCCATTAAACATACTACAAACAGAAGTCCTTGCCAGTGAATTTCAAGGGAAAGGAAAAAGTGGTGGACTTCGCAGTGTTGAGTTATTAGTTGGACTCAATGATCATAGAGGTCTTTTCCAACCGAAATCATTCTAGGATTTAATCATCAGAAATTCTGCCCTGCGGTTCATCTCGGTCCCATACACACTGGTGTTTGTGCAATGTTCCATTTGGAGAGGGGCCCCTCCAGAAGGCAACTCATCCTGCTTTAGATGTGAACCTGAGCTGGTGGAGACAAAACTTGTAGGTGATATACTGGGTGTTCAGGTATCTCAGAGAGATCACATCCTTGAAGGTACAGACATGAGTCTCTGAATAGTATGACTATCACCTGACTGCAAACCTCTACAGTGTGGACCACACAGTAGTCCTTCAGGGTCCTTCTTTAGCCCATGGAAAGCAAAAAGCCATATCTAGGAAGTAGTTAGCATTTTGTGCTTTTGAGACCTACAGTAAGTACCTAAGTACCATCATGACTTGGAAGTGGTCATTTTCTGCTCTTTATAGGAAACCCAGACACTGAGCAGGGACACAGACATCTGAATGATATAAGCTCAGAGCTGAATGAGATATGTCCAACCCCTAGCACTTGACACCAGGGATCTGTGAAAACTTATCCCAGAAAGCCTATCAGCAACTCCCAGGAATGGGCTGAAATACAAATCAGGCAAAAGGCTAAAGCAGCTCATCAGTAATAGAGTAAAAATGATAAATACTCCAGCACAGCATGTCCCAGCAGCAAGGGAGGCAGGCAGGGTGCTGCAGGAGAAGTGAGAGAGCTTCAACGCCTGAACTTCAGGCAAATGAGGAACATTCCAAGTCTCTGAGAGAGGCTGTACTATGAGGCACCAGCTCAGTTTTCTAATCAGAGGTGTTGGGTGGCACTTGAGAGGCCTTGGAATGTTTTAGCTGGCCCTCTAGAAGGATGCATGTATCTCCTATGTCCTGCACCACATTTTGTGATCCTTTATAGAGGTGTTCAGCCTCTTTAAAGGACCTGGAAGGTACATTGAGGTACCTCTACCTCACCATTACAGACAAGTCATGAACAGCAGAAATAACCACCTGGAGGCTGCGATGAAAGCAGAATTCAGACCGAAACTCATCCTCAGTGTGAAAAAAAGGGGATGTGATGCAATGAGACTGTATTATTACAGATGGCCTGAAGTGATCACCATTAGAGAAGCAGTTTTATAATGCAACAAGAAGGCCATTTACTTCATGGAAAAGGGAAAATACCTTCCGATTGGTGAGAACTCAGTAAATGGCAGCAATGGCTGTTTCTCATAGAATGAGCCAAGCTCCAGGAAGCCTACCAAAAACAAAACTGCAAGACACAGGAAGGTGTTTTCTGAACATCTCCCAGGCCTGAACTTCACGCCTTTGCTTATGAGAACCTATAATTGGAAACATCTCCAAGCATCGGGAGGAAAAAGTAAAAGGTAATGGAGATGGAAAAGAAAACTCAGTTACTGTAGTCACTTGCTGAGACTGAAAACTGCATCTATAAATCACAGATCAGGAATGTGAGAGGCCTCACAGGTCATCTAGTCCATGTCCTGACAACCCAGGTTTGCCCAGTCTCTGTCCTAGATTGAGGAATATCTTCTCCACTCCATGGCACTCTAAACCCTCCCTGTGGAAATGCACCACCCCTCCCTTCTTCCTGAATTCTGGCAGCATCAGGGGAGGGATACCTACTGCCTGCAAAGACATTACTGGGAAACAATGTTCATTTGTGGAAGGAAGAACACCCGCAGGAGAGTCTGGTCCACGGTAGGATTTGGTGACGGGTCTCTGTCCCATCTTCACCCAGTCTCCACTTATCACCAGCACTGGGAGGGAAACTGGAGCCAAAGGGGCACAGCCATCCTGAAAATCCAGCTGTCAAGGGCATAATTAGTACAACAGCCTTCATTCCTCAACCTGGGAAAACAATGCCTGACAAACATCTTTCTGTGGAGTCACACCCTTCATCTGAAAAGGGGATTTTACGTGCTTTCACCCTGGAAATGCTGTTTTTCACTGTTTCCTCCTGATAACATCGTGCTCTTCTCCCGTAATTCTCCTGCCCCATCCTTCATTCTCCAGACAACTGAGGGGTGGTTGTTTCAGGTTTTTTTTAAAATATACATATTTGATCTATCCCTTTAAATAAACAGGGCCTAAAACAAACATCTCCTGCTCTCTATATAACACAGCAGGTCTTTCAGTTGAAGTTATGGATACTGACAGAAAACCATAAACTTAATTACAGAGGAAATATGCACAGATGGATCATGACATACGTTTACTCTTTTAATTATCTCAGGCAGTTAATAAATTCATTTGAAAACATTAATGCTCTGCAGCGTTAGGTCCTTTGAGAGGTATGGGCCCATTCCTGTGTGTCTGGGCTCCATGAGAGGACTATTCATAGCAGCTGCAGCTTAGGAAGAAGCATCTTCAGATCTCAGCAGACGTCAGTGAAAGTCATACATTCTTTGGTTAACAAGGTACTCTGTGAGTAGGACACTGCTCTTGGTTAAGCCAGAGGAGATAAATTCCTTGAACTGAGCAGCAAAGCATTGGTGTCCTTTAAAATACCCTTGAAGGGTGGAAGAATCTTCTCTCTGGAGGCATCTCCCTACCCTGCCTTGTGTGACATGATCTGAGAAGGTCTCACAAAGGGACTGCCGGTGAAACCATGAACTTCTGCTCTAAATTGTCCGCTTTGCTTTCTGAAAAGGCACTATTTTTAATGCCTATTCCTAAACCCTTTAATCTTGCAGGGATTTGGGTGAAACAAAAAGACTTAGACAAAATTACATGGCTGCGGAGAGTGAAGTGTGTGGTAAACGTTAACAAAGAGAGGCAGAGATGGAGGGTTCTTTTTTGTATTTGATCTCATTGAAGGTTTTTAATCTGCAGGTGCCTCATTTTCTCAGGTTTTCATCTGGAAAAGGCTTGCAGGGGTGTTACAATAACCTTGTCTAAGCTCCTGGTAGTCAGAGGCAGCCTGTGCCCTTGCCACCCTGCCCTGGATCAGTCCCAGTCTGAGGACCACAAGTCCCAGTCTGAGGACCACATCCCCTGGTAAATGCTTTCCCTGGTTCTGCAAGGCCTTTTCAAATGGAGAAGTAGGATTTATGTGGTTGAAAAAAAAAGAAAGAAAGAGGAGGAAGAGGGAGAGAAGTGTGTGTGGAGGGAAACCAACCCTGAAGTAAAAGCTTAAAATAAGAGCTGCTTTCAGATATGGTGCCAAATTCAGCGCTGGCAGTAGTGGGCACAAGGCCGTTGACTTCAAGCCCAAGCTTGACTGAAGTCAATGCCAGCAGTGAGTTGGCTCACTGAGTGCCAAGGAAGGCCATGGAGCTTTGTCAACTTTTCCTGAGCTGCCTATGGAGCAAAGCGCAAACTTCAAAGACATGGTACACCCCTTTCCTCACCCCCAGCCTACTCCCCTCCTGCCATCTCCATCCTGCAGTCCTTTCACAGCAGCTCATCTAGCAGTTCCTTGCCAGGCAGACAGTCTCCTCACAGGCGCCCGTGTCTCCACATCCCAGCTCCCTCCCACTACTGACTGAAGGAGAGAAGCAGGAGCTGCCAGGAAGGACAAAATCTTTCCATCTTCTCCCCTGCTTTTTGCTGGCTGCAGAAGGGCTGCTCAAGGTTGGTGGGCTGGGAGACATCCTGTGTTCACCAAAAGGTGTGGCTAAGCTACCTTTTGCTTCTGAAGGGCTGCAATTTGACCATAGGAGTTGTGCAGCAACAGTTGGGAATGGGGCTCAGCTGGGGATGGCTCCAGAGCACACGAGGTATGATTGGGTCACCACAATAGGAACAGGCAGAGACTTCCCAAAGTGACCAAGCTCCACTTAAAAATGATGGTATTCCTAATGCCAGCACTTGCTGTGGCAATATGCTGGGCATATTCTGTAAGCAATGCAAAAAAACCCCAAATCACTTGCTGCATTTGGCTTATTAAAAACCACTCTTGCATTGAAGAGGACACTCAATACAGAGAGACTGAGGAGATGCCAACCCCTGTGGAGGCAGAACTGCCTCAGAAGCTACTCTGTGTTTGGACATCCCAACAGCTGCAGACCTCTGGGGCATGCACATCTGGCTGCAGCTCCCTCTAGTGCTCATCTATTTTTCAGTTCTACCCAAATAAGTTGCTCCAGCACCTGCTTGGTCAAACCCAAACTCTCCTGGGAAAGCTAAATGGATTGCAAAAGCAGATGGGGAAGGTGATAGAATTGCTAGATGCATTGGCCCTAAGACATATCTCATGGAAACCAATGGCTGCCTCATTTTCCCAGCCGCTGTGACACAACAACACTGAGGTAACCTCTCCAAACACCTGTCTTACTCTAAGGATGGGAAAGCGTTTGCAAAAATAAGATGCAGGGTCTCACATACACTGATGAGAAAGGCTGCCTCTCCACAACAATCCTGATCCAGCAAAGATCTGGAGCCATACTCTGGCTTTACACCTGAGTAGCACTCTGGAGCTCGGATGAAAGAGCCCAAGATAGGAAATTTCTCCAGCAAGAGAAACATATACAAGAGCAAGAGCATGTATACAAGATGCTGACTGTCCACCCACTGTGCTGGATGTTTGGTGGTGCCCAGCATCAATTTCCAGCAGCTGGGGATCTGCACCACAGAGCTCATAAAAATAAGCCAAGTAAAATAAAATAAATAACTCCTTTTTTTACCTTCTCCCTGCTTTTACTAATTTACAGGGCATATTTGTGTAACCGAGAAGTCCTAAATGGCTGAAAATTGTGGTTTTCTTCTTCCCCTCCCCCTGCAATTACATCACACACTGAATCAAAATTGAATTTCCTATCACCTTTCATATCAGTTGCTCCTTCAACTCCAGGCTGGTGAAACCCACCTCCTTATCTCTCCCTTCCCCTCCCAAATCCTCTTTGAAGCTCGCCTCTGGCACCATGCCTACAAAAATGACGCAGTGGGCAGACCGCTGAGAAAAGCCCACAACTGAAAACATCACATAGCACTTTCCTCTTTCTTCATCTTGTCCTTTTTCTTCCATCTCTGTTCCAGCAAGAGAAGGAAGGAGCAGATTTCAATTGTATAGCACCCAGAATATGAGTCCAGGGCTGGGACTGCAGGTCTGAGGTATTACTTAGTGTTTTGTACTCTGTTTGCCAAGAACTTACCCACGCAATTTCTAAGGACAGTTACTGAGACCCAAGGAAAAAGGGTGATGGGAAGCAGGGAAAATTAGCCTGTGTTTCCATAGGAAAATAAGGGTGGGGAAATGAGGAGAAACAGCAAATGAAAGAAAAATCAAACGTAATTTTGTGAAATCCCACCTGCCAGCATCCCAGTTGCAAAGCGCTGTGGACAGGGAGCGCAGGTCTCTGCCAGGTTTTAAACAGGTGTGAGGGGAGCTCAGTGGTGCATCTGGATGCAGTTCATGCTTCAAATGCCACTTTAATCCCAGCTTTCATCTTCCCCACTTGCTTTTTGATAGGGGGGATATGTCTGCTAGGAAGGGGGAGGAGTGGCAACTGTGGTGTCTTGCCTCCAACTGCTCCTCCCCCCACTCATCCCTGAAAGCAACCCTTGCAGCTTAACCACTTAGTGGCCAAAAGGCTGCTTTTGACAGCAAAGCTATTAGGGACCTGGCCCTGACTCCCTGCATTTTTTCATGTCTATTGCTTGTCACCATACTGTCAGGTTCCCCCTGGAGCTCATCTCACTCCTGCCCTTTGGAGGAACCCAAGCCCTTCACTCATGATTTAGCACCTTGGCTAAGCGGGTGCCAAGCATATGGGCAAGTCCCTCCAGTCAGTCACAGTTCTGCACATAAAAGCCCTGCTGAATCAGGGTGCCACAAAGCAGCTTTATTTCTGTGGTGCATAGAAATAAAGGTTGCAAAGGAGTCCCATGGACATGTTGCTAAAGGTCCTGTAGAAAGAAGATGCCTGCCTTTCCTGGTGTGGGATATAGGCAGGGCTGAGAGCCTAAATACTGGAGGAAGGTGGCAGAAAGAAACAGCTGTCTCTGTAATTGAGCTCTGCTGACTACTACAAGGTGTAAAACCAAGACAGTGAAGAGCAAACCAGATCCTTACTCTCCTCTACTTCCAAGATGGTCCTTAGAGTATGGAGACAGCAAATGAAAGATTATGGAATGGTTTGGGTTGGAAGGAACCTTAAAAATCATCTAGTTCCTACCCTCCTGCCATAGGCAAGCATGCCACCTTGAAAGATGCCCTAAAGTAGGTGACTGTTCCTCCCACCTGACCATGTGCATTTAAACACCCTATGGAGAGACTCACTCTGCTTCTCTTTATGGATATAAAAGGCAGATGTGTGGTCTCTAGCAGCTCCCTGCAGTACATGGCATCACCAGAGGCTATCACTTAACATTTCTGTTGGATGTCTCTGTTTGGAGATGATTAATCACCATCTGGAAGACCCTCTCTTCCCTGACTGCATGATGGGCAGTAAAAACACCAGCTCCAACAGGATACCTTAATTTGTAGATATCCAAATTTAAGCCTTTATAAAAGGTGGCATGAGTGGAACTTCAAATGACAATGATCGGAACAGCAGAATGGGAATTAGACATAGCATGAAGTCTGTGGCAGAAGGAGCAACAAAACAGGAACCTCTTGTCCCAGTTTCACCACCTAGCCCAAAGATCCTTGCCTCAATACACTGCAGTCTTCCTGGCATTGTATGTTATTGTGCCTTTTCTTTTACTGAAGATGCTCATTTGAGGCAAACCCATATTCCCTTATTTATTTTGTGCCCAGCTCCAAACCCAAGTAGTAAAGATAGATCACTCATCAAGGACATGAAAGCAGACTGGTGTTGGAGTGGCTTGTTTGTTTATTTTGCAGTAAGCACCTAACTGATTGCTTGCTTAAGCAAAGAAATGAGATAGTGATGTTTTCACTTTGCAGTGTCATTACCTCCAAGGAAACTCAAACCCAACTTGACCATAGTCCTGGTATTCCTTCACCCTCGTCCCCACTCCTTGCCTCATTTTTAACACCCTTCACAAAACCCAAAGGTTAAAAGGTCCACAAAAACCCCATGTTATCTGTCAAGCATCCTCTGTGGTTGAAGATGGGCAGCATTATCTCAGCTGGCATCCCCACTGCTCTCAGTTCCTACTCACCACAACCAGTGGTCCTGGTGGGAGAGTTTCTCAGCATGGCAGGAGCTAATGCTAGAAACTTCATTAAGTGGCTCATGTGGGCATTCAAGTGTGTGCCTTTCCCTTGGTATCAATGAGGAGAAAAAAACCCAAATGAGCCTATATCATGCATATTTTAGTAAGAAGATGGAGACACATTGTTAGCACAAGCCGCTAGTACACACACTTGAAATCAATCAATGCCTGGAGAACTGCAGTGCTTGCTGCTCTTCAAACAGCTTTACAGCATGCCTCAAACAGCAGTCGTACAAACAGGTAAGAGACCAGCAATTCCTACAAAAACATTAAAAATGCAGAGATAGAGCTGGGTACTTACATCCATTTTATCCCATAGCAAAGCCCTGTCTGCAGAATCAACAACAGAAAACCAGCTAAGAAAAATCGCAGACTTGGCTTCATTTTCTCCACTTTCTCCTGCTTGCCAAAGGAAATCAGCTTCTCCAATGAAAAATTTTTAAATAAAAAGGAGTTTTCCTAATATTTTGTGCAATGTATTTTCCTTCAGTTTGGGTATTGCTCGTTCTTGGAGATGAACAACCTGAAAGGAGAGAGAGAAAGAGCCCGAGCTATGGTTAACTCTGAAGTTTAGCGAGCCACTGTGAGAGAGAAATCTATTATCCAAATTGCAAAGGAGTGGTTTATGAATCACAAAAAGGTTTGAATTATCCCTTCTCAGTCCCCTCCCTTGCCAAGCCTTGATACAACCTTTCGAGTCAACAGACAGACAAACCGTATGGGTTGAATTACAGAGTTATGGTCTGATTGTGTGTTTCCATTTAACCCTGCACATGGCAAGACTTCATTTGCTGTTTCACTTTAGTGGGGTTTTTCTCTCCCCCTCTCCAAAAAGTTTGTGTAACTGCTCGGAAAGAAGAAAAAAAAAAAGAGATCTTTAGACTAGCCCAAATCTTCAGCTATTCATCTCTCCCTTTCCTCTCCCCAGATTTCTTTTTCCTCTCTCTTTTTCTGCAGAGAAGACAAATTATAAAAACTGCATTTCCCTACTTAATGCAGGTGCCCTTGCCCTGCAGATGTTTCTCTCTGATCTGTTACAATAAAAGTGTTTTGCTCTTTACCTTTTGCTTTTCTTCTCACCTCATTAACTCTGCCTCTCACTTCTTCCAAGCCCTTGGCACCTGGAGCTCACGGAAAAGGCTGCAACTTTGTAAACATAAAATACCATTTTTGTCTCCAGGGAGCAGCCTGGAGGAGACAAAAAAAGCTCTCAAGGATTCCCCCACACTCCTTTTCTTTTTTTCCTTCTTCGGGCCAAACAAATAAACAAACCAGGTGCAGGACTTAAATCCTTGGAGGGGTCCTCTCTGTCTCCAGGGCATGGCTTGCTTATTTTAGCAGCAGTATTAATAGCAGTAAATGGGTTTCCCTTCAGTTATTCACTTCAGACACTGCTCCGGGCTGCTTTTTGTGGTCTTTGCAGTGGTTTCCCATCCCATGAGGAAGACAACAATAAAATAAACAGAAAAACCTGCCCACCACATGGCATCTCTGGAATCTCACAGCCCATCTCACAAGCACACTGGCATACCCAAGATGTAACTGTGCATCCCCCCACATCACCCCCTCAAAAGGGTTTGGGAATGGCTGGAGCGGTCAGCTTCACTTTGGGAAACCCCTTATCCTGGAAAAAGGGTATCCTACCTGATCCCCAGCTCTGGATTTGCCCAGTTGCAGCTTTCTGCCTGAATATCCCCATTTGGGGAGCAATTGGGTTGGGGGGAATGAAAATTTCTAAGTGTTTTCTCTGCCATCTGCAGCATATTTTTCTATTTAGGCTGCTTTTCGGCTATCCCAACCCCAGTGCCTGGTGTAAAGGGTTACTAGAGGAGTGCTGTTATTACAAAGGATTTTAATAACCTCTAGGGGAGAGTTCCTGGCTCCCTTGAAGTCCGAGACAAAACTGACTGCCTACAAGGGAGGCAGGATTTCATTGCCATGGATTGTTTTTCCTTAATGCCCACTTGGACTTGGGTTTGATGCATTCCTTGAAGGCAGTGCTCCCACGAGCATCTACGCATACACACTTCTTGTTTCAGAGAATTTCTGTATCTTTTTATCTTTGGGAGCCCTTTTCTTCCCACCAATCCACAAGCATACTGGAAACCTTCAACCCTTAATCCTGCCCATGCCTTTCAGTGTGTATTTAGGTATTTCAGATCCCTTATCTCACTCCCATGAACTGCTGGACAACACAAGAATCAGGTGTAAAATGTCTCAGATGGTCTAAAACCCGCTCACTAAACCTGACCAGCCAACACCATTCTCTGCTTTCCCCCCTGCCTTGAAAAAGTCACAGTTTGGGGCTTTTTCTACACCTGGAGGAAGAGAAATTATCTAATTCCACCCTACCTTCCCAAAGAACTGCAAGCTTTGCCTGCAACTGCACCCCTTTTATTTGGAGAGGTAATAATGCCTGTTTCCACTCAGTTTAGCAGAGGTTACATTTGCAAGAGCAATTTGCAAGTGGAGGGGAGGGATACACTTTGGGGCAGATGTGATGTTTACAGCTCTGGTGAGCTCTGGGTCACTGATCAAACCAACAGCAAGTGGCCTGTGGACTCCTAAAAACAGGAGCTGTTTTTAACTCAAAGCTCTCTTTTCTCTTCACCTCAAGTCTGTCTGCAGCCAGCCCCACTCTGGCACACAGAAAACACTCCCATCAGACACCTCCGAGACTCTGGACTCAGAGATGGGAATAGGCAATTTTAATTGTATATAAACATGTGAGTATCCAGCTCACATTTTTCCAGTTTTCCCATCCAAGAAACAAAGACATCCACCTGACTCTGCTGCCAGCCTGCAGCTCTCTCCAGGAGCACAGCAGCCTGGTTTAGGGGTAGCACATCCCCAAATGACCTGCAGTGAGCACTGGGAGCAGAGAAAAGGAATAGAGGGTGGTGGAGCTGATTTCAGCTGCCGGGTCTCACCTCTCTCTTGCTGTCTTCTGCATCTCCCTTCTCCCCTGCAGCCCCTGGGTGTCCCCGCAACCCTGCAGCCTCCCGCACTCCTCTCTCCACTGCAGCTCCTTTCATTGCCCTGCACATTTGCAGTTCCCAGGCCCCCCTCTGCCTTCAACCCCTGGGTCTCTAGTCTCCCTTCCAATTCTTGGGTCTCTCCTCTCCCCTGCAGCTTATCGGGCACGGGTCTCTCCACCCTCTGGGTCTCCTTCTCCCCTGGGTCCTCCCCTCTCTCTTGCACTCATACTTCCCCTCGCCGGGTCTCAGGTCTCTTCATTCAGCCTCCGAGTCTCCCTTTTCCTTGCATTCCCCCGGTTCTCCCTGCCCCATGCGTCCTCCCGGTCTCCCTTTTCCTTGCAATCCTCCGGGTCTCCCCTCTCCCTTGCATCCTCCAGGTCTCCCTTCTCCCTTGCAGTCTCCAAGCCCCCGCTCTCCCTGGCATCTCCTAGGTCTGCTTTGCAGCCTCTAAGAATCCTCTCTCCCTGGAACCCCCGGAGTCTTCCTCCTCCCATGCATCCCCCCGAAATGCAGCCCCTCTCCTTGGAATTCTCTCCACGCCTCGCAAAGCCCTGTTCCTGGCCAGCCCCGCACCTTCAGCATTTCGAGGGGCTCCGCCGAGACGCTGCCCCCTTCCCACCGCTCCCGGCAGTGGCTCGCACCCCGCTGCAGTCCGCGCTTACCTCCGCCCGGGCCGGGCTGCGCGGGGACCGGGGCCGCTCTGGAGGGGCGGCCCCCGGAGCCGCCTTATATGCGGCTCCGTCGGCTTTGATATGCGGAGTGATGTCAGCTCGGATTAGCATAACAAAAGGCTCCGCGCCCCGCGGATGCCCCCGCGGGCAGGGCCGAGGCCCCGCGGGGCTCCGCGCATCCCCCTCCCCGCGCTCCATCCCGGGGCCGGGCGAGCGGGGGGAGCCCGGCCGCGGCCCCCGGAGATGGCGGGGACTCGGCCTGACTCAAGAGTGTTATTCCAATGAGCGGTTAATGATTAGCAATGATCAGCAACAAAAATAGCTAGTTGGTGTTTTCGCCGGAACGCGAGCGCTCCCGAGGATGCTCCGCGCTCGGAGATGAGTGACCGCTGCACGGAAAAGGACAAGGATACTTGTCACGCTCGGGGCTGTCAGCTAGATCTGGTTCTCCTGCGAGGGTAAGGAACCACGGCCCGGTAGTCCCGGCTCATGTCGTACCTCACCACGTCCCGCTGTCAGCCTGCAGGTTCCACAGCCTCTTCTCTGATCTGTCTGTAATCGGTGGAAAGAGCAGATGCTGAGGTTTGTTTTTTTCTTTCAGGTCAAAAGCAGAGCTTGAGCCAGGTACTTACTTCCATTTTATCCCATAGCAAAGTCCTGTCTGCAGAATCAACAACAGAAAACCAGCTAAGAAAAATCGCAGGAAGGAGCAGATGTTGAGGTCTGGTTTTTGCTTTCAGGTTTCGGGATTGGAGGCTTGGTGATTGCCTGCTAGGGAGAGAGAAAAAGGAAGGCAAATATAAAGAAAAAGAAGAAAAGGGAAAAAGGGGGGGGGGGGGGGTTAGTAAAAAAAAAAGGAAAAGAGGAAAGGTAAAAAATAAAAAAGGAAAAGGAGAAAGAAGAATGAGAAGAGAAAAGAAGAAGGGAGAAAAAGGAAAAGGAAAATAAAATTTAAAAATTAAAATAAAATAGTGAAAAGAAAAAGAGAAAAGGGAAAAGGGGGGAAAAGCAAAAAGGAGAAGAGAGAATCAAAGGAATAGAAGCAAAAATGATAAAATAAAAAAGAGGTTAATAAAAGGAAAAGGAAAAGGAAAAATTAAAAGGAGAAAAAAGAGAAAGGAAAAAGAGAAAGGAAGAAGAGAAAGGAAAAATAAAAGGGGAAAATGAAAAGAAAAAAAGAAAAACAAGGAGAAATGAACAAAGAAAACAAACAAGGAAAAAGAAGGAAAATAAAATGAAAAGGAAAAGGAAAAAAAATAGAAGAAAAAGATTAAGATAAAAACCCTGTAAGAAAGAAAAGCACAACTGACTTCTGAACATAAGGCCTCATGAGTCTGAATTTAAGACTTTTGTCAGCTATGGGCTCTGAAAAAATGGATGCTGGTTGCAAAAGTACTTCTGTAATTTTTTCATTCGGTTTAATTGTGGGTTTCAGGTGAAAGAAAAGAAGAGAATAAATGCTTTAGTCCTTGGATCAAGAGACTCAGAACAGTTTCCTTAAGGTCCATTTTCAGGACAGCTATTTATATAGGATAATTTTTTAATGTGTGTGTCCCTGTGCTGATTGCATTCATATACACAAGTTGCAAAAGGTCCTGTGTGAACTGCAAAGAACCCTGTATATGCAATCCCAAATTCCCAAAGTCACTATATTATTTGTTTAAGACCCAGTTTTGCCAGCAGCTTTGCACAGTATATCCATTTTTCTTTTTGTGACAGTTGCCCAAAAGTACTCAAACTACTCCAAACTTCCATTTCCCTGGCCTTTCTCCCATCCCACTGACCCCCAAAAATGTGTACCTACAAGGAGGAGGTTTTGTCAGGGTTCTCCAAAGAGGACATATTTACATGGGGAAATTGCTGGGTATATATCTATTGCAATCTGACTTGCTGTACAAATGCTCTGATTTCTGTATAAATAGCCTTTTTCCAAATTACCTTAACCTTTAAAGGGCAGTAGGGAAAATGCAGTTGTTATTAGTCAATAGGAGTAGAAGTAGTAAGTCACGGCATTTGTAATACTCATGATTATGCAGTAGGCACCTACTGTGCTTAGAACTGTGCAAACAACACAGCTAGATGAGTCTTACCATCAGACCTTCATGGTCTTAATATTGGTGCTGAGAGGTGACTGGCCTTAATAGGTGATGGTGTGGAGGAGGAATATGGAAAGAAGGAGATGGTTCCAATCTGCATGGTTTTCTTGTGTGCTAACAGCTTGTTAAGGCTCAGAATCATGGAGGTTAGAAAATCCCTGTAAGATCATTGAGTCCAGCACTGCCAGGGCCACCACTAAACCATGTCTGACATGCTGGGGAATCACTAAAAAAATGGCACTGGAGTACAAGTATCTACTCATTGCAGTGTCCATGGGAGCTGCTCGTCCATGTGTTCATCAGGACAGAAGGACATAGGAGATACAAGTGAAAAGGTGGGACAAAGAGTAAGAAACCAGAAGGATGCATACATAAAGGATATAGGATAAATATGCTCTGCACTATCCACATGCATAGAGGGAGTTATTCAGGAAAAGCCTTGGGAAGTTTAAAACCACTCTAAACCTTTAATCTGAGACAATTTTGTGCACAGACAAGCCCCCAGGCCCTGATACGCCAAACTATTTCAGCACATATTTAAATACTCTTTATGTGACATGTTGTGTTCTAAGTGCTTTGATGAATCAGGGAAGTCCATTGCTGTTCAATTGTTGCAGTTTTTTGTCTCTGGCTCCTCATGCACGCATTGGGGTGTGGGTCTGGTGGCAAAGCATGGATGCTTTTGGGGCACCTGGGAGGTAGGGAGCTGCCAAGGTGTGCATGGGGGGGGTTATTTCACAGGACCTGGGTGCTGAATCAGTAACCTTAATCTAAAAGGTTAGCAATCATTACCTTTCCGACTGCTCTATGGGTCAAAACTATTACCATTTTCATCAGCAGGAGACAATGATTCACCATTTTTCATTGGATTTTCATAAAACAGAACTGGTCACACCAATGTGACAATTAACAAACCAGACCTGGAGCTTTCCATTAGCATTTAAGCCCCAGGGGAAGCAAGTGGATGCTGGGCGAACAACCCTCTTTGGCTTTGCAGACTGCAAAGAAAGATTTTACGTAGACTGTGGCTGTATCCATCCATTAATAGAAGTGGAGGCAGCTGGATGATATTTTCTGGATTGCATTTCCTAATTGACCGAGTTACTAGACTTAAATGTTTGGAAAATCATCTTCCTGCTAATCTCTAGAAATACCTTTGGGGTGCTGTAAGAAATTCATTAGCATGACAGAAAGATAACGGGACTGGAAAATAAGGCTTTATTGTCATCTGTTGCACCAGTTAACCTCCGAAACTTGAAGGCCTCTCCAAATCTACCAGCAAGTCCTTGAATGATTTACGAAGAGTGTGTATGGAGTTGGGACACAGAATTATAAAATTGTTTAGGTTGGAAAAGCCCTACAAGATCATCAAGTTCAAGCATTCCCCCAGCACTGCCAAGGCCACCACTAACCCATGTCCCCAAGCGCCACATCCACACAGCTTTGAAATCCCTCCCGGGATCAGGACTCCAACACTGCCTTGGGCAGCCTGTGCCAGGGCTGAACAACTCTTTGGGGGAAGAAATTTCTTGTAATATCCAACCTTAACCTCCCATGGTGCAACTTGAGTCTATTTTTTTTTGTTTTACTGCTTGTTACCTGGAAGAAAAGACTGACCCTCACCTCCCTACAGTGTCTTTTCAGGCAGTTGTAGAGAGTGATAAGGTCTCCCCTGAGCCTTAGAAGGCTGACATCAGTCTTAAAAGCTACCATGGGCAGCACAGGTGAGACTCCCTGCACCCAGACTTCAGCTACACCTGTCCCTAATTTCAAATGTAACTCAGAAGGAGTGACTCTCACTCAAGGAGTCCTGCAAACCCTTGAAGTCCTAAATCTGTTGCAGACCTTCCCAGACTCGTGCTACATAAACCATAACTCTGCCATTGAGAGCAAGATACCACACAGGTGCTGAACTCAACTGGATTTCAACCAACCACACACACACAAGAAAGGCATATTCTGTTACTAATGCTCTAGGACCACCCATGCACCCTTCAGTAGCATTTCACTCATCATTTGTTTTTATGTATGTATCTCCTCGCTCTCTCTTCTTCCATCGCCCCTCACGGGAGAAGACCCTCCATGGATGACTCAGGATAACATTAAAAATCTGCAGATCCAGGACCCAACTATACACTCTCTTCGAGCAGAGGGCTATGCTCCTTCATTTAAAAATCTCTACAGCAGTGTGCCGAGTCATGGCAGTGTCCAAATATTTAATAATATGATACAATTATGTGTATTGTAGGGTGTGGTATTATGGTTTTATCAGTGAGTTTCAAGATGGTGTGTGCTATGAATGAGCTACTAAAGCTATCATCCCCCACAGGAGTTAGGGTAGCACTTCACCCAGGATTAGTGTGTGTTCGCCAAAGGAGCCATGGATAAATGCTCCAAAGCAATTAAAAAAAAATTATTTAGCTGGGTCTGATGGCTGGAAGGTGCCAGAGCATGTGACAGGATGCCATTCCTACATTTTAAACAAGTATTCTGGCCATCTTGAGGCACAGGCTCCAGCTACAAATATAAATAGCTTTGAGCTAGTGGCCATTTGCTGTCCCAAAGCACAACTGGAATGGAAAACTAAGCTCCATTACCCACACTCTGCATCAGGAAACATCTCTCTTAAATCCCCCAAGCCCTGCATTGACTTTAGTGAGTGGTTTTTTTGGTGAGAAATGATGTATATAATAAATTAAAGGTCAGTGACCAGGTTTGCACCCTTGACCCTATTTATTTACTAGTTTAAGCAGATACAAGTTTTTCATTGGGTCTCTAAGTTTCGATTTCAAGCATTGATAGGGACATTTTTTAAAGGCTCTGCCACATACTAAAAGTAAGCCAAATTATTATCATATGAATTTTGAATATTCACCCACATACTTTATTTTCTGACAGCGAGAACAAGCAAAGACTGTTTGATGCTAAAATAATTTGCAAAATGATGAAGAGCAGGAATATATATGAAAAAGTAAGGACTCAAAGTGAAGTTCTTCCAAATTAAATCAAGAAGAGGGAACATAATCGAGGAGTCATTCCTTTGGACTGCCTCATAGCAAGCATTGATACTGCTGAGGGGCAAATTCACTGGTACAAGACTAATTTGTACAGCACCCAGGGAGAAGTGCCACATCTCTGGGAAGAGGAAGGTAGCTTCTGATATACGATTTTTTTTTTAACATGAGATTGTTCTGAAGCCAGGCAGTGGATTAATAAAAGAATACACCTTGGCAGGGACCCAGCAGGGACTGGGATGCTAAAGAGCATCCCTGCAGATGCAGAGGACAGATGTGTGAGCATCTATCACCGCCACACCTTATCGTGCGTGGAGGGTGGTGCAGCTCTGGCTGTGCCTCAGCAATGCCTGGCAGCTCTAAATAACACAAAGGAGGTTTTTGTCCCAAGATGTTGCAGTCAGAGGGAGGCAAAAGCTCTGTGGTTCTTCTTGTACTGCCAAAACCCTAGAGATGGAAGCCAGATCCCACTGGAGCCATATCCAAACTGCCTTGTACCTATAGCATGGACAGCTTTACAAGGGGATGAGGCCACTCTTTGTCCTTCCTCTGGCATGCAAGGCCACCTCTGTAAATCAGCAAGATTGCAGCAACTTGAGATTTCTCCTCCACCAGACATCTTGCAGAAAATTATAGCCTTTTCCAGGGTGAAATGCAAGCCTGAAGAGTTATTCTGCCTTTATTTTCCTCCTGCCCTTAAATAGCAGACATTTTTGTGCACTAGCATCCCAATTACCTGCCTGTAAAATTGTAGCCACAATCCATTTTCCGTAAATTTCAGTGGGTTTTGTCTCCCTCACCTTGTCTTTAATATCAGCACTCATCACCTATGCTGTAGGAGTGCCCAGTCCATGCCCAGTCCAAGCCACAGCAGTGACCAGTTCTTGTCCCACTGCATCAGCCCAGCTCCCATCACCAGCCAGAGGAAAATCAAAGCAGAGTTTCTTGACTTTCGTGCCTTTTGGCTGGAGACCACTCCAGCCTGACCTTCCAGCCCTGGGACTGACCAGAAAAGGCTTCTCTTCCAGACCAAAGCACTGCCTTTTAAAGGCTAATAAAAAACAGCTGCCAGCTCCTCTCTCCAAAGTTGAATGCTCCCTTCAGGGTGGAGCTGTGCTTTCCCTTCCCTGAAGAAGTCCAGTAACCCCTCCTTTGCTGCAGTGCTGGAGCTGGAGTCCTCCTTGCAGGGAGGCTTAGCTCTAGGTGCATAATTAATAGCAGTGATTTGCAAGAGTGGAGAGAATGACACCAACTGGAAAGGATAAAATGCCTAAATAGTCTTTTTGGAATAGGAAGAATAATGTAAAATGTTCAGGGGGGTGTCTTTCATTATGGTCCCTGCTTTGCAGCTGCTGGCTGAGAGTTGAAACGCCTCATCTGTAAGCAAGATACGTGTTAGACATGCCTGTTTCTGCCCAATTTTATTCTAGTCCCTGATCCCAACATACATTCTGACTCTGTGATGTGAAGCAGGGAGCGGGAGAAAGCTGTGCCAGGTTTTGCTCTGAGTCAGTGGGTCTTGGGACGATCTCATGGAAGGCAGCATGAGGGCCAGGTTATCCAAAGGGCTTTAGGAGAGGTTTTCAGACAAGACTGACTTCCAAAAAAGAGGGTGGACTTTTTGCAGGGCTCAAGGCAGCCGTCCCTGCTACTATATCTCCTGAGCAGATATTCCAATGCTTCCAACACTTCAAAAATAAGATTTCTGTAGCCTAAGTGAGAGCTGAGCCTCTCTTCAAACCCATCTATGACCAAAGGGGCTGAACATTTCTGAAGATTCAGACACAACTTTCTCTACTGAAAGGACATTCTTCTCCCAGGTAACAAGCAATAGAACAAGAGGAAATGGCCTCAAGTTGTGCCAGAGGAAGTTTAGATTGGAGATCAGGAAAAATTTCTTCCTCAAAATGATTGCCAAGCCCCAGAACAGGCTGCCCACGGCAGTGGTGGAGTCCTCATCGCTGGAGGGATTTAACAGATGTGTGGATGTGGCACTAGAGGACAAGAGTTAGTCATGAGTGCTGAGAGAACAGCTGGACTCCATGATCTTACAGATCTTTTTCAACCCAAATGATTCACTGCTTCTATGGTTCTATGACACAGTTTTAGACTAGGCAAAGCAAAGCACGATTGAGATGGGCCATGGGTCCCCTTGCTAGCTGCAGTCCATAGCCTTGAGCAGAGAACGTACAACCCCCAGACTGGGGAAGGATCTCAAAGCAACCCACAGTGCCCCAGCTCAGCCAAGTATTTCTGTTTGCAACTGTGAAAAAATCTGCTTTTTGATGGAAATTTAGGACAGCAAGGAGATTAATGGCATGATCACCTTATGACCTAACTTGACAAGAGCTGGCAAAGTAGCAGAGAAGGTAGCAAAGAAGGTACCAATCTTTGAAACTCAGACTGGAACCATTTGGACAAGGAAAACTTCTCCCAAATATACCCTGGGCTATGAAATCATAAACCATAGACAACACCAAATGTTTATGTTTTTACCTGAAATCTTCCTTGTTTTTCATGGGAGTCAATTCATACATCTGTCTCACTCAGTCCTTTCCTGACTTGGAAACATAAATTGTGAAGCAAATCTGTACAGCTCAAGTGGGGTCTACTTTTCAAGCATCCCTGTCCCATTTAGTCCTGCTAATACTCTAGGTGTCAGCTTCTCCTGGCTGGGACACAACTGTGGATACCCAGTGCTCCTCATCTGCTTGCACTGCTGGGAGACCAGCACACAAAAACCTGGTCTCTGATTTATGTAGGCATTCTTTAAAGACATGCTTAAGACATTCTTGAGATATCTGGCCTGAGTTATCTTCCTTTTCAATTGGTTTCATTAAAGAATGACCTTTAAGGGAATCCTACGAAAACCTTTCATCCTTTCCTAGAAGCACCCAGACTTGGTTGTTTTGCTCTTATCCTAAACTGCCAGGAAAACACCAGAGATTAATCCTTTTTGTTGGCAGCTGTGATTTTTTTCCCGAGTGATTTCTCTGTAATCCTGATGTGATTTCTCTCTGATTCCACATTATGGCTCCGTTAGGTTTTCTGTTTACCTACAAACGCCTGATTACAGGCTTTGGTTTGTCTTCCATAATGGGGTATGTTCATCATAAAAACATTGTGAAATAGGTTCTGAGCAAAGTATAGCATTTTTAAGATTGTAATATGGATTCATGGCCTGACTCAGCACTGAGTTACTTGAATTTTATTCTAGAGCCATTTCAAGGATTAATTACAGGCTGGCACAAAAGCTTAGGCAGGAATTTATTCCTTTTGCTGCCTGGTATCATCACTCTTCAAAAACAAAGGCTGCTACATATCACTTATTCACTTAATTGCACTGAATCTGCAGAACAAATACTCATGAAGATATTTTAAGTGAGGAACTCTGTGGGATAAATGTTCATGAAGCTTGTTCTCTCCTCAGCCAAATACAAGGTGTGTTTGAAAGCCGTATGTCACTGTTCACAGAGTCAAGTGCATGTCAGCATGAGTACAGGAAGTTCATTAAGGTGAAATAATGAGGAAAAGAAATGGGGTCTTGTTTGAGCCACCTTACTTGGACATATCCCCGCAGCCACCAGTGCTGATGCACATGGAAGCTGAGCTGCAATGTGGAGTGGCCACAAAAGCCTGAAGACAGCACACAAAGTCAGCTCTTCTGATCCCATGCCTATCCCTCGTCCTCATCAACCCCTGTGAGCTGGGTTAAGCAGAAGTCTGAATGTCTCTAGAGGATGTGCTTGATGGGGTGGTCATACTGGCATGACCTAGCTGGGGTTATAATGCTGCTTCATCAGCTCACAGAGGCTTGGGACATGAGTCCTACAGGGGACAACCCACCCCACCTGCCTAACATGCTGTTTTCCATGGAAGTGAAGGTTGTTATACTGAATTCAATAAGAAATAATACAACCAAACAGCATACCACCCTCAGAGTAAATAATTTCTTGAAAATACCTGATCAAAATCTACTCTCTTTCAGTTTAAAAGTTTTTCCTGCTCCTATCACCATCTGCCCATGTTAAAAATCACTCTTAATCTCTTTTATAAGCCCCCTTTGAAGTACAAAAAGACAATGAGGTGTCCCCAGAGCCTTCTCTTCTCCAGGCTGAACAACCCCAGGTCTCCCAGCCTGTCTCCAGAACAGAGAGGCTGCAGCCCTTGGAGCATCTTCATGGCCTCCTCTGGACTCACTCCAGCAGCTTTGCATCTTTCTGATGTTGGGGTCTCTAGATCTGGAGGCAGCTCTGTAGGTAGGGTCTCACCAAAGCAAAGCAGAGGGGCGGAATCACCTCCCTTGAACTGCTAGCAAATGGTATTTAAACATGGACACAAAGGCATCAGGCCTCTGTGAATTACTGCAATCTGGTGGATTGGTATAGCTGCCTAATCCGACAGAGCCACAGCTAGTGCATGGGTGTGTGTATGCTTTAACAGTCACGGCTGGGAGGGACCACCCTGCCTATAAACCCAGGAAGTTTAGATGTCATGCCGAAGGATGCGTTCACACAGAGGCTGAGGGCTCTGTGCTATAACCATTTTGGGATATATTCCCTGTCCCTCTCCAGACTGGAGATCTAACCCAATGCTTTCTTCTTGTCTTTCAGTTTCTGAATCTAGTCCCTGACTGGCTCAGAGCAAAAGTTCTAGTAATATCAACAGGACATGATCAGTTGCGAAAAGCCACAGCCTTGATAAACTACAATAATTCATATTCACTGAGGAGCTACTTCTCCTTCTCACTGCTCTGTTTATCCCTCCCACAGCTGTGATAACAGTATGACTTTTGCTACAAGAACAACCCAGAACTTGCTACTTCCTTGTGAAAACACAACAGCTTCAGTTACTGACTCATCCTAATACTCTGTGGGACAACTCCTATATTTTTTACACTTTTTAAACATTTTGTACTCCCCTGTTCTTTCTTCTGTCTTCTGCTCTTTTTTCCTTCAGCACAAAAAGTGCCTGCAATGTACTTTGGTTGTTGTTTCATTTTCTTGCTTGTTTTGGTGGTTTGATGGTTGTTTTAAACTAGAGAAGGTGAGCCAGGGAAGGAGCATATCAGAGCACATTAAGGCAGACAGTGGAATGGCAAGCCAGCAGTTATACTGCTGGCAGAGAGATATGTGGCAGAGAGCATCTCTGAATAAACAACAATAATAAAATAAAAACAATAAAAGTAAAAGCAGCAGAAAGCTTTCTTTCATTCAACCAAGCCAAGAAAGTAAAATTTTGGCAAGAAATAATCTGAAAAAGTGCCTGAAGAGCTGGAAGTAGGTTCTGTATCATACAGAAGAGCCAAAAATGTGTTTGGACACAAACAGCATGTGATGCATTGCAAAATGCTTCACAAGGAGATATTTAAAGGGTGGGATGGTTGGCATGGAGAGGAAAAGTGGGGGAGGCATCGCTGTGGGAGGAATATCTTTAGCCTTCAAACAACAGCCACTAAACATCCCAAATACTCTGCCTCCCCAGAGGTGACATGGGTTGAAAGTTTTGTGCAGGACAGCTTTTGAGGGATAATATAATCTCATTTAAAATTCATTTTAACTGTTCCTTTCATAGTGAGAAGGAAAAGCCCCAAAATAGGGCCTGATGCAGGGATGTCAGTAGGCTTTGGATTAATTTGGTTTGGATTGGACCCACAGTGTAAGAGACAGTGCTCCAATCTAGCCATAAATAAAGTGGCTTCCATTAACGTTTATATTTCCTTTAATTTATTTAACCAAGAAACTCAGCAGAGGCCCATAGGTCTCAGTGTTAAGAATGAACTGGCCAAGACAGCAGCAGATAAAACTTGCACCAGTATAAATCAAAGCTTCCATAAGCCATACCATACTCAAGAAACCATGGGTGAGTAAGGCAATAAAATGTGACCATTTTTGCTTTATTGTCTCATTCTCAGCTCTCACTTTCTGCTGGACCCAAATATAATTTCTCCTTTGTCTTTTTAAGAGATCCTGGAGACGATGGACTGAACTTATTGCAAACCCAGGGTCTAGAGTGGCAGTTCAGGAGCTGGGATTTGCAAGCAACTCACAAATGTTTTGCCTCCCTTTATAGCCAGATAATAACAAAGATGAAATCCAGAAGCTTTAGTACTTCTTTTCTTACTTAATGTTGGAAAAGACGGCACCTCCACCTTATTAAACCCACATTATGAAAAATTATTGCAGTCCAGCATGGTTTTGCCCTATATAATTTGAGTTTTTCCACATATAGACAGCTGTCCATCCTGGAAATGGATGTGCTAAATTTTCCCATCTCAGGGTGCAAAGAGTCATGGTGAGTGCTGCAGAGGGGCTGGTTCAGCATCTCACCTTCCCTAGCACAGGGCTGCAGAGACACTGTGAATGCAGTTTTCACCAGGGTGAATATTTAATCCTTGAAAATTCATCTTGGCAAGTAGCCCTTTTCCCATCCAGTCATGGAACCCACTTCCTCAGGCCTTTTGGGCATACCAAGTGCATCCCCTCCCCTCCATCTCTTTTCCTTCCCCTTCCCCTTCCCCTCCCCTCCATCTCTTTTCCTTCCCCTTCCCCTTCCCTCCCCTCCCCTAGTTTTGGGGTGCTGGGCATACCAATGTGTGGGAGATGAGTCCTTAGGGGCAGCAAGAAGGGGTGGCCCACTTTGATTTGGGGTATCCGGGAGCCGAAATGCAGGGAAAACCCAGCTGGGCAATGCCACATCCCAACTGCCATGGTCTCCTCAGCTTCTCTTGGGCTACAGGCTGATATCCCTTATTCCTTTGATTGACATCTTTATTGCACATCCTCATGGGTATTTCATGCTTGATCTGTTCATCTTCACACTGAATTTCTTAGTGCATTTAATGCATACATTCAAATAAAACCCCACATTCAATAAATTTTACCAGATGTTTGTCACTCAAAAGCATCTTGTACCCCTTATTCTACATCTCACTGAACCAGGTCTTTGATCAGTCCTTGCTTCCTAAGCCCCACTCCAGAGAGACTGAGTTTTCCCAGAAAGACCACTTAAGTTCAGGTTGGGTTTGGATCTGACAGCAGCTGCAACCCACCAGAAACCACTGGTCTCAGAAAACCTGAGGCCAAACTCATCCCGTCAGCGGCTCATATGTTCCACCAGATCATAAAGCCTTTCAGCTGTCTCCTCCAGGAGAAACTAAGGTGACAACTCAGTAGAATCATAGCCATTTAGTGCCACAGCGACCACTTGGCTGCCCGGAAGCCAAGGGGCGGCACTGATTGTGGACAGCCGCTCAAGACTACCCGGCTCTCTGCAAACTGTGGGTAATCGATGAATTAGGCAGCAAGGCGGAGGTGAAGGATTAGAAGGACTCCTTTGTAGCAGCTAAATCCAAGCTTTATTCCCAGGAGCAGGGAGAGCAAGGGAACACGCTCAAAGGGAAAGTGCTACAAAAGGAACAAGGGAGCTCTGTGGCAAGGGGTTTTATACCCCTGCCAGCAGGGGGAGAAGAAATGGGGGGGGTGCAGGGAAACAACCAATAGGGGATTGACAAGGGGTGACATACAGCGAATCAAAGGGTCTCAGGGGAGGGTACAATTTGAACAAACCAATCAACTAACTAACAGAAAAGAACTTTCTGGACTAAAGTTACATATTCAACAGGGGTTATACATAATCATAAGGGGGCAAACCAATTAGGAACCTGGGGCCCTGGGCCTTTCTGGAAGGAGGGCGGGTGTGACAACTGATTGACACCAGAGGGGCTGTACTCTTAGGCAGGGGTTTCACCCTCTGCCTCTTCCTCGTCCCCTCCCTCAGGGTCTCTTACTTGGGTGGGAAAATCAACCCAATTAATGTCATTAATGTGCATCCTAAATTCGGTGTCACACACCGCCACAATTTAGGCTGAAAAAGAGCTTTAGGAACATTGAATCCAACCATTAAACAGCCAGTCCAACCAGCACTGCCACCAACCCAGGTCCCCAAATGCCACATCTACACAGCTTTTAAATACCTCCAGGGATGGGGACTCTACCACTGCCCTGGGCAGCCTGTGTCAGGGCTTCAGAGCCCTTCTGGGGAAGAAATTTTCCCTTTTATCCAATTTAAACCTCCCCCAGCACAGCTTGAGGCTGTTTCTTCCTTTCTGTTCCTTGCTCCCTGGAAGCCAAGTCCCCAGCTGGCTCCATCTTCCTGTCAGGGAGTTGTAGAGAGCGAGAAGTTGTCCCAGGAGCCTCCTTTTATCCAGGCGCAGCCTCCCCAACTCCCTCAGCTGCCTTTCAACGGGCTCATGCTGTAGACCCTAAGCACAGCACAGACACAACTGACTCATGGACAAGGATTTACTGGGGAGAAAAAATATCTACCATGAGGACACACTGCATCAGGGAAGGCAGAATGGGAACTGCTGATCTATCAGCTGCCCAGAGATTCCCCATCTCTGAAATGCGAAAGAGAAAAGGCCTGATGAAAGGGAGTGACACTGTCTTGCAGTTACGGTGGGATGGAGCAAGCACAGTTCCAGTTCAGCCCACCTTCTCTAGACTGGAAATAAACCCTTTCTGATGTGGTGCCTCCCTGTATCTCATTTTTTTATCTCAACACAATTGTTTATACTTAAACACACAGGTTTAAATACAGCTAAACCAGCATGAGGTGGATTGTGAGGGCAGCGGGTGAGCTTTCCTTCCATGGATGCTGCTGCTTCTCTGGGATGATCTGTAGGTCACCCATGGCACTCATGCAGCTCTGCCTGTAAAAGTTGATGGTGTAGACATGTTCAAGCTCCAAAGAACACAACAGATGGCTCAGTGCCTAGGATGCTACAAGGGACTCCTAGGAAAGCATCCAGTGCCAGATCCATCCCCAATTCGGTTTGGAGAAAAGGATGTTCCCTCCTAGATGTGCTTATCTCTCCCCTTTGCCTGGGGTGGAAGGGGTGGAGGAGAAGGAGAAAACACACTTAATTAAAGCAATGCAGCACAAAACCTGGACACACATGTTCTCATCTGGAAAGCAAGTGTGATAGCAGTTCCCTAGCCTTTGGGGACACAGTGAGAGGCTGTTAAAAACTTTTGCATTGATCAGATACTTCAGCCATGAAGTCCTCCTGAGAGCTTAAAATTGATGGGATGAGGTATCATGACTGTACAAAACTCTAATCTATCAAAGCAATAATCTGTGGAAGAAAGACACTTTACAACGCAGTTACACAGCAGATGGTAAGTGACTTATGATGAATTCCACCAACTTTATGCAGGAAAACAGTATTAATAAAATATGCTGACATGACAGATTAATAGCTCAGAACTGCAGTCCAGGAGAAGTTAGACTCGCCTATGCTTCCTCTGGGGTTCTTAACAATAAGGAATTAAATAAATATTGCAAACTGAAGATTAAGTGCAAGTAATATTAAAGCAAGGCTTTGGTCGGGATGGAGACTGTAAAACTGTTATCATGGGACTCAATGTTTATTGTGCTGCGGTGACACCACTGTAACACTGCACCATTTACAGATAAATTGTGGTTAATGCTGCTCATGTTGCCAACCCATCCCAGGATCTGAGAAGCCAGATGTGCTGCTCTGGCTGTGGCAACACCTCTGGCAGCATCATGGGCCTGATCCTTCTCATCCTTTACATATAATTGTGATCACTCCCATCCTGAAAAAACCTAAAAAATAACCAGCAGGGTGGTGGTTTGTTTGCTTGTTTGCTTGTTTGCTTGTTTGCTTGTTTGTTTGTTTGTTTGTTTTAAACTTTTTGGAAGTGAAACACAAAATCTTGCTGGACCTTATCATTGCTATATAATTTGTGGTGAGGCACATGATTGCACCTCATGTCCATATTCCTCTCTTTGACTTTCCTGTTTGGATTCCAACAGAACCTGAGTGGAGATAAAGGAACAGGGGTTATTCACACTAGATAATTTAAAGCTTTTAGAGTAATTGGCAAAGATGGTTTGGAACTTCCACAGTCAGTGGAGGGAGAGAAGATGCTCCAAAGGGCAATTGGGAGCACTGGAGCTGAGGTCAGAACTGGCATTTTGGTTGGAAGCTGCTGTGTTTCAGGTGATGGCTGGTCCCATCCAACCCCAACCATGAAACCTTGCCCACAAAAGGTTTGATTTGCCTCACCCTTCTCCAGCATTCAAGGAAGTGGATGTCTAATTCAGCTGGCTCTCCTTCCTCTGAAGGTGATGGACAAAACCCTACGAAGGTCCCTAAGAAACCACTGCTCTGCAGGGGTCTGGAATAAGCCTTTCCCATTTCAGACTAGCATAATCACCAGCGCTGCAGGAGAATTCTGGAATTTTGGACCTCTGTTTTGGAAAAAGCAAAACAGAAAAGGAAGAAAAGAAGGAAAAAGAACAAGAGTGGGGGAAAAAGAGAAGGAAAAAGAAAAGAAGAAAAGAGAAAGGGAGAGGGAGAGGGAGAGGAAGAAGGAAAGCATGTAGAAAGCTACCTTTGTTCTTCATTACATTAAATTTAAAACATCACGCTGGTAGCAACATATTGGCCTCATTACACAAAGACAGTAATTACTCATTACAGCTAGCTCATAATTGCACCAGTAAAGATTTGTCAATAAAAATTAAGGCAGTCACTGATCCATAGTCTAGATTTCCTGCTTGGAATGGAATTATAAAATATGATTATCAAATTTGGTGCGAAACAGAGCAAATGTGAAAACCAAGCCAAGAAAAAGTATACTCCTCCTCTTGCCACTGTTGTATGAAGCCAGACAGGACCAGGTTCTTCACCAGAACTCCCCAAACCACCTACAGCCATTGAGAAGAGAAATCCCATTATTTAAGCTGTATGGAAAGTCTTTACTCATGATTTTATGTGTAACTTTTTTGGCAACTTAGAAAAAGAGGCACAGAGGGGCTTGACTGAAAACTGATGACACAATCTCTCCCTGCTTTTAGCACTTTGGCATGCAGCACAAAAGCATTTCTGAAATCCCTCCAGTATCTAGAAATGTACCTGGAGTCCTTCTAGGACTAATATTAAAAGTGTATGGTAGGCTAGAGGCAGGTCTACTCAGAGAAGTGAACATCAAATGAGTTCCCACCTTTCTATCAGTGAACAATAGAAAGACAAGAGTCTTGTGTGATATATTTTTTTTTTTTGCCTCTGGTGGGAAAAAAACCTTGAGAAAGTACTTTCAACTTAATTTCAAACTAATTTGTTTGTTGTTTTCTCAAACAGCCTTGAAAATGTTTGCAACCTCCTAAGCATGACTACAGGTCTTGTTTAGTCAGTTCCTAACCCCACCACTGAGCCCTGGTCTTCCAGGAACACATGCCAAAGAAAATGTTTGAAAAAAAAAATACATGTGGTCTCTACTTAGAAGTCTTAAGGCTATCCAGATCGTAAATCTGTTTTGGGGTGTGTGGCAATGCTTATTTACTCCCAATTGATTGTTTTCTTTGTGGGAGCTTTTCAGCCAAGTTAGAAAGCCAGAAAGTTCTGATCGTAGTAAATCCATAACATACCTTTAAGTAACAGCTGAAGGTACTCACTAAAACTTATCCTCAGAAAAAAAGACACAAGAGACATTCATTCAAACATATCCTGGGCTGATGCCACACCATGGGCAGATGGCGGGGGGGGGGTGGATTCTGCCTCTCTGCTCCACTCAGGCGACACCCCACCAGCAGATCTGCCTCCAGCTCTGGTGTCCCCAACATCAGAAGGACATGGAGCTGCTGAAATGAGTCCAGAGGAGGCCACAGAGATGCTCCAAGGACTAGAGCCCCTCTGCTCTGGAGACAGGCTGGGAGAGGTGGGGATGTTCAGCCTGGAGAAGGCTCCAGGGAGATGTAATTGTGGCCTTCCAGTAACTGAAGGGAGCATGCAAGAAAGATGGAGAGAGACTATTTACAAGGGCCTGAAGGGACAAGATCCAGTGGCTTCCCACTGCCAGAGGGCAGGGTTAGATGGGACTTTGGCTACAGAAATTCTTGGCTGCAAGGGTGTTGAGGACCTGGCACAGATTGTCCAGAGAAGCTGTGGCTACCCCTGGAAGTGTTCCAGGCCAGGTTGGATGGGGCTTGGAGCAACCTGGTCTAGTGGAAGGTGTCTCTGTCCACAGCAGCGGGTGGAACTGGATGAGCTTTAAGGTCCCTTCCAACCCAAATCATCTATTATTCTATGATTGTATTATTTGTATCAATGAAGATGACCAGGGGAATAGTAATGTCATTATTAGAGGGTTGCAAACAAAAACCCAAACTCTGGACAGACAAAGAACATCTGGACTTGGGATCTGAGATGGAGATGAGGCTCTTCTGAGTGGCAGTGAAGGAGCAGGGCAAGGTACCCCACCCCATGCAAACAGCTTGTGGCCTCACTATGGCTGCAATGGTGAAGTTGTTTCTGGAAGCTTTGGGATGAGGTTTGCTTTCAAGTTTCTAGTTTTATTTGAACTTCAAAGTGGAATCAAAGGTCAAAGAACATGGGCTTGTGGGGCAGAGCTTTTCATGGTCTTCACCATCACATCTCTCTAAGGGAAGGGTCTGCATCTGCATTCATGTTTCAGTTCACAACAAACCCAAACCAAAGACCTGCTCCAGGTGAACACCTACCACATGCTGACCAAGACTGGGCCACAGGACCAGGCTATAGCTAATCCAAATAAAAGCCCTCTGAACTGTAGATGGCAAGTCATCAGCAGTTTTTCATTCTGCATAGCCTGGTGGTGTGGATATAGCCAGGCACCTTCACCAAAGAGCTGTGCTTAGTGTTGGGGTATGGATGAAGACTGTGTATAGAGGCACAGAAGCTCCCAGCAGTTGAATTCATAGGCCATGTCTATACTGCCAAATAACGAAGTCTAGTGAGTGTCCCTGACTCTGAGACCAAGGGGTATGGACCAGTGTCCACATTGCTCAGGGCTATCCCTGTCTTGAGCACACACCACTACAGAGCACATGGCTTCTCCCAGCTCAGGTGTTGCCCCTCTGGCCCCAAGACAATAGAACTGTTTTGTGTGTTTTGGCCAAGTTAAGCTGTCTGCAATAATACATGGGCTGTGCTGCAGACCACTGGAGTGGTGTTTTCTACCAGGAAACCAATGCTTGAGGGTGTGAAGCCTGTTGGGATAGTGCTATATGTCTATGCATGGGACCAGCAAGGCCAAAACAGGGTCAGACTGACAATCCCTGCCCATGAGAACTCTTGAGTAAACTCACTTCAGGCTGGGTATGTGGCAGGGGAGTGAGCAATGTGGACTATCAGGATGGTCTCAAGCTCATCTTCTGGTGTTCTCTGGGTCAGCAATGCAGACAAACCCTTTTTGCTGGGTCAGCTATGGAGGCTTTGGGTTCATCCCACCTATTATGTGCAGGTGAAAGAGGCATTGTCCCTTTTGCACCTTGCACATACAGCCTCGTCTCTTTGCTCCCAGCCTTTATGAATCTGAAATGTAACATGGCGTATTCAGGTCTGGGGAAAGAGTTTGAAGGAAAACCCACATCACTCCTCCGCTCATCAAATTCCTCATCTCTTTGAACATGAATCATAATAAAACCAATATTAGAACAAAGGGGACACTAAATTAGCATCCTTAGTCAGTGAACCAAACATGGGGTAGGAGACATCTGACCAAATGCACTCATCATCATGTCCCCCCTTGCGTTTGAACTAGTCATGTCCAGCTTACCTTGAAGTCAACATAGAAGGAGGGACATTGACACACATTTTCTCTGACATGCTGTGTTGGAAGAAGATAGATGAACTGCTCTCCAAGAAACTCTCCAAACCAAAGTCACCTGATTGCTGATGCAAGTGGGAAAAATCCATGTCCAGAAGGAGAACCCTTTCATTTACCACATTGCCTCAACTACTAGCACTTAAATATAACTCTTAAGCACCCAAGACACCCCATTACATGGATGAAGGTGGGATAGGTGATCCTGTGGAGTATATGCAGAAGTAGGGTATACTGGACTCGAGATGCAGTGAAGGACATTCAGCAGCAGTGGAAATGTGCAGGGTTAAACCAGCATCACCATGCAAAGGAGAATGCATTGGCTGAGCAAAAGCTTTCCAACATCAAGGAGCAGCAAACAAGCTGCAGAAAGAAAAGATGTGGCAACTGCACTACGTAGGTAGAAAGAATAATACACTTCTTTCCTGTTGGCAGGAGTCATATTTTTCTCTTTCTGGGCACGGGTGAAAGGCAGGTCCCACAACTCCAGCATCCACCTTGCCATGCATGGCTGGTTGGGAAATCCCAATCTCTTGGCAAAGGCATTTTTGTAGCCCTGATGGCTCACAGAAAGGCAAGTGACCCTGTTGAAACCCACTCTGAACCTCTGAAAAGTGAGTGCTGGCTGCCAGGGCGAGATGCTCTGGGACTTGTGTTTGCAGGATCCAGCCCCAGGAGCAGAGCAAAATTCAACAAGAGGCACATAATTAACTTCAGATGTACCTGTCAAGATGTCACGGACACAGTCCTGGAGAGGAGCAGCATGTTATTTGTTTCTCATAATGTAGCAATTATCTTGTTGTAAAAGGGGCTCTCTCCAGTGCTCCCTCTCTGCCTCTTGTTTTCCTTCCACGTTCATTCACACATTATTTAACTTTTGACTTGGACACAGCAGGTAAAAGCATTTAACAGCTTGGCTGCTTGCTCAGACAGAGCTGAGAAGGGGATGGGGAGGAGAAGGCAGCAAGTTTTTGCCTTGAATTTTCGAGTTTTCAGTGCTACATTTTTCTAAGGGAGGGGGGAAAGAGACGGGAAGGGGAGGGGGGAGCAGGAAATGGCATTCCACAAAGACAGAGTCACATTTTCCAGCATTATAACATGAGCTCTGCTGTCCCCAGCTTTCACTGGGAGATGCATTCCTGCTCCACAGTGGAGAGAAGGTCAGCGGTAAAAATTTCGCAGGAACTCCATCATTGTCCTCGTGGGACATGTTCATCAGGAGGAGAGAGTCGGGCGTCTTGCTCTGTCGACAGAAATCCACATCACAAAACATATTACTGGGGGGAGGTGAGGAAGGGAGACCCATGGCCAGATAGAGCCCATGACTTCATTTTGCTGGATTATTTCCCCCTGGCTTGCTTTATACCCATGGAGCTGGAGGGGATGGACAGATGGATGTTTTGCTGAACAAACGATAAAGGCAGGAGAGAGAAAACAGGGTGGATGTGATTTAAAGCACTGGAAAAGTCTCTGCCTCAGGGGAAAATTAACTTTCAGTTTATATAAAGGGAGGTATAACTCTGTGACACTGCCAAATACGGATCTACCTCAGCTTGCCCAAAGCAATTGTAGCAGCCAGAGCAATGTAACAGCATTGGCCCAGTGGTAGTCACTAAATAGAATGAGATTTTTAATGCGGAGTAAAGTTGATCAGTGCAATAATAACTCAGTCTCCTGGATTCACCCAAAATGAGACTGGATGACAAAGTGGTTGAGCTTTGCTAGGAAGCACACATGGATGTGGAGCAAGTGGCTAATATGGAGAAACATGAAGCATATCTTCTCCAAGGGGGGTTGTTAGTGCTGGTGAAAATGCCTCTTCTTGTTTCAACTAATGCACTCAAGGGAATTCCTCTGCCCCTGAGAGATAACCGCCTGAGAGGATTGTTTATAGAAAGGAAAATTATTAAAATCAGTGTGAAAATTGATTGTGTTTCTCTTTTGTTACACAAATACAGATATACCAAATGCAAGTTCTACCCTTTGAACGGCATCCCTGCAAGCAGGAAGGCAGCAAGTTCCAAGAGTCTCCAAACAGTGTGGTTTGTCAGTTTTTCTTCCTTCAAACTCAAAACAAAGGCTTGACTGTGCTTGAGAAAAGGGCCAAGTGCTGGGAGCTTGCACTGCGACCCCATGTCCAGAAGACTTTGAAGTGTTTTTGAGTTTTAAAATGCTGCTTCTGGAAGAGGTTTAATTTTTCTGGCGTTAAGTTGTCATTTGGTTTTGTTTTGTCATCTTTTTCTAAAAGAGTCACCAGCTTCAATCTCAAACT
>VXBT01010521.1:0-10000 GCA_013400235.1 Oriolus oriolus | reverse complement strand
ACTGCCTCAAGGGATGCCACAGGGTGTTTGATGCTCCAAGGGGAGGGTGGGGCTGGCAAACAGAACACTTGCCTGCAGTACAAAGTCACCTTGTGCACGGGGAGTGAATCAAGCAGAGCCTGCTCAGAAGGTCCTTGGTTTTGCTCATGAAATGCTCTGGCAGGGAAGAAAGATCCAGCCACAGCAGGTCAGGAGGTCCCCTTTAAAAGACAGCACTGTATGGAATAAATGAAGCTGCCTGAGGTTAGCAGTCAGGTCCCTTTTTATATTTGTTTTGATACACAGTGGTAAAACACAGTCCTTGTGGGGTCCTACTTTCCTGCTGGAACAAGCTGTCAGCTACAGATGAGACAGCAGAGGAGAAATAGCTGCAGTCCTGTATTTTTTTGCTTTTAAAAGCCACTTAAAATTAGTTCAGTGAATATAGTCCTGCACATATTGCTCCAAAAATTAATAAAATCAGGCTATGTGCAAGGAAACTTGATCATGCAAACCAGCTCCCTTGACAGCATGCCAGACCCCCATCTCATTTACATGGGGGGCCATGATCTCTTCCAGGGTGTCTCTGGTTTTGCACCACTGGATGGAGAAAAAAAACCTGGATTGATGATGTCTCAGAGTCCAAAATTATAAATCATGTTGTTTTCACACTTGTGATTTCAGTGGCATTTGAAAAGGATTGATGCAGAAGAAAAGGCCACCAAGTCAGTCCACAAAGCTCTACCATGGAGCAGTGACCAGGGAGAACCTCCAGTGTGCCCAGCACTTTATCCAGGTACTGCCCAGAGTCATGATGCTGGGGAAGGGTCTAGAGCACAAGTATGATGATAAGCAGCTGAGGAAGGTGGGGGGCTCGGACTGGAGAAAAGGAGGCTCAAGGGGGACCTTCTGCTCTCTACAACTCCCTGAAAGAATTTTCTGGTGAGGTGGCAGTCGGTCTCTTCAGTAGCAAGTGACAGGACAAAAAGAAATGTCCTCAAGTTGCCCCAGGGGAGATTTAAATTAGATACTAGGGAAAATTTCTTCCCCAAAAGGGCTCTCAAGCCCCAGAACAGACTGCCCAAGGCCGTGGTGGAATCCCCATTCCTGGCGGGATTTAAAGGCCATGTACATGTAGTACTTGGGGACACAGGTTAGTGGTGGACCTGGCAGTGCTGGGAGAATGGTCGGACTCAATGGTCTTAGAGGTATTTTTCAGCCTAAATTATTGTCTGATTTGGCGAAGCCAAAGGGGAATTTTATTGCTCTTGGCAGCAACCTGTCCCTGCTGAAATGATGCAGAGAAGACAGAGATAGAGTCTCCTTGGACATGCCCAGTGATGGGATGATAGGTATTGGCCCAAGACGTAACATGGGAAATTGTAATCAGTTATCTCAGACTTCTGAGGAATTAAGTTTTCCGAGGTACTCCTGAGGTATCCCATTTTTGAGGTATCCTATTTATTTCATATGAGCATTTGATACTGCATTTTATCCAAGCACTCAGTGAGGCTGGGTGTTGGAGGTTGGCAGTCTGTATTCACTGGCACAGAGGAGTATCCAGCCTAAATGAGGGACCTACTTTTGGACGGTAGCTGCACTGGGATTTCTCCTGAACCCATGGAAAAAAGATAGACCTCTACAATGAAGCCTGAATCACTTACTGAAAATTTCCCCAGTGACCAGTGAGATCCGGGAGCAGCTACAGTCCAAACCAAGCAAGTCTCATGTCATTTAGAAACTCCAGGGTTCTTGTGCTGAGACCGCTAAATAAGCAGGTCAAGTTGGCCCCAAGGCTCTTACAAACTGATCTGACTTTGTATGATTGAAAGTGTAATGTCTTGGCCTTCACAGAAGCTGCTGGGAACAAAAGACAAAAATATCAGCTCCTGAAAACCTGTGATTTGAATGTGGACCAAGGGCAACCCTCTTGGGTTGACACTGAAATCTGACCTGCCCTTCAGAGCTTACCAGAGCTTGAGGACAGCTTCTTCCGTGGGGAAACTCCAGTTCTCCATCCAACAGGGAAACATTTTCTCAGGTGAAAAGGCATTTCCTATGCCTGGAAACTGCATGAGTTTTGGTGCATACTCAGCTTTTACCAGCCAGCTTGGTACAACTACAATGGCAAAAACCGGCCTTGGACAGCTCCCCCTTCATGAATTTCATGCCCAACTGCTTTTAACCTGCTCTGTTGCTCTGTGTTTTACTTGTTATCTGTTGTCTCACTGCTAATCTATCATTCTACTGCTTTGTGTATAATCTCTTATTCTGTACCATGCTGAGGTAGTTATCTCATTCCCAAGATACTGTTCTTCCTGTTTTGGTTTTTTTTTTTTAATGATGTTCTACCACTTTTATAAATGACCTGCTGGATTTCCAGACATTCAGCAGCCTACCTAAAGCTGTGTCTTCCAGAGTACTGCTGGCCATCACATGGCCAGATATGCATGTACTGCTGATCTGATACATCCAGGATGAGTTAGGCTAATGCTCAGTGGTGTAAGTATTTCTTCTATGAAGGTCCTGGACAACTAGATGCTGTTTCGGGAAGTTCTGACTTCCCATCACAGTGTGAGAGTTCAAGAATGGGAGAATAATTGTTTCCCATTGTCTCATGGGACCACGCTCCCTGCTTAACCCCTTGTGCTGGTTTGAAGCTAAACCATGAGGAGGAATCCCCACACAAATATCTTTGAGAGATTTCAAGTCAGAGCTACAATTTAATAAGAAAATTACAATAAAGGCAATAGTACAGAAACACTGGCTTAAACCAACAAAGTCAGAATACAACCTGAAACCCTGTTGGTCAGGATGGTGGTAGCAGTCCGATTAAATGGTGGCTGCAGTGCCGTTGGAGGATGGATATAGTCTTGTCAAAGCAGTGATCCTGTGGAAAGGTCTGGTCCTTCTCTGGAGATCCAGTGGTGGCTGTCAAGAGCTCTTATCCTCTGGGTATCCAGTGGTGGTATTGTGGTGTCCCAAGTGCCAAATTATATACAGGTGGGACTGTTTGGCACTTCCCCCAGGGTGGGGAATTTCACAATGGGGTGATGTAATTCTGTGAGTCATTCTGGGGAGTCCTTCATGGTCCGTTAGCAGAGGTGGCCCCCTCAGAGTGGCTGCTGCTTCACCGAGGGAGTTATCATGGTTGAGTCACGGCGAAGATAAAGAAACACTGCTCCTTCCATTTTAACATCTCATCAGAAGGTAATGTAGATGGTGGTAGAATACATACTTTGTTTACACCTTACACTGTAACCCAAGGCACTCCCATACTCCAAACCTTTGACTCCATGATGACCAGCAGAGACCCTTGGAGCAGCCAGCCCAGACAGCAGCCTGGCTGACAGAGGACATGTGGAGGTTAACCATATGCTATGTCAGGGAGTGCAGGTCTGATTGATGTCACAGTCCAAGTTCTGAAGGATGAGGAAAATATGTTCATACCACTCTGTGTAAATCATACTTAATTTTTCATCAGTAGAGAGAGGCTATGGGGAGGAGGACTGGGAAATGCAGGGGTTAAGTGACTTACCCCATGCTGAAGAATAGCAATTTCCAAACCTGCAGACCAATCTCTTGGTCGCTGGGGTCTCAATTTAATTAGCTAGTGTGTTTTTATTTAAGAATGACAGTGCATTACATTTCCTTGTAATTCATGGACACCCACCCCACTGTGTGCAGACAGAGATCAAAGAGATGGCTCCTGCTCACAGCTGTGCTGCTAAAAAAGGTTTCTTTTCATGCCTTAAATTTGAGAACATCAACAGTATCTAAAACATTCAGCAAATGATTTCTTTTCTACTTGAAAGCAGACTCCCTTCAAATAATTTCCTCCTTCTTTGGTGCAGGTTTCCACACTCTGAAAGCTCCATGCAGAGACCAAAGAAATAAATCAGATCCCAAGCATTCAGCCCCACTGCTCATTTTGCAGATCCATGTTTTGCAAGGGATCATTTTCACGTGCAAACAGCAGCCTGCTCACAAAAGTTGGCAAAATAAAAGTAATTTCTGAAATCACTGGCCACCAAATCCCTGTATAGGCTTGGAGTTATTAAACTATCATATCTGGGTTATGATAACAGTGTGAATGTGCATGATGCCCTGTGTAGTGTCTTGATGGGCTCTGCTGCCACAGTGTCAGATGTGCACGTAATTGCTTTCCAGACTTGTGTGATCACCATTCCCTTCACTCCTGTCCTGGGAACATAGTTAGATTGTTTTTCCTGATTTAAAGGATTGTAATCATATTCAGTAAAGGGATGCTCAGAAGAAAATCAGGTTCATTACTAACAGAAACTCTCACTGAACTCACGTAGTACTTGGGCAATGGTAACTCCAGGAAAGAGACCAGACTGGTTGGTGGATGAGCATTTTTTATGATGAGCAACCAATCTGATGGTTCCCTCCAGCACTGCTCTCTTCAAATTTCCCTTCTCTGTCCTCTCCCACCTTCTGTGACTCTTAGTAGATACCCAGCAGTGATGGCACTGGGAGGCAGAGGGCAGGTCAGCATTTGAGTGGCTTTGCAAGATGGTAATTTTTGCCGTGTTTCCAAAATCTGTTTCCAAAAGAGGGGAACCGTGGACAAAAAACCCCAACTGATGTGGTAAGCTAGATGGTTTAGGTCTCACTGCCTGATGATAATAAGTAGAGAGGGAGGGAAGTGACAGCCCTAGGGCATCATGTCCTTGCTCTCAAGACATCCCAGCAGCTACTTGATGCTCACTCAAATGGGTGGGAGGCAGGCAGAAGGGCCCTTTTCAGGCTCTCCCTTCTCCAAAGTGTCCTTGCTCTGCTATTAACACATTTAGGGTGAGCAGAAATCAGACACCCTGATGGACCAAAAGGTCCATCCTACCCCCAAATTCATGTAAATATCTGAGGATGTGCTTCCACACTGATGTCAGCTGGGGAGCAATAGTGATGGATCTGGTGAGGGCACAGGCCGGTCTGTGGGATAGCACAGTGCACACCCTCCCATACCCTGGAGAAAGTGAGTGAGCTCTTCTCTTTCTCATTAAGGGGCATGACTTCACCTCCTATTATCTCACGCTTCTCACAGGGTTAAGGGCATGGATGTGGGCAGAATGATACCCTGCAGTTTCACACTCTTGCCTCTGTGACTTGTTCCTGTGTCCACACAATTTTTGTATTTATAGTACCCAACAGAAGCTGGTTAAACCACTGCTGTGTCCATATACATGCACACACATACAAGAAGGTTTATAGGTTTGGCAGAAAAGATCCAACACGGTACATTGCACAGCCTCTAAGAAAGGCATATAAACTATCTTGGATATATCACAGAGAAAGGAAAAGTATTTGTGTTTCAAAATACAAGTGCTGTGTTTCAATGCTGTCCAAGCTGATGCTTTAGATAAGAAGCATGGCATTAGTGGGTTTTTTTGCTCTTGGGGTGCCTTTATCCTGATATAAGTCCCAGATATTAGCACAAAGAATTACAAGTGGGAAAAAATGATGCTAATCCTGTGTATCAGCAGTATCTAACCTGCCAAGCATAAATACTCATGTAATCACTTTGCAGTTACCTGGTAACCACAAAAAAGCACACATATAAAATGTAATTACAGGGGCTCCATAAACTCATCTTAAATTATCACCTATAGCCAGGCACATATTATTAGATACTAGATTCTCTCTTAGATCAGAATCTCATGTTCCTTGTTTCTAATTTGAAATAACTATCTCCTTATTGCTGAGTGACGAAATCTAAATGGAGTCACATAAATCCTACTTCACAACTCAGTTAAAGAAATGTGATTACAGATCTGGAAGCAGACACAGATATTACTGGGGAAGGGATGATGGTAGAAGCCTGCAGGAAGCAGTCAATGCTTTCCAGGGGTCATTTGTAGGGGAACACATAGGAACAGGGTTTCCATTGTTATGGGCTTCAGAGTATGTGGTGCAGAGAGGAGTCAAGAGACCAGATTCCTATTTTTAAGTGCTTTGGAGGTTTTCAGAAGGAGCCAGGTTCCATTGTTGAGTTTTAAATATTCTCTAAGCTCACTGGGAACAATATACATTTTCCCTGCTTTTCCCTTTGAATCCTCTCCTCTTGTGAGGAGGTTCATGCTCTTGGCTGCCTTTGCTTCCACGTTGGAGGGGGTGGAATGAGTTGATATGAGGTGGAGATGTCATTTTACATGCTTATCCCAAAAAAAGCTAAAAGAGATGTAGAGAGATGTCCTAGAAATGCTCTGAATACAATAGGCAGGAGAGCAGGTGCTGCATGAACCTGGGTCATTTTAGGAAAGTCAGTCTGCCAGATGTACCATGAAAATGTCCTCAGTGAAGGGTCCCTTTTGCCCAGCAGGATACCACTGGGTTGACGACAGGTGCAGCATCCCTGGGGTAGCTCAGTGTCCTTGGGACAGCTGATGATGAGCCAAAGTATCAGTGAGCCCTAATGCATGCATACACCAATCTTCTCCAGAAACATCCCAGTCTCCTTACCAAGCTGGATAGCTGGATGGGTCTGGGATAAAAGATGTTCTTCTCCAAACTTCAGAGAGAAGGTGTTAAAGTCACAGGCAGCAGCTGTAAGGGGGTGGGAGGGATCAGGGACTCACATGACAGCAGAAGCAAAAATATATCCTGCTACATGGACCCATGTAGCACAATACTTATACACAAATACTTACTCCTACGGGGAACACATATTGTGGCAGAAGCTATCATGAAATAAATTTGGAAACACGGGAATGTATTTGCAAACACTCTTAGTACAGAAAAACTGAAATCAGGGACAGACACTGATCCTCAGTTCCTGATAGTGATCAAGGAAGTGTTGAGTGATGGCTCTGCTCCAAATGCCTACCCATTTTCTGCCCTTGGTTTTGTTGCTCCATCCCAAATTGCTTGCTCCTAAAGGGAGAAGGCAGACAGAAAACAGGATTTCTCTCTAAGGCATTCATCATTCTGTCATAAATCATTCTTAGAGCCCCTGCCAGAGCCTAAAGGGGCTCCAAGAGAGCTGGAGAGGGACTTCGGACAAGGGGGTGGAGGGACAGGACAAGGGGGAATGGCTTCCCACTGCCAGAGGGCAGGGTTAGATGGGATATTGGGAAGAAATTCTTGGCTGTGAGGGTGGTGAGGCCCTGGCACAGGCTGCCCAGAGAAGCTGTGGCTGCCCCATGCCTGGAAGTGTTCAAGGTGAGATTAGATGAAGCTTGGAGCAACCTGGTCTAGTGGAAGGGGTCCCTGCTCATAGCAGGGGGTGGAATGAGATGATCTTTAAGGCCTCATCCAAACCAACCTAGTCTGGGAATCTATGATTCATGTGTAGGGTGAAAATTAGAAGTGAGTGAGAACTTACTTTTCTGCTTTGAAGGGATGGCCTTTCATTTTGTTAGTTTCTACTTCCTGAAATCTGAACATGCAAACACACACAAAAATGCACCAGAAAAAAATCTATCCCCTCAAAAAAGACTGAGTTCAAGAGAACCACCCAATTTAATTTTAAATCCAACTTTTAAGAGTCTTAGTGTACATTTTTTTGTGTGAAAAGAGTGCTTGCCCCATGATAAATGATGCAAAAAAAGGTTAAAATGTTCCTTTCCACGAAGGTGCAGACACAGACAGACCCTGGATGTTGTCTGAATGTGCCTGCTTAGTTTTAACTTGTGATTGTGCTGAAGTCAGGAGTCTGAAAGTAGTTTTCATTTCAGTGAAAACTACACTTCCTTTGGGTGGGAAAATAAAAGTTTTGACTAAGACTTTATGATTACTCAGTTTATGATGCTGGGACCAAATTATAAATCCAATTTTTGTATCAGAAATCTCCTTGAAATTTCAATTATATTTGATATATGTGTTTTCTTTTCCTGAGTTTGGTTTTGGGCCAAAGTCTTCCATTTTTATTCATACTTTAGTAACTGGAGTCTTTCTTACTGCACACTTCAGATCTGATCCCTTTCTTTCAAAGTAATGCAGGTTTCCCTGAGAGAAAAAAAGGAAGACAAACTCATTCTAAGAACATTAGCTCTTTTTCCATAGCTCTCCATCTGGTACATGATCTGTGATCATACCTCCATGTCATTATGCTTGTAATGTTTATTAGAAAAAAATCAATCTTTAACTTTAAGACTTTACACAGGAAATAGTAAAGTAAATTAGGACCCTATACATCCATTTTCAAATTTCCTTTCAACCTCAGAGTACCTACTTCTTTCCTGAAAATAATCAAGATTTTTTTTCCCCAAGCCCTTCCATTTTTGTATAATTGACAAAATTTCCTAGAAATGCAGTTTGCGCAGCCACCCTCTTTATTACCTCTAGCCCATATTAGCAGCTACGTGGTTGTTGACATTCACAATTGGTACTAAGAGTTCATGAAGCTTATGCAGAATTTATGTATGAATGTCAGGTCATTTTTAAAATATGTAATAGGAAAAGATCAGCCAGTTTCTGGCCACCTTCATTTCAGAAGGTATTGGCTGGTATAAAGTAGTGTGTGTATATATGTATATATGTATATATATATACAATCATTTTAAGAAACCACACATTTTCTGGGCCAGAATCCAAGGGTGTATAAAGTAGTTTAGTCAGTTATGACTGGATGGAGAGCTAGATGGAAAACACCATTCTCAGAGGGTTTGGGTGCGTATGAATTTCTTTCCAAAACTGATGTGAGTGGGGGTCATTAATTTTACTTTTATTTTGGTGGATTAAATGTTGCTCTTCTGGATACTCTCAGAGAAGCCACATCCAGTGAAGACAAGACCCTCCAGCCCCCATCAATTCCTTCTAGTGCTGAGGCTGAACACACCCAATTCATGCTGCTTCTGGACAGAAATACTGTGACAAACAAAACTTTAAAAAATATAATATTTCAGTGACAGTTTTGGTTCTGAGGACAGACAGCCTGGTGGGATGAAGCCACTGAGGCAGACCAGGCAATGAAAGGAGAAAATGCAAAGGACCTTCCAGCCTCTGGTGCTCCCTCCAGATCTGACCCTGTGCTGCTCAAGTCTGTGCAACCTTTGCCAGTCAGAGCTAGAGAAACAAGGAGAAATCTATGCAATTGTGACTTTTTTACCTTTGTTTTTGCACTTTTAAAAGGGGAACAAGGCTACTTTACAGATCCAGTCAGGCAGTCAGATCTGTTTGCAACAGAGCTGTCTCCAGGTGGAAGGTGCTAGTAAGGAGTAAGATATTCTTGTTCTTTTCTGTTGATGCTTGATCTCTTTGATATAATTAGAGTTGACATGTCCTTGAGGCTGCTCATGGAACCAACTCATCTTCATTCTCCCAAGAAAAAGTTGTGTTTAAAACACAGCTAAGCGGTACAAGGCTGTCTTTAATGATACCAGTGGGAAGTTGCATAATGTTAAAATAAAGTTTAAAAGTAACCAGATCTCTCTTTTAAAAATTGTGGGACCACATCCATCAGCTGAAGACCCAGCTTCTTTTCACAACAGAGCAGACACCATAATGAACAGATGGAAACTAAACCAAATGCTGCCATGAAATGAGACTGAACATCAAAACCTATGGGGGAGAGCCAGATTTAGTGATACCTTTAGGTGCTAATGTGGTTCAGATATTTGCAGGGTTTGAGGGATCACCACGACCCTCAGAGCCCCACGATGCGGAGCCTAATGGTTTGGGGGCTGCAGCAGCTGGTGTGGGAACAGCACAAGCCCCCCTGCATACAACACTGCCTCAACATACCTTGGACCAGGGCTGGGATCCTGGGAGGTGCAACCAGCAGCACACTCAGCTTTGCAAAGGTAGCTAGTGTTCTTCCCCTGGGAACTCTTCACACAGCCAACACCAGATGCTACTTTTCAGTTACGGGATCTCGCTCTCAGATCGGTCCTATCATTTATTTCCAAGGCCCGTGGCTATTGTAGGCTGGACTTTATTTCTTCCAGGCTCCTCTGCCTCGGACCTATTGCTCTGTGCTGATGGTTCATGGCTCTGTAAGTCATTATCATTTCTGTCTCGTCCCCAGAAAGAAGGCATTTTGGGGGTTTTTTTGGTTTTT
>VXBT01010519.1:439705-459460 GCA_013400235.1 Oriolus oriolus | reverse complement strand
GAGAGCAGCAGGCAGTGCTGCCCTAGTCCAGCCTGAGACAGGGTGAGGGCACACACAGGCCGGAGTCTGCCCTGGACGAGAGCTGGAGCACGAAGGAAGAGCTGTCAAGCCCTTCTGTCTGTCCTTCTGAAGGCCATGGCTGTCACAGTGGTCGTGGCCATGCTGGTGCGAACCATCCTCCAGAATGCGAAGCTGGTTAATGACGAGCTGGATGAGTACACTCGCCAGCGCATGGAGCAGCGTTCCGAGTTCCTCAACCAGCAGATGGCTTGGATGCTGGAGGAGCTGGAGCACAAGGCTGTGGAGCAGCCTGGTGGATTGTGGGGACCAGAGCTCTGGGCTGCCTTGCTACAGTGGCAGTTCTGGGCCATTGCTGGGTTCTTGGTGCTGCTCATGGCACTCTGCTGGTGGCTCAGGAAAAGAGGCTATGTGGTACTGCCCAGCTGGCAACTGAGCACCTCAAAGCCAGTTGCTCCCGCACCCCACAACCCCATCCCCAACCCCACACTCCCCACTCTCATCCCCACACTCTTAAACCCCTTTGCTTTGCTGTTGAAGTTGAATCTGAGGGGGAAATCTAAGTACAAACTGGTAGGTTTAGATAAGAGTAGGTTAAAAACTAAAATAAAATAAATTAGAAGAATTTATAAGAATGACGAGTAAAAAATAAATCAAACCAAGTGATGCACAATTCAATTGATCACCATGCGCTGACCGACGCTGATCCTTTCCCAAACACCGATCAGCTCCCCTTCCAGGTAACTCCCCCATTTTATACACTGGCCATCATGGCCTGCGGGATATCCCTTTGGCCAGTTTGGGTCACCTGTCCCAACTATGCTCCTCCGTCCCACATTTTTGGGTTTGTGGTTTTGTACCTCCTCACTGGCAGAGCACAAGACACATGAAAGTCCTTGATTTGGGATAAACGTGACACTTAGCACAAGGCAGAACTTTAGCGTGTTACCAACACCGCTGTCATACTGAATCCAAAACACAGCACTGGACCAGCTACTGACAAGGAATTAACTGTATCCCAGCCGAAAGCAGAACAATATCCACTCCTTAACCCAGAGCATTTACATCATGCCAGGTCTCCCATTTCCCAGCACTTTATCACCTTCCCCATTTATCAGACAGACATACAGCCAGCCATCATTCCCTTAGTCTGTGGAACACCTCTGTCAAACGTCCACACAATTGCCAGCAAAACCTTGACTATGCATGTGGGGAGAGCAGAGTCCGGGCTGCTGAAGGAGCAAGTCCAGAAAGTCCCCTGGGAACCTGCTTTTGAAGGTCCTGGGGTCCATGAGCACTGGTCCCCTTTGAAGAGCCATCTCCTAAGATCACAGGCGTAGGCAGTGGCAAGCAGGGCAGAAGGAGCTGGCTAAGCAGGCATCTTCTTCTTGTCTTGCAGTTTCCCTATCCTCTTTCCAGCCCTTCTTGTAGAAGGATGTCCCATTTGCTAACTTCCAGTCCCCTGGGACCTCCCAGGTTATCTGAGACTGCTGGTAAATGATTGAAAGGGGCTCAGGGAGCACTTCTGCCAGCACCTGCACTATCCTTTTCTGGATCCCATCTGATTGCACAGACTTGGGTCTGCCTAAGTAGTGTAGCACGTCGCTGACTATTTTCCTGTCCCTGTCTTTCAGCTCAGGGGGTTGGGTACCCACATGTTGGGGTTTTAGAAGTTCTTTTTTTGTTTTCTTTTTTTCTCTTTGGGAATTTTCCCCCACACATGTTTCGGGAGGGGCAGTGAGTGCTAAATATTTGGAAGAGACAAAAGGATCTGGCCACAGGGGGACGGGTCCAGCTAGCTGGCCACCGGGACACCACAGAACACCTGGTCTTTCTATTAAAGACTGAGGCAAAAAAGACATTAAGAACCTCAGCCTTTTCCTCATCTTTTGTCATTATCTTTCTGCTTGCATCCAGTGAAGGATGAAGATTCTCCTTAGCTCTCCTTTTATACTTATAGAAACATCTTTTATTGCTCTTTACTGTAGTAGCCAAATGAAATTTCAGTTAGGCTTTTTCTATTTCTGATGTTTTTCAAATTTTTCTCATTTCAATTCTAATTTTCACCCTGCTAACCTCGTGATATCACTGTAGTCATCCTGCATTGCCTGCCCCTTCTTCAAAAGGTCGTGAACTCTTTTTTTTTCCTGTGTTCCAGCCAGCTCATCTTTCAGCACCTGGAGATAGCCTACTCCTGCACCTTTAAGATTTCCTTCTTGAAGAATCTCCAGCCTTCCTGGACTCCTTTGCCCTTCCTGAACTCTTTGGCACTGCTTCCCAAGTCACTCTGTGAATAGATCTCTTAAACAGGAAAAAATCTTCCCCCTGGAAGTCCAGGATGGCAGTTCTGCTAACCACTGTCCTTACTTCTCCAAGAACCCCAAACTCTTCTTATGATTTTTATGCCCAAGACTTTAATGCCAAGAAAGGATGCTACCTTGTAACAGATGAGGGAAATAAGGCTTCCTTATTTCTTCAAACTTAAAAAAGAAAGTAGGCCTGTGTGAAACAAATATATATAGCCCAGCTAAGCAAGGCAAAGTTACCCTTAAGTGACAGCACAAAAGTTCAGTGAGATAATCACATTAGCGTTACTGAGTTAGCCATGCATGTGAAGCACAATACAGCTCCTATTTCCTATTTGTCTGCATTATGGATCTAAAATATTCATATTTTATTGTCTTGTGTTGACAGCAAACTGTTAGAACCGAAGAATGTCTGGTTTTGTGTCTGGAGCTTCATGTCTTATTTAGTGCAAGATTGAATGGCAAGCAGAATTAATCAGGTCCTCAAGTGCACTTTTCCAAGGTTGTTCACACCAGCAGTCCTTAAACAAGCTGGGAATGGGAATCTGGTGTTCTTTCCATTGGCTGGGATATAAATATTCCACCTGCTCAAAAATCCTAAGGGACTTGAGCACTCAACTCTCATGCAATTTTAAGTAAGATTTTAAGATTTAACCTACTTAATGCCTCTCTGAAAAGGCCAGGTTCAAGCCAGGATGTGCATGTAGCTGAAGCCTACTCTGATTTGACAGCACCCTTCATCTCTGTGCTGGTACCTGGCACCTGTCGAAACAGAGATGCAGCCTGCACCCAGTGCTACGGGAAGCAGGCAGTGGGGGATATCAGCTTGGGACAAAGCATCAAACGGATCTGAAATGCTATTTATGCTTTAACAACCTTCGGTATTTCCCTGGATTTTTGTAAAGGACCACCAGCTAAAGGCTAGAAATGCAGTATGGCCTTTGTGTAACATCCTGGTCTGTGGGCCTGACGGAAAAACCCAGGGGAAGTTCTACGCTGTTGTGCTGGGTTTTGACTTGGGAAGCAGGAGTTTTCTCTGCCTCTGCTCCCCCAAGCAGCAGCTTCTGTGGCTCCCTGTCAGCGCCGAGGGAGAAAAGCTGTGTGTGCTCTCCATAGAAAAGGTTTCCCTGCCATGCTGCACGCTGGTCCCTCAGCACAGGTGGCCACAAGGAGCCTGGCAGCTGCCTCCTTTAGGGAATCACAGAAAGCAGCTTTGCCTCAAGAGCTCAGCGTGGCGAAGGGCCCAGAGCAACCTCTTGTGCTGCCTGTCACACCTGTCAGAAGGAAGCTGTAATGAAAACAAGCAACTTTCAATAATGCCTCTGCATTCACTTGGAAATAATGAAAACAAGCACAAAGCAGCCAAGGAGCCCTTCTTGGGATGTGTGGCACTGTTCCCTACAGTCACGCTGTCACCAGTCTACCCTGGAACAGGGTCCACTCAGCCACAACAATCTGCAAGGTGTTATTGGCCCCACAAAGAACTGAGTGCTAAAGGACCCCCCCTAACATAAATTACTCTTTAAAAGTATGGAATGATTTTGCAGTTGCTTTTCAGTTTTTAAAATTGCTGTTGGACGCTGCTTTTCCTACAGGACCTTGAAGAGCCCCTGCTTATTCTAGTGAGGAGGAAACTCCCTTCTTTGGTGGTCGTCATGGAACACCAGCCAGTCTCCATCCCCTCTGACTCCTTCTGACAAAAGCAGGAGAGGCATGGGCTCTTCATCCCATGTTTTCCATGAGAGTTTCCACCCCACTGATTCCACCAGGAACAGGCTCCACACTCATTACACAACTTCAGTGTGTAGTCATGCAGTCATGACTATCAGCAAAAGTCTTCATCCCGCAGTTTTCGCTGTTCTTTATCCCTTCTTAGTTTGCAAGAAGTCATGCTAGGAGGGAAGGGGAACAAAAAATATTTCTGTGAAGCTCTCTAAGTTACCTCATGGTTTTATGGATCCCATTGCCAGGAAAAAACTGCCCCTGAAAAGCAGTACTCCATGGCCCTGAAGGTTTTCACCTCTTTTCAAATAAACCTGATTGACATTGCATGGGGACAGCCCTGGGAGGATGGACTACTCCAAGAGCATGTTTTAACGACAACATAAAATCATTAATTAATTTTTTTAGCATGCACTTCACAAACTCAGCTCTCATACTGCAACCTGGCAAATCAAAACTCTCTCTGCCTTGTGTTGGTTGCTCATTTTCCACATACTTCTCAGAAAACCTTGTTGAATCCCCACATGACACATTATGTTTTTAAATTAGTATTTAAAGAGACTACTGAAAGTTTATTGCTCTTATCTTTGTCATTCACTGGGTGTGCCTGTCCCTTCCTCCTTTTTGTCTGCTGAATGAAACTGTCAGAAACACAGCTTTACCACTGCAGGGCATTTGCAATGGCAGCAAAAGAATAAAAGAAGCATTTTTTTCCTAATCCTCCATCACTGTAAGCCTACCACATTTTAAGTTTAGAAGTGCATCCTATAACAATTTCTTCCTACAGCACAAACCCAAACTATTTAGGCAAACTAGCGATTATTCTTCCACACTAACATCAACATAAAGCAGATTAGAAGAATTAAATGCACAAGAGTGCACTTCTTTTATGATTATGCACCCTTAATCTTCAGAAGATGGTTAATTACATTTTAAGCAGCATAAGAGCCCTAACATATTTGTATGTTAATAAAAATTCTCACCAGGGGTTTAAATCTAACATGTATTCACAGGTATAACTAATGGCATTTTTCAGTAATGCTGTGAAAAAATATGCCTGTAAGTTAGTACCTTTGCACAGGAAACTGCTGGGAGTTTTTAATTTACTCTCTAACTGTTCTCCTAATCATTCTCTTATCATGCTGGGATGGCTAAATGCATACAGATTATAATGATGGTGTGCACCCACCACAGCAGTGTCAGTGATGACATTTGTCAGTGCTTGAAGTCAGGCTGCTGCAATCAGAGCTCTGCAGCAGAGGAAAGCAGGGAAGGAGCGGAGATGACACTGCAGCCCTGCGGTTTCACAAGAACTCGTTCGCTGGTTTAAGGCCTATTCCAGTTCAGGAAGGGATTAGTCTCTACCTAGGACAGGTCCAAACATCTCTGTGATTCAGAGGTTTTAGGACTAAATATTAATTATGTCATTATTAGGAAACTATTAGGAAAAATTTTTCATGGAAAGGGTGATTATGCATCAGAACAGGCTCCCCAGGGAAGCAGTGAAGTCACTATCCCTGGAAGTATTTGAAAAACAAGTAGACATGGCACTTTGTGATATGATTTAATGAGCATGGTGGTGCTCAGTCAAAGGTTGGACTCGATGACCTAGACGTCTTCCAACTTCATTGATTCTGTGATTCATACTCAGAAATGTCGAAGGTTCAAAAAGACTTATTTCCTACAAATCCTCCTAAGTGAAGACAACACCTGTCATTTATCTTTTCTTCCAACCTCCAAGAAGCCAAAGCACTGGCATTCACGGTGGAATCTGTATTCTTTCTCCAAATCTGCTCCTTGGAAATTTCAACTTCAGACAGTCCGGGATTTAGGCTGGGGTAAGACCCAGCCTGATTCAGCGTCAAAACCCTCTTTGTTTTCAACCCAAGGCAGCTTCAGAAAAACAGAAGGCGTGAACTTCTAGAGGGGAAGAGACAGTGTACCAAAATGGGAAGCACGTTCTTTCCTCCTGGATTCACCCACTAGAGGGACTCGTTTCATTCCCTGAGCGAGAGCAGAACGAGGCAAGCTCAGGGGAGTAAGCATCGTGGGGAAAGGGGAAAAGCAGGTGCTGTTGATGCTTCCTGCAAGTGCTGGAAGTAGCCACAGGCTTTGTCCTTCCCTGCCGTGTGTTAGTTCTGTTGGCTGACCAGCATCATGCCAGTTTCCTCTGGAGAGGCGATCTGATTTTCAGGAAAAAAGAAACTTTACAGCTCAACTTAATTTTTCTGTGCTGTTTGGTCATTTCTTCCCACAGTGGATTTTCTTCATGTCTACCTCCCAAAGGAGACACTATCATTCCAAAACGTCCCCAGGGCATAAAAGATAATTTGGGAAAGAAGGAAAGAGCTGAACTTTTGAAATATGCTGCCTAATTATTAGTATTCCTCATTCTGAGCCTTATTTGTGGCAAGGATGACTCATTGCCCTTGAACACCCACTGCCTATCTATTTCCTCTAATGTTGCTTTCCTTTTTGATTTTCCGGATACAGATAGCTGACTGCTTATCTATTCCTACCATTAAAATGATGCATAACTGCTGCATTTTTTGTATGGAAACATTATGGACACTGAAATGTCATCACAGCCCCATTTGCTCATCTGCTGTTATTTACTTTCCAGCAGACAATATTTAGTACAAGGCACACACAATGCAGAAGTCAGCACAACATTCATCACACTGATACCAGGACATACAACGCATGCTGCCACGGATCAACAGAAACAGTCTGGGCTGGAGGATTTGCAGAGCTCCCCATCTCCCTTCAGGCTCTGTACAAATTTTCCCTGGCTGAGATGCTGTAGTTCTGGAAAGGAGCCAAGGGATGGCTATGTGCCAGTGGGAGGGGTTCCCGCAACAGGAGGATGTAGGGATCTACTGTCAGAGTGACCTTCCTTTCTGTCTGGTGGATACAACCGTGCACTGGTTTCCTCCAAAGCCTGCCAGAACCACCCCTGCACCCTGTGCTCCCTGGGAGGTTTGCACAGTACTCCCTGTGTCATTCCACTGGAGAGGCTTTTTGTGGATGCAGATGAAGCTCTGTCTAGAATAAGACGTCTCTGGAAAAGCATTCTGAAGTCCTGCCACACAGTCAGGTCACATGAAACAAATGCCCAGCTATCCAAAAGCATGTCCCAGGGAAATCAATAGTCTAACAGGGACGGTTTAAAACACTTCAGTCCTTCAAACCACTAGCCACAATACCTTACACCTGTGCATGATCATGTGCTGTGACCTTTATAAACACCCCACAAAAATTGCCCCTTAGCAGGAGAGTTTCCACTTCAAGTGAGGGAACTCAGCAGATGAATACTGCCCCTGGAGAGCTGGCAGCAACAGTAAAACCCCTTACAGTGATTATGAGGACAATGAAACAGGCTGCCCAGGAAAGTGGTGGAGTCACCATCCCTGGTGGTGTTTAAAAATCATGTAGATGTGGCACTTGGGGACATGGTTTAGTGATGAACATGGCAGTGCTGGGTTAACGGCTGGACTTGATATTGGAGGTATTTTCCAACCTAAATTATTCTATGGTTCTTTTATAACACTCAGCCAAGGAGTGAGCCTTCCTTGACAATGAACTAGCAATAATGAAGATGAGGATGCTGGCCTTGGGTTCTATAGGGACTGTTTCTGTGCTTCTGTGAGAGTCTCCAAAAGAATGGGTTGGTCATCTCTTGAAGGCAGGTGGTGGGGCACAGCAGGCAGGGGACTGTACCTCATAGGGCTTTAGATCTCTGGAGGTTGGGAGATGGTTGGTGCATACCTGGCTCCATCTTATTGCTTATCTGGCACCCACCCTCAGCCACTTTTTGAGAAAAAAATCTTGCATTAGCTGGACCTTTGGTGACCATTCTGATGTATTTAGTGCCAGAGATTTCCAGGAGAAGCCAAAGGAAAATCTCATTGATCAGACGATGATGGAAAGCAAATTTTGTAGTGTGATGGAGCTCTTCTGTGTCACATTTCTTTCTTCTTACTCATTCAGCTTTCTTTCAGTCAGCATGTCTCGAAACTTCTGGCTTCACATTTGGATCAAGATGCTCATCAGTGCCAATTAGAAAACTATCTTGGAGTGCTGAAAAAGAGCAAAGTGACCACGAAAAGGTGTGGGGATAATGACAAACAAACAGAGCTGCTTGGAGAGCACTGGGAATGGGTGCAAGGTGAAGGCATCCGGGACAAAATCCTCAGCCAGTGCCGGACTGGGGCTCAGACTCGCTGCTCCCCTGAAGCCAGATGTGCTCCAAATAGTTGTTTCCTTCTCCTTCCACATGGTTCTGAATTTTTTTTTATGACCCTTTCAAACAAGGAGCTTTGCCATATGGAAGTCTGCAATTAAACCAGGTCTTGGTTGCCTCATATCTGCCACATAAAACAAAGTCAGTCACTTTCAACATCTGGAGGCAGCTGGCTGGAGCGGTTGGATCCAGCTTCAAACTACATTCACATTTGTTGGGCTTGTCCTCCAATCCCAGTTTGAAGATCTGCTTTGACAAGAAAAGAATGACAAGTTTGTAAGTGTTACAAGAGCAGCCTCAGTGCAGGACTGAGGAATGGCTTTGCTGGGTCACGTCAGAGACCCATCAATCCCGGTGTCCTCCAACTTGGCCCAGGGCAGCTGGACACAGAAGGAAGCAGGTGGCCACATTTCCTCAGCATCTGGTATTTGAGATCAAGTAATTCAGTCAGACATACATTAATTTCTTGCTGTGGAAGGGCAGGCACAGGAGTTGGTCATAAAATATACTCAGAGGTAATAAAAAATTCTGATACTGTATGCATTCAAGAGCACCATTTAAAAAACTTCTGTCTCTTTGCTGCCCAGAGAAGTTGTAGATGCCCCATCCCTGGAAGTGTTCAAGGCAAGGTTGGATAGGGCATTGGGCAGCCTGGTCTGGTGGAAGGTGTCATGGCAGGAGGCTGGAACTAGAAGATCTTTAAGTTCTCTTCCAACCCAATGATTCTATGATTCTAAATCAACAGCTGCTGTCCTGATCCCTGGTCAGAGCCACATGGTACACTTTACCAGCTAAGGGGAGAGGGGAAAGAGGTGGTCTTCATACTTGGAGTCAAGAGGATAGAAATACCCTCAGATGTGAGGGGCTGTGGGTACCAGTGGGAATCCTGATGCAGCATGGATGCTGTGAATCACCACTGGGCTAATAGGCAGGAATAAGACTGGAAAAAATGATGATTCAATGAGGATTCAAATGCTCAGGCTGGCTTTTCTGCCTGCTCTTCACCTCCTGCTTCAGGAACTTGTATCACTTGATTGCAAATAACTTGGCTTTGGAGCACCCCATGTGGAGTCTTTGTGGATATGGATGCATGCAGAGGATAGGAAGTGAAAATTATGGAAATACAAGGTGTTTGCAAAATGCTTCAAATTGCATACCAGTTTTATTAATCTTAACGCTGGATTGCTGGTGTTCAAGGTGACACATCACAATGACCTAAAACAACTTCTCCCCTTTTGCAAACAAAATGAAAGTATTTTCAGTTGTGTAAAAACATCTGAGTGCAAGCTGTGATCTGGAAGTGTCTGCTCCACACAAGGAAGGGATTTGATTGTGACACCTAGAGAGCAAGAGGTTGCAGATTTCCCATTTGCATCCCCCAACCCTGCTCCAACTGGATGTAAATAATTATTTCGTTCTCCTCAGAGTCCTTTCACGCTCACCTTCCTTTCACGGCCCTTTGACTGAGGCAAAGGCAAAAGCCGTTACCTGAAAATTTACAAAAACAAAGAGTCAGGAAGCGTGGGGTCAGCTTCAGTCTTGCCACAGATTTGCCATGACTGTTAGCAGGTCATTTAATCTTATCTCAGCACCACAAGTGATAAAGGCCTCATTGATATCATATTAATCTGCAATCAAAGCTTCCCATAAGGATTACAGGATTAAGCTACTGCAGAAACGTAATATTCTTCATCTGGATGATCCCTTTGTTCCAAGAGCTCATGTGTATTATTGTCATTTTCACATCTGTTCATCACTTGGAGAAAACGCCTTTTGTCCCTTACTAAGCTCAAGCATACCTTTCCCGTGTCACTCTCCACCACACTATTATTTTAAAATCTAAATAGATTTTCTAAAGGTTAGGACATGTATAATTAAAATCAAGTTGGCAGAAAAGAACGATTTCATTCACTCCATATAATCTTCCAGTTGGAAAGTGGGTGGAGAATTTGAGCTGATCTCACACTTACTGGCAACAGCAAGGCTGAGGTCACAGACATGACTAGTGACACTGAATGTTCATTGTGACATTTGTTATGGGAGTTTAATTGTTCAGAAGCTTCATTCAGTACTTTCTGAAAACGAGGATTTGTAAGGTAATTCCAATGAGCATCCCAGAAACACAAATCACTTCTGTAAGTCATGACTTTTGCACTCACACTGGGAATTGCACATTGTAAGAAATGTAGATACTGCTCAGCACTTCTACTACTCATAATTTTTCTTTTCACTGTTTTAACTTCCTTCAGTTATATATGAAGTAGCTCCATTCTCCTTGCAGACTCCTACCCAATATCTTGTAAAAGTAAATGAACTTTGAAATTGGAGGTAGTTCTCCAGAGAAGAAATTCAGCAATAATTTAGCCTACAGAAGTTCCCAAGTCTGTAATTTATTGATTTAGTTAACAGTTTGTACTGACTAGATAACAGTTTCCTATCTTATTACTCTGTGTTTTCATTATATCCAACCTGTCTGGTAGAAGGAATATCAATCTTTGGCAGCTTACAATTGCTAAGAGTAACTGTTAAGAGTAGCTCAAAACTTGCCTTTACTTCATTTTGGAGTTTCAAAGTTTCTTATTTGGAGGACTGGCAAATCGTTAAAGAGATTTACTTTTCTTCACGGGGAAAACAAAACAAAACAAAACCAGTGATTGTTCAGTTGTGTCTCTAAAAGGGAGACAGAGAGTTCTGCACTTCTGGTACTTGCACAAAATCCTCAGCTGCGGTTCCCATCCAGCCTGCAGAAAGTGTTGGTCACATCACCCCACTCTCTCTGCAGCAATAAATGCAGATGAGGTGTGGTTGCCTAGAGGGTGGAACAGCAGAAGGTATCAATGCACTTTATGATGCTTGGCAGGAAAGACAGACTACACAGTACAGCTTTTTTTGAGACAGACTAGAAGTTGATTGCTGACACTTGTGGCTGAGAAAAGGTTCCACAAGGTCAGAGCTAGCTGCTGAAATTGGACTCATAAAGAGGAAAATGTGAGGACAGTGGGGATAATACAAAGCGAATGTAGGGTACATTTGGGTTTGTGAAACTGCTTTGTTTGAACAATACTCACAAACATTTTGTTCTTGGTTTTGGGTAGTTAAAAGGCTTGCAAACAGTGGCTGTCTAAATGATGAACTAAAAAGACCAAACAGGTATTGAAGTCAGAGTTCACGTACATGTTGCAGTACTGCCACGCTCATCAGGAGTGCTCTTGTGCTCCCACAGAAATGCTTGTTCCATGCCACAGACAGGAACTGGAAAACACTCCTCACTTCCACTCAGCTGACCAGTCACACCTCAACAAATACTGAGGAAGCTTTCAAAAACATTTTTAGGCAAGAGCAATAAATAAGCCCTTCTTCAATTTGTCAGTTACTGCAAATTAGATTCTTAGCTCAGTTTATGAGCTCAGAGCTGGCTCATCTGACATAGAATGGAAAGAAGTCAATGGCACCATTTTTAGCAGGTTTTTAGGGACCAACTGTCCCATATGGCTAATGCCTGCACTAGTAAGCCCTTCTTCAGAGCAAGGAGAACACAAGACCTACACTATAAGTCTCAAGGAAGAATGCAAGCTTTCCATTTGCACTGATGGAGAACCAGTTCTTTGTCTGGCACTGTATGAAACCAAGATCTGTTTCTTCTTCATTAAGGGCAACGGCACAATTTCATAAGAAATGCACCAAACCAGACCAGTTCCATCTCCTGATAGACCTACCTGCCCAGATTGGTCTTATTTTTCCCAAGAAAAACCTGTGTGTTCTGCTAACTTTAAACGAATCACATTGCTATAGCTGAGGCTTTGCCCTCCTGCAGGCTCTGGCTTGACCATTACTCACATCTTACCCTCAGAGCAGACCTCTTGGATTCCCTAATTTTGCAATAGTTGTCATGAGTTAGAAGGCTATATAGGGGTCTGTAGGTGCTCTACATTCATGTGTAGTGACTATCTCCTCATCAGAGCCTAAATACCACTCAGTATCACCTTCTCTGGCCTGTCTTCTGTTGAACCCCCTGGACTAAAAACCACACAATGCTCTTTAACCTTTCCAGTGTGCCAGAAGAAAGCAGGTTCATCTGTCTACTCCATTTCCTGAGCTATGTGATGATCAAGTGACTGTTCTGCTCCTTCTGCCATTATTTTGAGACTGAGTACCACAGGAGTCCAGACACATTACAAGCTGACAGACTCTATCAATTAGTGCGGCAGTTTCAGCCCACATATCAGATACCTTCTCCTAGACTGTAGCATTGACAAACTTTAAGATGTGTCAGAGATTGCTCACTCAGAAGACCAGTCAGTGTGTGCTGTCCCTGGCTCTCTTTGCAGGACTTCTTTCACTTCTTTCCAAGATGACCTCTTTGTTATGAGTCTGTAGGGTCTTAGTAGGGCTCTTGATGCATCTCGCTGTTTTCTTCTCCTTCTGAGATAGTGCACGTCCCCAAGGAGAGTAAATTTCCTTTGCATGGCAGAGCACATGCTCAGCCAATAAGCAACACACTTCTTCTCTGAGCACCAGCCAACTCATAAACCAGTCCCTGGGAGCTTCGTCTGCTTCTGAAGCAGTCAGAGAGGATGAGTGTTCACAACCCCAATGCCTGCACACCCAGCAGCACAGGAGCTCTGGCTCAGGCAGCCTGTGTGACTCAGCTCTGCCTGCAAATGTGACAACCTTTGTTAGGAAGAAAACCTAGGGGTTTGGTACCAAAATAAACTCAGCCCTGAGTGCAGCTGAACTGCCTGACATTATCAGCCAGGCTGTGTAGTGTGGTTCCAGCTCTCCTCTCCCAAGCTTTTTCTTAACTGTCTAGCTTAACACTCCTGAAACCCTCTGGCCAGCATATTCCCAGGTATGAACAGAGAAGTCTGAGCTGTGCTTTATCTTTTTCTCCTGAAAAATACCCTAGTTTGAACTTTCCAGCCAGTTATTCCAAGCTGTGGTAGCATTAATCAAACTAATGATACCTGGTTATCTGCAGGAAAATCAATATTATATGGCACAGAAAAGAATCCCACAATTAATAGTGTACTGTGCAGTGTCTGTGTTCCTGTGCCAGTCCGAACATATCATAAATTACTTATCTTTTTTTCTTTTTTTTTTTTTTTTGTGTCTACTCCCTGGCGGAGAATGTGGTATAATGAGGGTTATTGGAACCCTGCAGCTGTCCAAGGGTAAGATAGCTTAGCTGTTGGCTTTACTGCGTTACTCATGCAAGGTTATTATGGTCATGGATGCCAGTGACAGCCTCGGGTCTCTCTTCTGCCCAGACACTTCGTGCAAACTGTTTGTATTGAAATAACAACTCCTAGGATAAAGCCCCGGAGAAAAGAGATTGCAGATCTAAATGAAACCACAGTGACCTGTGGTGTGGGGGACGGCAAATCAGCTGCATCAGGAAAAGGAACATCCATCACCTTAGTCTGCTCAATTCCTTTAGAAAAGAAAAAGAAAGCATGGGGCTCTTCTCCAAACAATGCTGTGGTCAGGAACTGATTTATCTTAAATCTGTCTGCAGTGCCTGCTGCTGGGTTTTATGACTGTGGCTCTTCAGCCATCCAGCAGCAACAAGAATAATTTAGTGACCAAGAATTGCCTTCGTGTCCCAGTTAGGGCTGTTACCTGTGAGTTTTGAGTCAGTTACTGAAGCCATGATTTAACATTTTTACTGTACTGCCAAGAAAAAATGCTGTTTGATATGAGATGTCCCAACCCTTCCCCATCTTTTCCAGAAAAGGCATTGTTGACCAACTAAGACAGTAAAAAAGATGCTAAAAGTTGGCTAAACCCAAGAGCAGGATACTGGATAAGAAGACAGTGAATGTGTCAACTGTTCTTAATCAGACACTTTGGTTCAGGATGCTTTGTGAAGGAGGCTCATTGCTGATAACAGGGACTCTGCAGTGACTTCAGTGACACATCCAGATTTTTTCTCCTCCTTCTAGTTTTACTGGCGTCTTGGAAACAAGGACATGATATTATAGAGTCATGATGTCTTTTTCCACTGCAGTGATGTTTCTCTCTAAGTTTGTTTGCTCTGGGCTCCCTCCAGGGGCCCTCAGAGGGGTGTCTTCAACCTGTTTGCTTGGGTCAAACAGACAAACCCTTGGTGCTGTGACAAAGAGGTCTTTGAGCAGTGGTGGGACACATACCTGTTCAGAGCAGTCAGAGAAAGCCCCCCTGCTCCAGCATATGTTCAGAGCCACAGAAACCCTTTACATTTCCCCTTTCTGCTGGAAAAGCCTTTGGTGAAGATGGGATATGTTGTGGTTTTAAGCCCAGCTGGGAATTAGGCACCACACACCCACTTGCTCAATCCCCGCTTTCTTCCCCCCACCCACCCTGGTGGAATGGGGAGGAGAATCAAAGTGAAACTTGTATGTTGAGATAAAAGCTGTTTAATTATTGAAAATAAAGTAAAATACAGCAATAATGGTAAATGATAATGATAATAAAAAAGGAAAAAACAAGTGATGCACAATGCTATTGCTCACCACGCACTGACCAATGCCAGAACAGATTCCTGAGCCCAGATTGGACACTCTTCCAGGAAACTTCCCTAGTTTATTTACTGGGCATGCCATTCTGTGCTGTGGAATATCCATTTGGTCAGTTCAGGTCACCTGTCCCAGCTATGCTCCCTCCCAGTGTCTTTTGTGAACCTCTTCACTGGCAGAGCCAAGTCCATGAGACAAGGAAAAAACCAAAGTCTTTGACTTAGGATAAACACGACTTAGCCATAAACCAAAATGTCAGTGTGTTATCAACACCATTCTCATTCTGACTCCAAAACACAGCACCATAACAGCTACTGAGAAGAAATTAACTCTGCCCTAGCTGAAATCAGGACAGCGTGACAGCTAGAGGAATTACCCTCTGCAAACACATGGATCAAGGGAATGGGACAGGTGGCATCCAGACCCCAGCTACATCTGGACCCACCACTGTTCACAGAGTGTCTAAGGGGAGAGGCAGGAGAACAGAGAAGCAAGTCCTGCAGACTGCCTTAGCAGGCAGCTCTGCTTCCCTGTTCAGATCATCTGCTTCCCTTGTCATGTGGTTTGCATTTGTCTCTATTTTTTTCATGTGGAAATACTGCTTTTAAAGCCATCAGCAGGGATGAGTGTAGCGGCCGTGACATCATTACCAGCATGCTTCTCCCACCTGCAATTTGGCAGCTTTTGACAAAGTGGGAAATCCCAGGGGGACTCTTGCGTCTTTGGCAGGTTTGTTCCTCTCTTGCTTGCAGGTAGTCTCAGTAAACAGCAGGCAAAGGTGCCAGGAAAGAGGTAGCAGTAGAAGGACTTGGAAAAAGAGGTAAGTTAATTAAAAAGAGGCAGCATCAATTACTGTGACATTTAATATCAGTTTTTTTCCTTTTAATAGAGAGCACACTGATTCCTTTGGGGAAATCTGCTATCAGCTTTGAGCCAAACGCCCAACAAACAAGAGCTAGCACAAGCCCTCTGCAAGTCCATTATACCACGTGAAATTATCCCTGCTGCAGACCTGGCCTTGTCAGTGCTCCACAGCCCTGTGGCTGCCTTGGCACACTCCTCTGAAAGCACAACCCAGACACCTTCCGACTTCATTAGAAAGGTTTATTGCTTACTATGAGATTCTTTGGTTTTATTCAAACCTTCATTAGGGCTTGTCATAGAAATGCTATGTGTTAATAAAAAAAAAAACAAACAGAAACAAGGACAAAGTTTTCCTGCTACTGAGTCTACTAATGAGATCTGAGCAGATAAATATGAGACAAAGCAAAGCAAAGGACTCAGATGTATTTCCACTGCACTGCAGCCAGAGCCAGTGTTCGGAGGAGGGGTAGAAATACTCCCACTGACCTTCCTCCGGCTGTGCCGAAGGAGCAATCCAGGTTCAGTCATGGCCCTTTGGGTACCTCCAGGACCATAGAGGCTTCAGCAGCTACTTCACGTTGCAATTCAGCTTGTTTGTTCCCTGTTGTCAAGTTCCTGACCAAAAACCTGTGCAGAGATGTCTGTACACACTGTCACCACCCCTCTGAGTGCAGGGTGTTCAGACAACTATGACCAGCGGGGTGTCCGAGTCCCAAAAGTGTGGTCCCACACTCTCACATTTAGCACTCAAGTTGTCCATCCTTTGTCCACTTTGAGAGTGCTGCATTCAGATAAATTATTTTGGAAAGATATGTTTTAGTCTGATTGTTTGCAAACCAAGAAGGAAGCTCCCTGTTGTTCAGGTCATAATTTCGATTCTTTTTGAAGCTCTTTGCTGCCTGCACAGGGGCATTGTCTCTGGCTCAAAGTTCTCATTGGCCAGTCAGTAACAAAATAATTTGTACGGATGGCAGAATTGCAGATGATCTCCTGGGCATTTATTAATTCTGCATTTCCACTTCTAAATAGGCCAAGAAGCGTTTCCTCCTCTTCATTTCCACCTAAATGCTTCAGCTGCTGGAATGAGAGGTCAAACTAGAAGCATTTGTACCCAGCTGTGGGCAGCTCTCTCTTGCCCACATGCTGTTCTTCCCTGTCATCCCAGGAGATGAACATTGTGTGGCATCCTTGGCCATTAGCAAAACCTTGCCAAGGAGATTTCCCATGGAGAATCGAATAATTCAGCTGTCACTTTCTCACAGCATCTGCAGCAAGAGCTCTCGTTAAGAAGAGATATTTTTAGCCTGGAGGTACTTGGCCAACTGGCATGGGGCTGTCCTTGTTGCCTGAGGATATAAAAAGGAAAGTAGAGGTCCAGAGTTCCCAGTACCATCTGTATTTTGGTAACTGTTTGCAGTTGATGTCCTCTGCAAGGAAAGGGTGTTCTTTCCTTGTGAGCCAATGTCATGTCAGTCAAAACTGCCCCTTTTGAAAATGTATGCCCTGTGCTCAGTGAATGTGTTCCGAGCCTTTCTAAGGGGTAAAATATGTATCAAATAATATCCCACAGTACCTCAGGGAAATGGAGGAGAATGGAGATGCCCTGGTACGCATTCTATTAGGTGTGCCTGGCATGCACAGTCATAGTATAGAGCCAGTCCTTGGATTCTTCCTTGCTTTTTGCTGCTTATTATTATCTTGAAGGAGAGATGCTCTAAGTGGCTCAGGGATTCAGAGACAGCTACTGCAGCCATCATCAGCTCCAAATCAATAATGGATACTATCCAGAGATGCTTCAGGATGAGAAGCATTTCACTTTCAGAAAACCGATTCTTGAAGTGAAGCAGCTGGCATTGTTAAAAAGACAATGAAACATCAGAGTGGGGTAAAAAGTATTAAGAAAAGAATGTTCGTCAAAAGAGTTACTAGTCACTTCATTAAGAGGAGAAAATAAAGGGCCAGCTTCTTAACTGAAACTGATGAGCCAAACTTGCATACTGATACAGGGCCCCTGCATAAAATTTCCAGCCATAAAGGCCTCCCCTGCCCCAAATCGAGGGCCCAGCTTAACAAGTGAATCTTTGAAGATGCCACAGTAGATTGTCCCCAGTGCTCACTCTCAGACACTCAGATACACTGAGCACTGACCACATCCAAGAAAGAAGACTTTTCTGCCCTTTGCTGAGCTAATTTGAAGCCACAGCATCCCTGGCTGTGGGTGCAGACATGGTTGGACAGGGAAGGAGGATGAAGAGCCAGGACAGACTGAGCCGGTTTAAGCTATTCTGCTCCCAGATAGGTCCTTGACTTCTTGCAGCTGTCCAGTCCTGAGCTGTGTCACTGGTACCTCCCTCTAAAAAGTCAACAATCGATGCTTAAGCTACAGTGCAGCTGTAAGGAACACATGCAGACTAGAGTTAAAATGTGGGTTTCATTCAGTTATGTGCCAGTTAATTGCTAGGCAAGGACTACATTTATGTACACACACACAACAGGACAAGGAGCTCCACCTCACTGATGACTCTTTGCATTTATGTGTCCTGATGGTGTGGAAGTTTTTTACTGTATATCTAAGAATTCGGGCTTTATCTCCATGAAAGCAGCAGCTCATGCAGTGAGTGTACCACAAGAGCTGATCCAGTGGCTTTGCATCTGCCTGACTCAGAAGGGAGATCCAGGGACAGCCCCTGGTTGGGACACTGGCCCTGGTCTGCCCTGTGCAGCTCTAAGCAAGGCTCCTCAGGCTGTCATGGCATGAACACACTTCCTGTCAAATGGGATAATATTGTCTCCTTTGAATAGGAAAAAGCTTTGCCACAGTTAGCGATGCTGGGTCACCTGCTCTTGCTCTTGGGAGCCTAAGGAAAAATTACTGTATACAAACAGCTCCAATAACTACTTTTGCAGATTCAGTAAACAGAGTGGTTAAAAATTATACCCTCGGTGAGTATCCAGCAGTGTACCCTTTTAAGACTGGAAATGAGTTCTGGATTGTCTGAGTAAAAACAGCTTTTAACTAACAGGATGGAGTCTAATGAGAGATCAATGTCTATTGTGGGAGAATTATCCTCCTCCCCAGGAAGCCAAAGGAGATATTTGCCACTGTGGGGAGTGCTGAGATTTGGGAAATAGGCAGGGGAAAAGAAACAGGCTTGATTTTTGGTCATCAGCACCACACTGCAGCCCAACAGGAAACTGACTCCAAGACCAAACCTATTTCAGGTCCCGATTTCAGCATTCAGCCATCCTGCGGGATCTTTAGTAAAATGTACAGTGTGTATTAACATAAAAGCTAATAAAACACAATGAAACCCAAATAACAATCGTTCCTGAGCAAGTCTTGGCAGGCCTGAGGCAGAGCAGTCATGTCGGTGGGAGACACGCTCTGAACATGCAGAGCCCTGCATGTGGCAGAGCAGCTGTAAAAGGGTGAGTGAAGAGGAGAAGTCCATAGTTGAGGAGTTTGTGACCCCAATGCAGTACTGTAAGCTCCAGGTATATGAAGCTAGATGTTTGCAAAAAAAGATTCCCTCTCCTAACTACATTCATCAAAGCAAGACAGGCGGAATTTGGAAGGCTCCAAGCTGATCATTGGGTCTTTCTAAATGAAAGAACCAAAGCTTTGCGAGTACAAAGTGTCTGAGTGCACCACATCTTGTATCAAAGTTGGGAAAGGGTTCTGTAGAGAATCATCAGAGTTTCCAGCTGTGCAGGCAGCTGTAAATTACACAGCCACATTTTCTATTGACCTAACTGGCCTTTGGGTGAGTCATGGTTATACTCCCCAGGAGCGTTTGAACAAAGCTCTTTATGTGTTTAACTTTCTAAACCGCTTTGCTGATAACACTGTGCCTCCCATTCTTAAGCATTTTGCACACCATGACAGCATGTCACAGGATTCGCTGCAGAGAGCCAAAGTTATGTTTAAAGATCCTGAAAGACGTCTAATTCTAGGGCTGGTTCCCCTCATTATGTGGGGAAGAGGTTATGCTTGTGTCGCCACAGATGCTGGCCTGAGGTGGATACCGGTGAGGAACGTCTGCCCGTTCCTGGAGAAGAGACCATCAGTAGTGCAAGATGTTGCAGACCTGCCTCCGGAAGATGGACC
>VXBT01010519.1:400904-439568 GCA_013400235.1 Oriolus oriolus | reverse complement strand
TTGTTTTAGTTACCTTTGCAGCACTATCTATGACAAGTAGCTGATAATGCTATAAGCAGAATTACGTTAATAAAAACAAACGGGGGAATTGTTGGGCTACAGTGTGTGCTGGAAGAGAGATTAGGCCTTGTTGGCTGCAGAAAGAACCTCGTTCTCAGACCCGGAGGTGATCCTGGGATTACAGCCAGGTCACTGGGGAAGGGCTGAGAGAGGATTGTGGGTTTCTAGACAGTGTCAGCCCTATGAGATGTGATAATTGCAGTTTCTGACCTTGTAAGGTACTGTTCACCTTTTACCATAATAAGCAATGTCTGAGAAATACTCCAAGTGATTGGGAGACATTGAGGTGAACATCTTTCCTGTTTATATGATGTGATATCCCGTTAGCTACTGGTATTTAAGGGAATTTCGGATAAGCAAAAAAGGCTTTTGCACTTTTCCTCCATGTGTGCAGAGTCCTTGCCCATGCGTGAATACTGCAGGTGAGGTCACCAATTCCATTGATAAGTTATTGTGGTTAATTGTTCCGGTTATGAAGTTTCATCTTCTTAGGCATCTACAAAGAAATAAGCAATATAACCTTTGTCACACTGACTAGCCGGTCAGTGAATAGGAAATATACAGAGAATAAATCTGCAATGTACTGTTTATGGGAGGAGAGAGGCACTGAATGTGCTCATGGTGCAGAGGGTGATTGACAGGGAAACATCCACCCTTCTTCAAACCTTCTCTTGGATAACATGCTTCACACAAGCAATCACTAAAACTTTTGCACTTACCCAGGAAAATCCCTGAACATGGTAACCTGTTCAGCACACATTGCAGGAATATAAAGGCAGAAGATTAAAATTCTTGTACAGCTTTAGGCTTGCCTTCCTCTAGGCTTGGCCTCTGTGCACCATCCTGGTTTACAGGCCCACCAGGGACAGCTAGGTTAATTGTTTCACAAATCAGTTTTGGTGGGCTCAGGAAGCTTAATTTTACTTTAAACAGAGAATCATGTTTTGCCAATGAAATGGGAACAGGGAGACAGATCCAGTGGCTTCTTATAGTCTCTTCCAGCTCTGCCATCAAATATTTGTTTTACTTGTCATACAGTCTTGACCTCAAGCTTCTAACACGACTCATGGGCCCAGAGGATCAGAGCACAGGGCACTTGCTGCCTTTGGAAGATGTGCTACAGAGGAAGCAGGGCCTGATCCAAGGCATAATCAGAGCAGTGCTCTTTAACCAGCTAAAAAGAGACTTTGGTTTGGATCTCTCCTCACTGGGGCTGCAGGACATGAAGTTCTGGGTAAGAGATTTTGCCTACCACATTCCTTCCAAGGAAGCAGCAGTGGGGGTGCATGGCTACAGAGTGGCAGCAGCTTGTGCTCTTCTTGCAGGGTCATTTTTGTGTTGATTATCCATCAAAGTGCTCCCGGGCCTTTCAGAAGAACAGCAGCCCAGCCATTTCTGCCCAGATGAGGGACAAGGGAGTGCATCACCATCACCTGCATTGCTCATGTTCCTTGAGTAGTTCTGCTCTATGAAGTGTTGGTAGTGCTGTACTCGCCTCTTTAACACATTTGTTCCCAACCCCCTGCATTAAGTGTATATTCAATTATTTTGGAAGAAAATCTCATTCTGAAACTGGAAATCTCCCCATGCACAGTTTCTCTGCTGCTGACCTTCTTCAAAGTCATGAAGACAGTCTGTGTCCTTTAGGGATTTTTCCTCATCTGGAATTAATAACTTTCTTCCCAGAATAATCAGATGTCTTGCTACTCATCATATATTTCCTAAAAAAGTCGGTCCACCCAGGTTTGGAGCCTTGTCCTAGGTTTGGACCCCCCACTGAGAAAGTCTGCTTGTCTCACAGCTGGCACCACTTCCAGCAGGAGATCGCACTAAGGACTTCCTGAGATCACTTCCAACCTGTGGTTTTCTCAAATTCCATGATGCTGTGCTTTATCTGGGAAAACCCAAATGGTGCGTGTCATACATGGGAGGGAGTCCAGCAGCTGCCTGCTAAACTCCATGTAATGGTCCCCTGCAGATCCCTTCAGCCTCTTACCACCTCTCAGTGGTGAGTTAACTCAGATTTGCCAGGATGGCAACCAGCTCCAGTCTGGGAATCAGCCTGACTGAGTGAAAAAGCCTGATGGAGAAACAGAATTAATAACTCCACCTGGACCCCAGTGCTGTATCACCTCCCTGAGCTGAGCTGTGGTGTTGCCCAGCGCAGGCTGTGTGTGTGCTCCCTCCCTACAAACCCAAGGAATGTCTCTCAGATGGAGCAGTGCTGTGCATTCCATCACTCAGGTGATGGCTGGAGGTCAATCACCTGGTCACTGGCCACGTTTACCTTGGCTGGGTCAAGGCAGCTCTCCCAAGACTGCCGCAGGGAATCAGGAACTGGCAGCTGACACAGGAAGGACGCAGCCCCGTGTCAGGGTCCCACTGTCCCCAGGGCTCTCCCAGAAGCCAGGCAGCAGTCCACATGTTCAAGGGCAAGCAGGGGCTGGGATTGCTCATAGTTTCAGTGACAAGTAGGAGCTTCTTGAACCTCTTCTCCTAACTCTGTGCATTCACACACGTTATTTATAGCCCCGTTTCTTTCCTAGGGCTATCCACAAAACAGAAATGTCAGATTTTCATGCTGTCAGGAGGGAACTCAGCATCCTATTTTGGACTAAAGCATATATTAGCATCTAAGCCTGAAATCTTTGACACTTGATTTGTCATGGCTGAGTTTCCTACACGCTGAAGGTTTCTAATTCAGGTCTCTAGGAGGAATCCACCCTGTGAGTTTTCCCCACAATGGACTGTAGTCACTTTATACCCCTATTACATCACTGCAAGAGGTGCAGGCAATTGCTTTCCATTGAATTCCTGGGGTGCCTTCCATACAAATCATGATGGAGGCTTTATTTTGCACAACAAACTCATACATTCTTCACCTGGAGTTTTTGAGTTGGTTTGGGGTTTGTTGTTTTTTGGTTTTTTTTTTTTTTTAAGTAAGATTTAGGCCAGAAACTGCAAAGCAACACAAAAGATGAAAATTTGTTGTTTCTCACAGAATAGGGAGAGAATAACTCAATGAAATCATAATTTAATCTCCTGTAAACAACTTTGTGGATAAATGCAATGAGATGTGTCCTGCATATGAATACTTCCAGGCAGCCCTTTATAGATTTTAAGCTTATATTGATCTGTGCATCCATAAAGGCTCTTATTCGTCAGGCATAAGAGAACAGACTCTGTATGCATGGCCACACATGCCAATGTCAATGGAGCTATAAAGCTGCACCCTCGGAAAAATAAATTGTAAGTCAGATTTCAGTTCAAAAGAATGGAAATCTGTGACATTAAGAATTAAAAATCAAAGTCTTCTGACCCAGATTAACTTTCTTTGCTCAATCACCCGTACATAACATGCTCTAAATCAGCTCCTGGAGATGTCCTTTTGCATGTTTTTCATGATTAATTGAATTAGCAATTGATTTGTATAATATGACTCACTTAGAAATAAAGACACACCAAACCGACAGCACGCACACCATTCAGGTAGCAACAAATCACAGGTCCTGCAGTTAATCTCACCCCAGGCCTCCGGGGCAATGCAGATTTGCTGTCTCCTTTCCAGAGCACAGACTCTCAGAGTGCCTGTGCATGCCTGTGTGTGTGCAAACCAAACAAACATGAACACACACGCCCTGCAAATGCACAAAGAGCTTCAGTCATTGCAGGGGTGATTCTGTCTGTGGCTGATTTATAGATGCTCTGCTGAGCCCCAGCTTGGGGCTTGTGGGGCTTGGGGAAAAGGTACAGGGCTTCGAGAAAACAACAAAAGATGGGATCCTTTGAAGTCAAGCAGGAATAGGGGAAAACATCTAAATTATTTTAGGTTGGGGGTGGGTGTTTAATGATCCCTGGCCAAGGGTTAGAGTAGGACGTCACATTGTCTTGGGTTTGGGTCACATTTTGGTCTTTACTAGCAAGATTTAGGATTAAGGCCCATAGGTTTATCTGGACAGAGCTGAAAAGGAGAACTTGGTGGGATCAAGATCATGCAGGGGTATGTGGGGTTCTTCAGAGTCAAACTGGGTGAGTGCTGAGACATGCAGAGGGGGATAAAGAAGAATGAATGTAACAGGATCCCCCAGAGACCGTGTGTTTGGAGTTAGCGACGAGGAGTGCAGAGCCAGCCCGGATGATGTCAGGGCAGCTGCATGCACCTTGCTCTTCAGGCCGTGGGTTTGGCTTGTAGGGTCTCCAGAAGGGGACATAGCTGAAGACTAGATGTTTGCCCAAGCTAAAGTCAAGGTATGGCTGAGTGAGATCTTGGGATTAGCTTTTTGCACAGGGGACAAAGCCTTGCTGGCTGCACCACAGCCCAGACCATGACGTGTAGCTCACAGCTGGGTGCATGAAGGATGTCCTGGAGCATGTGGCAGCCCATATTTTCCAGTTTCCAGCAGACACCAGCAATCTCCCAGGCCCTTTCCCAGGATGATTCTGGTCTTACCAGTAATGTGAATCCTTCCAAGGTGCTAAAAGCTGTCGCAAGAGCCCTGGGCTGCCAGGGAAGGAGGATGGCTAGCAGCAGTGGGAAGGGATGACCTTTCCTTGGCCCAATTATTTTGATATTTAAAATGTGGATCCAGAAATAAGAGTTCATCATTTCCTTTGCCTGAGATCATTATGCAGTGAGAAATGGGCAATACTGTGAATTATTATAAACTGGCACCAGACTGAGACTGCTCTTTTCTTTTCCCCTTTCTTTTGCTTTCCTGAGAAGCATCCCCATTCGTGTATTGAAGCAGCAGCTTTTCATGAGAAAATAACATTTTTATGCCTGTCAAAATTTCCTTTCATTTATGCCAAGAAGTCACGACTGATGCCATGTCTCCTTTTCTCCTGGGTGTGAATCTCTTTCCCAGCACCAGTTAAGTGGAGGGAAGAGTGAACTTTATCTTTCCTGTCAGCTTGGCTAGACATTACTGGGAACGGGAACAGGCAAGATCCCATTTTCTTCCCTGTCATTTTAACCCTGAAAATCCTGATGCTTGAATGGGTATTGTTTAATCCCAGGCTAAGCAACGGCCATTTCCAGGGAACTCAGGACAGTTTCCCCTTCCACATTTAGGAAAAGCAGTTCTGACTTGTTCAAAATAACATCCTCATGTGTAAGAAGAATGGGGCTTATATGCCGCTGAAATATTTTCAAATCCACTTAAAAAATACCTCTCCCCCAGTTTCTTGGGCACATTCTTTGGATTGCAGTTTTTGGGAGGCAGGCAGAGCTTTACTGACGTAAAGACCCTGGGATTTGGCTCGTCGGTCATCAATCTGCATAAACACGCAGCAGCTCTGTGACCATTACCATAGTAATTCCCCCCCTTTATAATTTCTCTGCCATACAGGCTGGGGGAAAGAGAATAATTTTGTTCTCTGCAGCTACATCATGACATTAAAGCAGTGTCCCTGCTGGCCTCGGGTCCTGCTTGAATAGAGCTGCTCAAGAAAGTTGTGTAGTGCTTTGTTTTGCTGGAAAATGCTGATATGCAGAAATGAAAACTGGCTTTGTGGGAAATGGTCAGTTTTGATGCATTTTCAGGCTTTTTTATTCTTCCCCTCACTTTTTTTCCTCTTTACAGAAGGGAGTTTTGAAACAGTGAATTAGCAGCAGAATATTAAAACAAAAAATATGCTGGTTGCTCTTTCTGTCTAGAAAATTAATTACTCTTGTGAGACTAAAGTTATTTAAAACTAGGGATGCTTTGAGTCAAAGGGAATTATTTCTTAGATGTGTACTGACTTTTTCAGATTTTCATTTCCCATACATGTTTTGCTTTTGATCTATTTTTACCTTCTTTAGGCCTGGATTATTTTTTAATCTAAAAAAATATATTTGCAGGGTGGGGAAATTATCTCCTGCTCAGCAAGACCCCACAGTGGATGTTTCAGTGCACACAACAAATGTTAGAAAGCAAGTCACTGTTCTTGTCTATTCCTGGGGGACCTGGTACCAGTTTCTCATTGTTTTCATCTCTTTGGAAGACAAGTAATCTAAACTAAAATACACATTTTGTTCTTTATGTTCAGGGAAAGGGGAAAAAAACCCTCTGAAACCCACAAACTCAGGTTTGATTCATCTCTCAGCATTATTTTTATTTCTGGTCTATTGAACAAGGAGTGGAGTTTAAATCAAGTGCTGTGATCTGATGCCAGCTACTGTTATGGGGCTGTAGAGGCTGTGTTAGAGAGTTCAGCAGCCACTGGGAAGACACTAACTCTGCTGTTATTATTTTTGCAGGTATGGTCTGGGCAGAAAGAAAAACATAGATTTACAATCGATCTCCTCGAAAGAAGTAGTAAAATAACATCCGTGCACCTTCAAGCTGAAGACTAACAGAATATCAATAACTGACATTGTACCAGTTCTGAGCCAAATTCATCTCCCATGGACCAGCTGTGACCAAATCTATACCAGCACCACTTTTGATCTGAATAGACCTCAGTCAGGAGACAATAAATCTGAATTTCTCCCAGCAGAACTGAGACAAAAGTGATAAAAAAACCCCAGCAGCAAACATCAGGATTTGGGTTGAAGTTCAAGGCTGTTTGGAACATCTCTGCACTCTCAACCTGAGAAATCCTGCAATATTTCTAGCAAGGCTTTTTTTTTTTTTGTGGTCTCCCCGCATGCACGTGCACACCCTCTCTCGGCCGGAGAGCACTCCCTGTGGGAGAGTCTGGGCTGGCAAAACTTCCCCACAAAAACACTCCAGCTCACATCTTTGCTACAGGCTACACAAACAGCAGGTGAAAACATTGCTGTGCTGCAAAGATCTTCCTACCAGCTGGCAGACAATTTGCTGAGGGATTAACTCTTCAGGGCTCAGCAAGAATTCTGTTTTTCCTCAGGTGTTTTGTGTTTTCAGGGCCAGTCTGAGATAAAGGCTGAAAAAAAGAGCATTGGTTGGGAGTTTTTAGTAGGCACAATGTATTTAAGAGTTTGAAGAGTGGTTTTAGAGTTAGGCTACAGAAAACACTGTAAAATCCTCATCTGGATATAGGCAGCCAGCATAATTGCTTTGCTATCTCATTCCAGTATGGCTTTACTGGAGCAACTGGTTCCAGCTCTTTCAGCCTCATGCAGGAACTGATTTTTGGCCATGATCAGAAGCAGACCACCAGGAAGGCTTTGCACAAGTGCTCTGTCCCTATCCTGATTTGGCCCCAATTTTCAGTTTAGGAGATGTACCAGGATCACAGCAAAAGGCAGCTGGCAATATCCCAGGTCTGGAAACGGGGTCTGCTCTTCTCACCTGATGGAGCAAAGAGGGAAAGAGAAGCGTGATCAGGGAATGTGCTGAGAAACTCTTGCATCTTGCCAATAAATGTGCCTCAACTGTTTTGATCCTCTGGCTAGTCCACAGTTTCTGGGATTTTCTTTGTTTTTAAACTAACCTTTGGTGATAAAACACAGTAATTATGTGGGATCTGTCATTCTTAGCTTTGCTGGCAACTCGCCTTGCCTTAATGTGCCCACTCTGCCTCACAAGCCAACTTCACACAAATCCCTGGAAGAAGTCAGTCCCAAATAGTGCCTGTCAAATGTTGCTCCCCCATGAAGTTTAGGCTCAGGTTTGGAAACTGGTTTTCATCTGTTTGAAAGTAGGTTTTCATCTGTTGAAACCTTAGAGTCAGCACCAACAGCAAAGATCTCAAAAATTATAATGGAGAAGTCAAGAGCGAAGGTTATATTTAATTTGGCTGCTTAGCATAAAGCCTTTTGCAAATTCTATAAAGGTATCTTTTATTTTTTTTTTCTTTTTTTTTTCTCGGAGAGGTTGTGTCCCAGCCATCAGGAGCGAGGAGATTAATGCACGTTCAACGCAAGCATCATGGGGTGCGTGTCAGAGCAGGGCAGGCCTGTGGTGGTGGGGCTCAGGGCTAATTAAAGCCCAACAATGTGTCCCCAATTCATACCGACACTAGAAACAGTGGCTGATAGGGAAATTCAGGCACAGCAGCTGCTCTTTTCACAGCAGTACAATAACTATCTCTTTAATGAGAAGGGGTGAGGGGGAGGGATGCAGCCCAAATAACAGCACCTGCCTGCTTATGCCACACCGAAAATCACAACAGCTAATCCTCCTTGCCTGTCATGTTAATTGTTGTGAAGCTCCTTTTGATATCAAACTATTTGTCCTTTGACTGAAATAAATCAGGCCTTAAGCACCACATTTATCTCGCTATGATATGGGAGCAGAGGTGAGCACTGTGGGGAGATTTATACAATGGGAGCAACGTACAGCACGCCGGGGTGATATTTATGGGCTCGGGATCTTTTCATCAGGAAAAGCAGTCTGTTGACATTGTTCACTACAAAGGAGAAGTTCAAATGCTGTATGTTACACTACAGCCCTAATACAGCATTTGACATGAGCAGGAGGTAAACAAAGCAAGGGAGGGGGGGGAAAACGCCTGGCTGGCTTTCACACGCAGTGGTGTTTTCAGCTGGTTCAGCAGGATATTTAAGATTTGTACACAACTGTGGGGCCCAGTAGCTTCACTCAGGCTGTTTGTGCATTTGATGCCAGGAGGTTATTTAGTGGCATTTGCTGATGCTGGTTTGCGTTATGGAAAATGCCCTTCTGTAGAGCCCGTGGAGAGCAGGGGCACAGCTCTCCTAGCACAGAGAGAAAGGTAAACTCACAAGGGCTGAAGCCACCCTGTCTCCTTGCCCTTCCCACCTGTTAGTCACTGTGGCACACCCACAGTGCAAAACATTGGGAGAAGATGCTCAGAGAAAGGTGCATGGAAAAGCGTTCCAGACTTCTAGTGCGGGGAATCTCGAGGGTGGGAACTGGGAAAATGCATCTTGAACATGTCTTACAGGTGTGCTTAAGGTCATGCAGAGCATCACCTTTTCCTGAGGATGACTAAAAACCTCTTTTGGAGACCCCAGATGAAGGGCTGAACTCACCTCACACAGGAGTTTGGGTATTTTCCCATTTATTTGCTCTACCAGAGCTCAGTTGCTCATGCTGAGGTCCTTCATCCCCCATGCAATTCCCTCCACAGAGGTCCTGTGCTAATTGCTCCTGAGAGTTTGCAAGGATGTCTCTGAAAGGAGAACCTGGATCCACATGGGCAAAAGAGGGGGTTATTTGCTGCAATTCCTCTTTGCCTGCAGGCACAGCAGGCACAAACCTGCCTGAGCTTCACTAAGCACCAGTAAATGCTATTGAAAATTTTCCTATATTCTTTGATGGAGGGAAAAAAAAAGCAGATAGCCTACAGTGACAGCATAATCCACAATCCAAGAAAATCCCGTTAATCTTTCACACCTCCTAAGAAACACCTGTCCCCTATTTTTACTGCTTGTGTTACTAATGGAAACCAAGCAGTTTAACTTTGTTTGTGAAAACGTGCTGCTCTGGAGAGGTGTTGCCAGAAAAAAAAAATCTCTGAGAGAGAAACAGAAAAAACAGCAACTCCCTTTCAAATCTCTTGGTGTTACTGGGAGAAGGAACTCGGGGCCTCCTGATGGGACAAGTCCAAGAGCAGTATAGAAGGGTTTTATGTAGTTTCATTTGTTGGGGGTGAAAGAGAATTTTTACTGATTAAATGAGACCCCCCCTTGTCTCTTCAGTGTGGAGGTCTCTCTTTCTCCAGAGAATGGCTCATGGGTTTCAGTGGGCTCCTCCATGACCTCCCCAGATGTGGCCAGTGGTGGGGAAGCCCTACTGCCTCCCAGAAAGAGGGCTCTGAACTCTCGCTCCTGTGCTGCTTTATAGAGCAATGCAAAATGAAGAGCAAGAATTGTGTCTTCCCACAGACCTTAAGCAGGCTCCCAGGCACAAAAATCCCTTTACCCTCTATGGCAGTGCAAATACTTCCTAAAAAAAAGTCAAACCAACTGCTCTGGGCAGCATCAGATCTCCCTGGTTCATGTACCACGTCTGTTTGTTTGTCCTGAGATCTTCCACGTCCCCCTCCCCAGGAAGGAACACACTTCATGGTGAAGCTGGAAAATGTTACCCATTTGCCTCAATTTACAAGGTGCACATAAAACTGTTTGTCAGGGGGTCCAGTCTTCAGGGGATTCACTGAAATAGACTTTACTATGTGGCAGACAGTTCCAGAGCAAGGCAGTAAACAAGGCATATATGTTTAGGGATGATTTCACCCTGTTTAAAGCCAGGGACTTCCTTCTGTTCTTTGAGATTGGTTGTTTGAGATGGTTGTGCTGTTGGCTCTGGCTCTTCTCCTGAGCCTGGGCTGCATCAGGGTTCCTTCAGGCTGGTTCCTGACAAGAGCAACATGATTGTGAGCAAAGTCAATGCCTCACTTACTTATGTCTGCCAGCCATTCCCTCTTCCTAATAAATCCTGAAACCCAGGATTTTAATCAGATCTCCCAGAGCAGCAGAGGTCCCAGTGATTTTACACTCCATTTCTCATGAAAATAAGCAGCCACCGCAGGAGAGGAGAACCTGTTAGCACCATCACCAAAGGGGAGCATGAGCCATGAGCTTAATTAGACATGGGGGAATCTGTAGCAGCGAACATGTCCCAACAGCTGGAAAACCTTCACTCGTGGCTTGTAGCCCTATTAGACAGCAGAGAGTCCATGCAGGAGGCAGACATGCATGAATGAGCAGGATGCTGTTGTGTTCTGCTCATGCAACTGCTTGTTCTGCAGCCCAGCCCAGCTGCCTTCAGCACTGCATCAAATTAAGGTCTTGGATTAAAAGCACGTATATTTTAAAAATGGTGTCAATCATTGTAATATGCCATAAAAACCTGTGCCCATCCTTTACCGAGGGCATTTGTTATGCCCTGCGTGTGGCACGAGGTGACGTGCGCCATTCCTGATCGCAGACGCCAAACGGAGGTAACACGCAGGTCCCACACCTGACTCCAGGTGTCCTTGGAACACCTTTTGCTGCAGGCAGGGAAAATAACTGGAGAGATACCTCTCCCTGATGGCTGTATGTTGGGCTACACTGTGTGTTGGAAGGGAGATTAGGCCTTGTTGGCTGCAGAAAGAGCCTCGTTCTCAGACCCGGAGGTGATCCTGGGATTACAGCCAGGTCACCGGGGATGGGCTGAGAGAGGATTGTGAGTTTCTGGACAGTGTCAGCCCTATGAGATGTGATAATTGCAGTTTGTGACTTTGTAAGGTATTGTTTATCCTTCACCATAATAGGCAATGTTTGGGAAATATTCCAGGTGATTGGGGAACACTGAGGTGAACTGTTTTCCTGTTTATATGCGGTGATTTCCTGGTTTTCCATTGGTATTTAAGGGAATTTCGGATACGCAATAAAGCTTTTTTCTTCTTGCACCTTTACCATGATGTTGCAGAGTCCCTGCCCATGCGTGAATACTGCAGCTGTAGGCATCTGGGTTTCACCTCCAGCCAATGCAGCTCCTCATACGGGGCTGGGAAGTTTGTTACAAACAGGGCTGCACCATCAGTAACGGAGCACTCTCTGTTCCCAGGGCAGATTCTCACTTCAGTGCATGGCATTGTGAGCCTGGAGAAAGCTGTGGTTTATTCTGCATTAAATTTTCTTGCTTTGGAGGGCTTTCTTTTGAATACAACCTACACGAGGTTTGGGGACTGTTGTTTCTGCTCTTCTGTTTTTACAGGTTTTTGCAGCCAAGGACACGGTTTCTGTGAGGATTGCTAAGGCTGCGGTAGGGAGTTTGAGTTTTTATTTATTAATTATGTTCTTTCTGGCTGCTGGACTTCCTGGCTCCATTATTTGCTTTCTGTTGTTGTTTCGGTTAAAACTTGCAATTAACAGCCTTGTTATGTGAAAAGAAAGCCATGATACCCACACTGTAACCAGGGCTGGGTCACTGGAACACATCCATCTGTCTGTCCATGCCCACCAACATTTCTCTAGGATAGAGTCGCCCATTTGCATTATTTCTACTCCTTCCTCTTTGAAGGCGCCTCTCCGCTCCCTCATTAATTTTCGTTCAGTGTCACCAGCAGGTCTAATCTCTCATCAATATGCAGAAACTCACCCCCTTCCCCACCCGACTCCCTGCAGGGCTGTAGGAGCGGTACCTGCAGCCCACCCTCACACCAGGGGAGCAGGGCTGCTTCGCCTCCCACGTGTCTGCAAAGGTTTCTTCGCTGTTTACAAACATGTTAGATTTGCCCGACAGTCCCTGCTCTGCTTTTCATGTTCTGTGCACGGCAAATAGCACTGATCTGTGCCTTGATCTGTAGTCAGCAAAATCACTTGCTTGCATTTGCTACATCAAAGCAGGGAGGGGAGGGGGGGAGAAGCCATCTGGTGAATTAGCTCTAATAAAAATAAAAGGGGTCTCTTTGCATAATAGAGTATTAGGGGATGATACTGTGGGGTTGTTGGGACAAATGGCTCTAAAGGGTTTTGACAGCTCACAGGCATCTTGGCTTGTGTTGCAATATAAACATCATGAAAGCAGAGCTCCATTAGTCGGTGGCAACTTGTCTATTGATTGCAATGAGGCCGTGATTTCTTCCCCATATAAATGTCTCGGTCAGCTGAATCTCATTACAACAATGTGCAAAGCATTTATTCAATATGCTTGTGCTTCATGGCTTGTTCGTTTCTTCTACTGTTCCTATAAAGTTGCTTTAACATTTCCACTGTTCATTGCTCACACGAGTTGTTCTGCTGCTTGGGATCTTTTGTTGGCACGTAGGGGCTTTTTTAAGATGTGTGAAATCCAGTCCTTATTTGATACTTGTCTAATTTCTCTTCACAGGAGAGCAGTTTTCCTGGGGAAGAAGGGGATTGTCCTTGAAGGAAGCAGGACACAAAGGGGCTACAGCCCTACCCCAGTAAGTGGTTAAAATTAGCCCTGTTCAATTCAAAATGGTGGGTTTTAACACCCACATCTTACGGCGCAGTCTGGATAAAAGGAGATTGTACTTGAGGAGACATAGATGAGGGTGACTTGCAGGCAGTGGGATTTTATTTTTAAAGTAGGTACAGTTTGCAGGCAGCTGGCATCATCTCAGATTTCATTTGGAAACTATCTGCTCCAATTTGCTCTACACAGAAAAGAGATTAGGATTCTATTTTTGTTTGATTCTGGTCAGACCTTTCCCTTCCACCACGCACACATCCAGTCTAAGATGCACACACGTACACACCTGCCCACATGAGTTAGCCTCTCATTTCAAACGTATTTAAGGGTCAGGCTCTGCTAAAGAGTCAACAGGCATTCATGATTTGGTGGATAAATAGAAGATTGATTGGCTGGAAAAGACTTTCACTGATGGGGAAATGGCTGCAGGTGCCCTGCTGCAGGGAAAGCACACCTGAAAACACAGCTGATGAGTGGTTACAGCAAATCTTGCCGGAGGTGAAGTCTTAATTTTGTTTTCTGCTGAGTTACTCATGCAGTGGAAAGTAACTGCAGCCATGTTCCTTTGCAGGATTTATCTGGTTTTGAATTGTACATGGTACCTCACTATACTATGGATCATGGTAGACACAGATCTAAAGATGACCTATGTCCCACAGATCTCCTCATCCACGTGGACAGGATCATATCTAGGCAAGGAAAAACAGTGAAAAATATTTACTGGCAGCTGTTGGTGTCAATCCAGGGAAAGCACAGCCAGTGTGGTGTGGCTGTGCTGGTGCTCTGTGTGTTCACAGTGGTCTTGGCCAGAAGGGACCTCTCAGGGTCTCTAGTCCAACCTCCCACCTGGAACAGGACTGTGGTCAGCACTGGATCAAGTTAGCCATGGCTTCTCTCAGCACAGCTATGAAAATCTCCAGGGACAGAAGCTGGAGCAGGCTGCTCCAGGGCTGCAGCACCCTCCTTGCAAAGCATTTTCTCCCTCTGTCCACCCTGAAGTTCCCAAACCACAGTCAAGGCCATTGCCCTGCACTTGAGAATAGCTTGGTTCCTTTGTTGCTGTAACCACATTAACTGTAGGCTGCCATCATCTTAGTCCTTAGCCTCCTCTTGGTCAGGAAAACTAAGTCCAGCTGCCTTGTATCTCCTCATGGGGACTAAGGTCCATCTCCACAGGACCCTCTCAAACCTCTCTACACCACCTTGAACCGGGAGACCTGAACTGGGCACAATATTCCATATGAATTCCAAGTAGAGGAGGGAGGAACCTTCTCAGCTGGTGGCCACATTCCAGCTAACATAGCCTGGTGCATAGTTTGCCTTCTCTGAGATGGCAGTGTGGAGCTGGCTGAAGTCTGATGTGGTAACCTCAGTCATTTTTGGCAGAGCTGCTGGCCAGGGGGACGTGTCACAGCCTGTACCCACGACTGGGGTTATTGCAGCCCTTGTGCAGAGCGTGCACATCTCCTCGTGGTCTCCTGGCCTCTCCTCCTTTTATAGCTACAGATATAAATATGTACATATGTGTACAGGAGAACAGCTATGTGAGGAATACAAAACCAGCTGGGATCTAGGAAGTAAAATCCATGAAACAAAGCTGCTGTGGCAACAGCTATTGCACAGCTGAAATTGTCCTCATGAGTGAGAGGACACACTAATTAAACGATCCAGAACTACTGCAAAAGAGCTGAGCTGTAAAAGTGTTTCCAATACAGAGAGACTTAAAACTTCCCAACACCTGTAATTAGGTTTGTGTCAACATCCTTTCCCTTAACCTCACCTTAAACAAGAGCAGACCTGGCTCCTTGCTCAGTCAAGCTGTAACCATCAGCAATCCACGAGCCCTCAGCCTCTCCAGGGCAGCTCAGCTGGTTTCTCACCCAGCACCACACCTGGGCTACTTCCAGCAGCTGCAGCAGAAAAGAGCAGTAAAAGGCTGCTGGTGGTGCCAGGTTACTGCAGATCAAACAGGAGATGAAGAAAAGCTCCTCCTGCCCATCTCAGCTCCTCCAGGGCTGCGTGCAATGGTTTCTGGACAGAGCCAGGTAAGCAGGCGATTTAGGGCAGTAAAACACCCACCAAGTTTGGAGACCTGAATTCACCAAGCCATTTTGAACTCCCCCTCCTAACAGCCTGCTGCCAAAATTGGGTACTTCCCACCTGTGAGCACCTGATGTGCAGCCAGGGCAGGCACTGTAGGATGGCGCAGGCTGAAGGACAGAGTCCTTGATTCCTTTGTCTCACTGTAAATGTTTAGATACTCAAGGCTATAGCTTTCTGTTTTAATCATCTGTGACCAAGATTGTGCTCTCTTCAAGCTGTGCCTCCCTTTCAAGCAGTGGGCAGGTCAGACATCTGCTCCAAGCAGCTGAATTGCATCATAATGACTTTTTTTAGCTATGTTGCAAACTTTTAAGTCTCCAGCCTCCTCTTTGTCTCAGTGCTGCTGCTCACCAGTGGTTCCACCAAGGGGCAGATATTGTTTCATGTTGTTTCTCTGGCTTAGGATTACATTAAAAATTGCTAAATAGAGTCAGTCCCTATGTGAGGAAACAGCATTTGGCTCTAATAGGAACCAAGTGTCAGTGTGAGAGTGCTGAAGGAGGGGAAAAGGGGCAGAAGCACAAAGCAAGCACAGATCTCTCCTTTCCTTTACAATATTGGTAGGGGTTCAAGATTTTTCCAGTTCATATTCTCCTAAAGTATAGCACCCAGCAGCTTTTCAAAAGCAAAAAGACACAATCTGCTCCAACAACACCATTTCTAGAAACACTGAGCACGGGGGGAGGTAATTTCCTTGTGACAGAGCTGTCAACAAAGCAGCTGTTTGTAACATCACAGCTTGGCAAACCTCCTCCTATTTAAGTGCTTTCCCTTTTGGCTTTGCTCTGTACTTCCCAGCTTCAGAGTGCTAGAGTAAAAACTTCCCTGGTGCTGTTGTCTTGAACCGGAGTGAAAGGGGTGATGCTGCAGCAGAACAATTATCAGCCAGAAGGTGATTACAGGTGGCCACGGGTCAAGAGCCACGGTGGCACTAGACACAAAAGCTGGGAGAGGCAACTGGGTGATGGTCTGAGGTGGTGATGCCCAAAGGAGACCAACAGAACTGTCTGACAGTCCTGAGGTGGGGTGCCCAGTAAGCTGTAAAACATGTGAGAACTTCATATATTCTGCTAATGCCAAGTGCTCGTGAGCTGTGGTGTGCCTGGCTGGAAATGGGGGTGAGAAGGCTGCACACGGAGTGACTCCTGCAGAGACTGGCTGCATAAAGCTGCTGCATTAATGCAGACATGGTCTTGCATGATGCTGACCAGGTAGAAATTCAGACAACAGATGATGCCATTCTCAGTAAGTATTTTTTGGCTGTGAGTGATTCCTGAACACCACATTGCCGAGAGAGCAATCTTAGCATGTTTATCCTATATTTTGCCTTACCAACATAAAATTCTAAAAGATCTGGTCCTTCAAAACGGCCTGAGAGGGGGCCTGGGTGCAGTTTACCGAAGCTTTTCCACCCCATTCCCTGCATCCCGACATCCATCTATCCTCCACAGCCTCTTCACTTTCAGCTCTGGTTTCCAGAAGCAGCACCTTTCTGCCAACCCAGCACTCAGCTGCCACAGCCAGCTGGGCTTGGGTGCAGCAGGATGACCAAAAGCAGGACACAGGTGCTGCCCACCTAGTTTGGGATTCGCCTCACCTAACCTGGAGCAAGTCCCCCTTGCCTCCCCCCGCAGTCAGCCAAGAGAGACCGGCAGAGGCTGATCTGTCCCGCTCCAGAGCAGATGTCAGAGGGAGATCAGGTGTATCACACCTCAGACATGCCTGCTTTCCATTCAGTGTGAAAGGAGCGTGACAGCTCATCCCGGTGAGAGGCTTGGAGCCAGGTGGCTCAGCCTGACCCAGGGGCTCCCACGGGCCCACAGGCAGCTCAGATCTCTGATCTCTGCCAGGGAAGAATCAATATCATCGCATCGGTTCACATTAGCATGTGCCCACTCCTGTTCCCAGCAGCACCCTGCCCTCAGGTACCAGGGACAAGCCTTACCAGAGAGTCCAACACCTCCAACAGGGCAGGGGGAGACCAGGAAAATGGCAGGACCCAGCTGGAGCAATGCACAGAGACATTCCAGCCCAGCAAAGTGCCTCCACAGGGCTGCAGTGCCTGTAGCAGCAACAGCCTCTGCTTCCCATGAAGGAGTCCTGGGTACCTGGTGGCAGGGCAGTGGCTGCCTGTGTGATGCCAGTGGAATCATCCTGCCACAGGGCTGTCTGGGGTTTTTGTCACTGCTGGAATCCTGCCTGCCCAGCAGCCTGCTAATGAGCACCACCAGAGGGACGTCACCTTCCCAAGGAAAGGCTAAACGGTGTGGCAAAAAAAGCCAAAAGAAAGCATGGTAGAAACAGACCTTGCCTCGCTTCCAGCTGAACCACGAGCCTCAGGCTGCTGTGTGGATCTGAAGGGCTGGATGGGCAGCAGTGCTGACACTTCCCTGGGAAGCCACCGCCGGCCTGTCACTCCACATATTCAGCATTTTCTCACAAGCCAGGGTTTCACCAGGACACACAAGCAGATTTCGTCATTGTTTGAGAGTGAGACCATCAGGGTCAGGGAAGGCTGTGCTTCATGTGAACTGGTTTGAACCCCTGCTAGGCACCCCGAATTTCAGAACGGGGCATATTTTCCCAGTTATTCGTGCACCATTTGTAAGTCCTGAGGTGTACAATAAAGCTAATGAGCTCAGGCTTGTCTGGAGCCAGTCACTGCTCCTGTCCTGCAGGAAATAGTCTCCTGAGTGCAGAGACAGCACTGTCAGCTGGTAAGGTGTTCTTGGCTCCAGGACCAGCAGTGTCCTCACCTTCTCAACATCCAAAACTTTGCTGCCAGTCCCTGGAGCAGAGTCAACAGCCTGGAAGTACATTTTCTCTGTAACTACTGAAAATGGCTCTGGATAGCATGGTTTTCCACACTGGGCATTACAAATACCTTGTATGATTAGGTCTAAAGGAGCTTTCTGCTCAAAGGTCCTGCTCCCAAATGCAGGGGGTGGTGGCAGTGTCCCTCTCCCAGGGACATCACGCAGACATTTGCTTAGCCCAGAGATGCTGCTGTGGCTGCAGCATCTTACCCAGATGTAGGTGAGCTTTGTGTTGGGTTGAGCCTGGCTGGAGGCCAGGTGCCCATCAGAGATGCTCTGCCACCCCCCTGCTCAGCTGGGGAGAGGAAATATAACAAAAGACTTATGGGTAGCATTAAGGGCAAGGAAGTCACTCACCAGTTACTGTCACAGGCAAAACAGACTCAGCTTGGGGAAAAAATAGTTTATTGCCAATCAAATCAGCATAGGATAACGAGAAATAAAAATGGAATCTTGAAACACCTTTCCCCCTCTCCTCCTTCTTTCCAGGCTTAACTTTACTTCCAAATTCTCTACATCCTCCCCCGCAGCAGCACAGGGGGAGGGGGAATGGGGGCTGCACTCAGCTCATCACACGATTTCTCTCATGCTCCTTCCTCTTCAGGGGGAGGACTCCTCTCACTCTTCCTAGCACCAGGGTGGGGTCTCTCCCACGGGAGACAGTACTCCATGAACTTCTCCAAGGTGAGTCCTTCTCCCAGGCTGCAGTTGCTCACAAACTCCTCCAGTGTGGGTCCCTTCCACAGGGTCAGAAGTCCTACCAGCATACCTGTTTCAACATAGGTTTACCACGGAGTAACAGCATTCTTTGGGCATTCTTCCACTCCAGTGTGGGTCTCCTCCAGGGGCTGTGGGTGGATCTCTGCATCCCCATGGATCTCCGTGGTCTGCAGGGACCTCACCATGGGCTGCACCACAGACTGCAAGGGAATCTCTGCTCCGGCACCTCCTCCCCTCCTTCTGCACTGACTTTGGAGTCTGCAGAGTTGTTTCTTTTGTTCTCAGTCCTCTCTGTATCTTCAGTTTCCATTTGTTGTTTGGGGTTTTTTTCCCCCCTTAAATGTATTATCCTGGAGGTGCTACCACAGTCACTGATGGGCTCAGCCTTGTCCTGCAGTGGGACCATCCTGGAGCCAGCTGGCATTGGCTCTGTTGGACATGGGGGAAGCTTCCAGCAGCTTCTCACAGAAGCCACCCCTGCAGCCCCCCTGCACCAAAACCTTGCCATGCAATCCTAATACGAGCATTCAGCCCAGCAAAAATTGCTGATCTTACTGGTGGTTTTAACAACTTCCAGCAAAAGGATTCATGGAAATGGAAGGAAGCAAGTAAACAATCTGTTGAAGAACACGAACTTTCAAAAAGTCATTCATGCCATTAGCTCTTCCTTTTTTCACTTCCTGTATTTAAGTGCCAATTGAACACATGTAGGAAAAATCAGCCTGCCATGCTTGGTTTCTGGCACTGTTTATAACTGCCAGCTAATTGTATTGAATGATACATCTACTTGATGTATTTGATATTCAAACAAAAAACAGAACATAAGACGATCATCATGAAAATGTCTTGAATGCGTCAGAGGAGTGTGAGAGGGATTAATTTATTAATATTTAATGAGTGATTTGAAAAGGTGAAGTGTCTAAAAATGAAAAGTGCTGTGAGAAGTCTGTTAATGATGAAAAATGCTGGATATTATTTTATTTATGCAGCTTGACTACATAACAGCCAGAAAAATGCAAGTCCAAACAAGGATGAAGAGACAAACACTGCAATGGAGGATTTGTCTTGTGAGACATGCACTGGGTCCACTAAAGGAACAGCTTTCCTCTCTGGGAGCAGTGTTCAGTGCCTCAGGGTGGGTTAAGCCTGGCAGGGTCAATGCTGGCCATGGGGTCAGGTCCCAGGGGCAGCAATAGCACAGCGATAGCTCCGAGCTCTGCGCTGGGACGTGGCTTTCCCTTCCCCTGTGTGTGATGTGAGATGCTTACACTTCACCCCTGCCCCGAGACTTGGACCTCACCCAGTTCCTGCTCCCTCCCCTGCCTCACTGATCCAACAGGTGGAGATACTGATGTGAGCACCTACATCCAGGCATTTGTTGCTCGGGTTTGGGCTTGTGTGGGGTGACTTATACAATGTCTAGGGTCAGGACCTCCACAAAGCTTTTTTGCTGCCAGGCACAGCTTTGAGCTGTTTTGTGCAGTGTAGGCTGAAAAGTCTGTGCTTTGCATGTCTTGATAATAAATACATATATAAAAATAGATTTGCGTGCACCTCATGTACCGCAAACATTTGAACGTAAATCAGATTGCCCCTGGGCGATGCACTTAGCAAATGCACACCCATCTGAGGTGTGAGCAAGAAATAACCTTCAAAGCTATCAAAGGCTGCTGTTTGCTTGGGTTGGGAGGCCAAGCGAAGGCAAAACCTTCCCTCTGACTATCTTGTACTGTCTTTACTTTGATATAATCTCAGCTGCTCTTATATCATCCTTTGCACATGCAAATACCTTCCCCACCTTGCTCTCTTTCAATTTCCAGCTGGTTTCGCTATGGGAAAATATTGACAAAGGCTTGTTGCATTTTCTTCCTTTCCTAAAGTCTCTCGGCAAATTTTTATAAAGAAAACTACAGACTACACAGGAAAAAAAATCTTGAAAAAAAATTTATCAAATTAAATGGTTGAAATTAGCACAGACATAGTGTTATCAATGTATTCATTGCTTATCTCTTGAATGTAGTGATGGTAAGGGTCGAGCATCCACATGAGATGAAAGTGAGGTCCCTTAACCCCCCCAGCTGACCCAGGCACCTCTTGCCCCCTGTCCTGAATATAGCTTCCTCTTTCCCCAAAGGTAGAGACAGACAGTGTTTCCTGCAGTAAAAAAGCACCGTGACCAGATGCCAGAAGTCTCTGAGCCATCCTGCACAGAGGGGGACAGGGGGTTTGCACAGCTGTGAGCTCTGTGTCAAACCAGCACCACTCTGGTTTTTATCCAGTTGTACTTCCCTCCCTCACACAGCTCCCCCTGACAGCTCCTGAGGCAGGGGTCAACTGTGGAAGAGAAAAGCAGCTTATTACTGCTGAGAAGTGGCTACTGTTAATACTGTATAATCACTCTCTCAGAGGAGGGAGGAGACTAGGGGGACACCTCACTGCAATTACAACCTGGTGGTGAGGAGAAAGGGCCAACACTGATCTCTGCTCTGTGGTGACCAGTGACAGGACCTGAGGGAACGGCCTGAAGATGCGTCAGGGGAGCTTTAGGTTGGATATTAGAAACAGGTTTTTCACCCAGAGGGTGGCTGGGCATTGGAACAGCTCCCCGAGGCAATGGTCACAGCACCAAACCTGACAGAGTTCAAGAAGCATTTGGAAAACATTCTCAGGCACATGGTGTGGCCCTTGAGGTATCCTGTTCAGAGCCAGGAGTTGGACTTGATGACCCTTGTGGGTCCCTTCCAACTCCTCATACTCTGTGATTCTGTGATGCGTTCAAGTTTGATTTTGCTGTAGACTCTGAATAAGCTGGGACAAGATGCTTCCTTGGGGAGAAGAGGGTCTCTTTTATTTTCCATTTTGATTTATTTATATCCTAAGAGTCAGAAGGTTATTAAATATGAGGGCAAAGTGCCTGACACAGGGCCTTTTGGGGTTAATATTGTCACTGAAAAACTGCACACTTGCTTAAATGTGTACAGTGCTACACGCACAGACAAGTATTTTAATGTGGTTTCCCAAAGGAAAAGGAGTCCCCACTAAGCATCCTCACGGGGGAACAGGCTGTGACCTGAGCCCAGCACAGGGGAAGACAGAGAAGGAAGAGCTTCTAAGGGAAGATGTCCAACCCTACTGGCCCCAGGAGTACTGCCTGCCCTGGGGGCTCACCTGCATCCTCACTTGGATGTCATTCCTACAACAGGAGTTCGTGTAGCTGATGTCCACCCTCACATTCTCAAAATTGCAAGGTGGACTGGAATAATTTTGTCCTCCTCCATCACCCTTAACACAACTGAAAGTGAGTTTTCTCATACCAGCTCAGCTCCTGGATCGTATTTTTGTTGGGTATGTGCTACAGAACCTTCTTCATCATTATATCATTCATGCCACATATCATTTAAATTCTCTTTCAGCAGCTACAGGTTCATTCCCTTTCCTCTAAACTTACATGTGAACTCTCTATTACTCATATACTCACTAAATGATATCACTTAATAGGTTCTCTTTGCCTCTACCACATTTCCATAACTTGTTCTTTAATCTTCCTTTGATCCTGAATACCAGAGAAATTTATGTGCAATTTATCCTTACGTTGTTGCACTTGTTTAATCTTTCATTTTCAGTTGGATTCATTTTCAAACAAGAGTGCTTGTTATAGGTTCAGATTATTGTTGACAGTTGGGACCTACCTGCTCTTTCTGAGTCAGGTTTCCATTGCTGTGTTTTATCTTTATCAGTTTCCTCTCAACATGCATTTCACTCAAGGGCTCCAAGCGATTCACTGGAACTCCTTTCTGCCTTCAGATGTAGACTGGGGGGTTTCCCTTTCTTTGGCACGTGTTTGATTAGACCTTCTTGCTCTAAAGGCAAAGAACATGACACCCCTTTTTCCAACTCGGGCAGCTGGCTGATGATCTGTAACATCAACTCCATCCCTTTTCCCATTGCTTTGATCAATGGATGCAGCTCTCTTTCATCCAATTTTTTGTTTTGTTTTCTTGCAGAGCAAGTTATCAGCAAATTTGGTGCCTTAGCAGCACCTTGTCCTGGCAGGTTTAAGAGACAATAATGGGTGTGTGAATCCAGCTCTTGCAGAGGTACCCGAGTTAAAGCCTCCAGCTGCCCTCACAGTTGAGCAGTTCATTGAAGGAACCAATTTGCTCCCCAGAAAGATCATTCCCATCTGTCCACCTGATTCTTCAAAACACAAGAAGCCCCTCAATGTGATGCTGGCCAGATAACTCACCGAGCATGCAGCAGAAGGTGATCCATGAGTGAACAGTTTCCCAGAGTTTATTTTGGATCAAAGGAAAGAGGCTGCCTTTGGGAAGAAGCTGTGGTAAAGGAAGCAAACACAGAAGAGCCCTCCCCAGCTGAGGCAGACACAGCCCACACCTTTTTAAACTATATCATTCCCTGAAGAGCCTTAGGTTCACTTTGATATCTGAGATCAGCCCATCAAAATAAGGCTCACATTAAAAAAAAAAAAAAANAAAAAAAAAAAAAAGAGCAACCAAACCTTCTAGCTTGCTTGAGAGCAAATAATTTATGAACATTACGTGGTCCAAGACCTTTTGAACAGACACCCTTTGGAGTTTTGGCCTTGCGATGGCTACCCTGAAAACCACGGTGCTGCACCCCTGGTCACACACAGGGTCCTGGGAAGCTGAGGCAGGGCTGGAGGGACAGCCTGGGCACCGAGCTGCAGGAGCCACAGGCAGTGCTGCTCCCAGCCACTCTGCAGGGGCACAGCCCTCCAAAGCACCAGCTGGGCCCCAAGGCCAGAGCCAGCACTGCCAGGCCTCCCAGCCACCCTGTGCCACCTCTGTGACTCAGAGCTGCTATAAATACAGCAAGATGAGCTCCCTGGCAGCTTCAGAAGCCTGGTGAATCAACTCTTCAGCAACCTTGCTGATGCAGGAAATATGAAATACATTTTTTGGGGGAAAAAAACCTGAAAAGCAGAAATTGTCAGGTAAAAGAAAGTGTCAGCTTGAAGCTGAGATGGAGGGAGTGTATCGGTAATTTAGGGACAAAAAGAAGTTTTGCAATACTCTCAGTTTATTTTCACTGCACAGAATCTTGATTTCTTGCAAAGAAAAAATCACAAAGTGAGGCAACTAAAAAAAAATATTTTCCTCTGCATTGTAATGGTGCCATGAGGAAAAAAACATGGGAGAAAAAAGCCCATCTAATGTCTCATTAAAATAGATTTAATCTCATCTCAGACCACAGATGCTAAAATTATTTCATCATAATTGTATTGTTATGGAATGACTGTTCCATGTAATCTTCACTCTGAATTTCTCAGTGTTGTAATGTTTGATTATGAAGGGAAGGAGGCTCAGCATTAATTTTCCATTCAGCTTTGAAGAGGTGTAAGTAGGTAACAGAGAAAGGGACGTCTAATGGGCATACGTGCAACTTTTGTAAAGATGGAGACATTTAAAAAAGCTATTTGGTAGCAGACTGGATGTTTTACAGCCTTTTAGTCTTCTGTTTTGTTTTCCAAAGTTGAGAGAAGGGAAAAAATTAAACCTTCCCTTTCAGACCTGCACTCTATTCCCAGCTCATCTGAGCTCCTGCGGAGCCTGCTGGGGTGTCCCTGAGGGACCAGAGTGGGCTCACGGGGAAAGCCCAACACGGCTCTCATCTGAACTCAAATTAGGGCTTCACAGCCTATTCACAGTCCAGCTGCAGATCCTGAAAAGACTTACCAGCTCTCACAAATGCAGATTTTTATTTAAAATAGGAAGGCAGCGCTCTAGGCCACAGGAGATCCGACAGCAGTGGGAGGAGGAGGATCACATTCCTCTGTCAGTGGGGAGCACAGGGGGCTCACAGCACTCCAGCACAGTCGAATATCCCGGGAGTCATGTGCATCTCTGGCTTGCTTAAGGCTGCTCTGGGGTAGGATCATCCCCGAACAGGAACTGCAGCTCCTCCCCCAAATCCCATATCAGCACATCAGAGTGAAATCTGTCTGAAGATAACCGGGGAGCTAAAGGGCATTCAGCTGTGCTTCTCCTTATCTGGACTTGCACAGGGAGGCCAAATCAAACGAGACCCTCGGTGCATAATTAAGTTGTTCTGTCAGCAGCAAAACCAATTAAACCTGGATTCCTACAGATCTACCTCTGGAGCCTCCCACAGAAAGCCAGCAGATCTCCTCCTACAGCATCTTCTACACAGAACCTCTTTCCCAAGGGTCTCTCCTGACCACCTCCATGGCCTCTGCACTTTTTCCCCTTCAGCATTCCATGGTGATGCTCTGATCATGTGCCCTGCCTCTGCCTTTTGGACAAAGCTCAGGACATGCAGCAGCCAGGAGCTTTGCAGGGGAATGCATGGGCATTGATTCAGCTCTCCATCCTCAATGCAGTCTCCTGTTTTCATGAAACTTGCAGGAATTTCATAGCTCCCTGTTAAAGTTTGTTGACGTTGGCCAACAGATTGAGAAAGGCAGGGGGCACGGGCAGACGGGCAGTTCAGTGGCAGGACCTTTGCTGTCTCCAGGCCTCGGGCTGATAACCAAATTATCAAAGAGGAAAATCAACTGTTTCCCCAGGATGTGTGACTTGGACAGGAGTCAGGTGGGCCCGACCACGCTGTGAATGAAGGGGAGGAAAGGCATCCAGCCCTGGCATGGAGCATCGAGGTGGGCTTGTGTGGTCCTACAGGGGCTTTGTGCTGCCCTTTGTCACTTCTCACTGGTAGAGCCCTGTAACCAGCAGCAGTGTGGAGTGTTAAACAATAAACACTCAAAATGGTGACAGAAGGAGAACAGCTTGATCAGAGCCTGCTGCAACTTCTGTTGTTGCTATTTTGGCTGCTGCTTCTTCCATATTGTCTCTTGCAGTGTGTCCAAGAAAGCTGGGCTATTGATCCTAAACTCAGATGTACCAACCTTGGGACCCAGCGGGGAAGCACCAGCACAGGGTTCAAGTGTGAAAAAAGTCCATTCCCAGGTACCTACTTTGGTTGCTGTCATTCAGGACAGTCCAGATCCACAGTGCCATGATTTAATATAGTTCATGCAGAACTAAACCAAGGAAGTTCAGGTCACTATCTCATTTTCCAGGCTTTGAGGAGCTTTGCAAGGGGAGCAAAGCCCTTGCTACTTTCTCCCAGAGGCAATAGAAATTGTTCCTTACACTGATCTTTGCAAATCCAGGAGCAATTTTGTACCTTAAAGTCAGGCTCTGCTCTGCCTTTCAAATACAGAAAGGGTTATGTTCTGCAGAAAACACATTTCAGACAGCCCTGAATCAGCAAGGTCCTCAAAGCCCGCCACATGAAGACACCAGAGCTACTTTTTTCTCTGCATTGTGGGGTTTTTTTCCAGGCTCTTCGTATTTTCTCACAAAAGATCTGCCTTTCACCCTCGCTTTCCAGATCTCCATTGCAAAACCCCTGACATGGACAACACGCACATCTGCTCTGAAGCTACAGTCATCTGTTGTTCTCTGTCAGGCCACTCTATGCATGGGGCCATTGTGCAGAGAAATGGGGCATTATTTGTGTGTCAGGAGCGTTTTCTGCACGATTCCAGGGAACCACGGAATCCCTGGGGACTCCTTTAGCAGTGGCACCACCACAGCAGCAGACCCAGGAGGTGCTTTCCCAGGGGGAGGGGGAATAAGCGTCAGCAGCCATGAGCTTTGCTGAAAGGCGTGTTCTAAGGAGGAATGAAAGGCACTGCTGCCCTCTGAGTCAGGAGAATAAAGGCAGCTGAATTTTGAAGAGGCTTAAATTTACACAGTCCAGCAAGAGCAGCTTCAGGGAGCTCGCTTGTGCTTGGATGGTAAATTCACCCCTCTATTCTTTCCATTTGTGTCTGTCAACCTTCACTTTGTGCCAGCACTGTGATGCCCAGCAGACCCCTGTTAGGAACAAGCCTCAGAGGATGCACCAGGGACAGACTCCAGGGCCTGGGAGAAAGCCCAAAATGGAGGTTTTTGGTGATGGGAGGCTGGAGGAGGGACAGCAGCAGTGAGACATCGTATCCTGACAAACTGTGATGGAGAGCAGGCAGCCACCAGGCTTTGGAGCGATGCAGAGCACAAACAGCTTGGGCCAGATGAAGCAAAAAGGTGCCACCAAGGAGCTGTGAAAAGGGAAGGGAGAGAAGCTGTGGGGTAGGGAACAGAGAAGGCTTTGCAGAATGGATGTCTAAATTTGGAGGAAAGAGGGCAGAGATCCAAAGGTTTATTGACAGTTAAATAGCATTCTCCTCAGTTAATTAGTTTCATAGCTACTCTTAATAATATATCAAGTGAGCTGAAAAGCTCACCAGGAATACTAGGAAGTGCATGGAAAATGTTATAAGCAGGCAGTTTTATTGAAAATCTTGTGTAAGTGTCCATCTGAAAAAACCCTGTCATGCATCAGGCAAGCTGCAGTGTGGTCCAGGGGAGATGACTTGCATCATTTGAAAAGCATGGGCTTTTTATGTCAGAAGAAAGTGAGAGTTGGTAGTAGGATTCATGTCTAGGTGCTCGTGGAACTTGCCACAGGACACACCTCCTCTCGGATACTTCCCCAGGTTCATTCTCTATCAGGGAGGGTGGTCTCTTGTGCCTGTCCTGGCTGTGTGACTTTTAAAACAATGTAATACTGACATTGTGGTCAAGGCCTCTCCCAGATGTGAGGTGTCTCACAAGTTCTGGACAGTAACACCCTCAACAGCTCACTCTCACAAATACCCAACCAGTGCCATCCAAACCAATAGTCACTTCTGAAAATCTTGGCTCACGGGGATGGTTTTGTCAGTGCATTGCCATTTAAAAAGACAGAGAAGGAAAAAAATCTGTAAAAATGTATTTCAGGAACAGCTTATAGACACCCACCTTAGTCTTAAGTAAGACTGACAGGGTTCTGCATTTCTGGGATAATCCATGCTGCTCTGCAGCAAGAACTGCTGAGGTTCCAAAAGCGAAAGGTGGAGGACAAATTCCCAGAGTGAGGTATAACCTTCACTTAGAGAAGTGATTAGTGCTTTTCACTCAGGACCAGCACTGGAGAATTACTCTGCAAATGTCATTTTCCTTTAATACCTTCCCGGCTGCCAGCTCCTGGACACCTGTGGAGGGGAAATGTGTGGTGCTGACACACCATATGGCCACCACTGCTCCTCGCTGCTGCACATCAGCCGTGCAACGAAGCCCAGCCTCGGGGCACTTTTCAGCAGGACTCTGCCTGATTCTTGTGCAACCCCAGAGCACATCTTGGGTTTCTCTGCTGCCGCTTGCCTCGGGATCTGTAAGGGAACTGCTCACTGCAGCAGATGAGTGACACTTACAGAGACCCAGCGGATGATACGGTGTGATCGCAGTGGTTTCCAGCTGCCTGCACTGCCTGACACTTGCAGTCCTTCCACCTGTCTCTCTTTGGTCTGACCACTGCCTTTCCCTGCATATCATGGCACTTGATGCTGGCTTGGGACAGGAGTGCCACCTCCTTCTCAGCAGAAGTGGCTCCAGCAATGCCGTGGACACACTCCCTGTTTCACACCTTTATCACTCACAGGATGAGAGCCATGGAACAGGCAGTTTGCCATTTTTTTTTCAGTGCTTGGTCTTGGGAAACACTTTTTTCCTTTTCGACCCTGCCCAGGTGGAGATGCCCCCACCCATGAGGTACCTGTGGCAAGCACCCCCATCTTTGGGTTTAAAACAGGATAACAGGCATTGCCAGGCATCAAAACCCAGCAAAAGCCAGGGGAGGCTCAGGGAAGTCTCTTGGCCTCCGTGGCATCCCAGGAAGCCTGTCCGTGTGTCCTGGGGCTGTCAGCACTCCTCTGCCGCTGTCGGAAAGTGCAGCTGAAGGGTGGCCAAAGGGAGGGACAGGAGCCAATCTCCCTGTCCCAAACTGCTGTCTCTGGAGCTGCAGAGTGCCCTGACAGGCTTGCAGGATGGTGAGACCTGCTCACCACGCTGGGGTACAGTTTGGTGCTAGGTTTGATAGCGCCTGAGATACCTTGGAAGCAGAGCAGAGCGGGGAGCAGGGAATTTCCCAGCGCTAATTATCGAGCAGTCGTTAGCCAGAGCGGCTCCCCCTGCCAAGGGATTAGGCAAAGCATTGTTTCTCACTCAACAAATCTTTACAACAAACGCTTAACTCTCCAGGCACCGTGTATGAAAATTAATCCCTATCCCCCACTTCTTTTTTCTCATCAGCAGAGGTGTTTCCCTGCCACCACCACTCCCCCCCGCCCAAGGCTGTAGTGACAGTGCAGCGCCGGGGAAGGGGCATTCCAGTGAGCTGAGGGGACAGTGACAGTGCCCCTCCAGGGACCCAGGACTTGTCTCTGCCTCTCTGGATGCATCAAGAAGATGGCAAGGCTGTTTTCATCTTTGAGTGATGTCACTGACATTTGCTGATTAGCTGCTGAGCGTGTTATAAATGCTCAGAAATGCTGAATGGGAGAGCCATGGTGGGAATTTCAGCACAGGAGGATTTCCTGGCTCTGCGATCAGTGCTACATGAAGAGGAGCTGCAGGATGCAGTACCAGTGCAGGGGGATCCTGTGAGCCAAAGGCACGTGTCTTTTAGCGGGAGCCACATGTGAGCAGAGTGAAACCCAGGTGTGCTGTGGGACCTCGGGAATCTCCTCCCATTCCCGTAGGTTGCCAGCCCTGGGGGAAAGCAGAGAAGCTGTGCCTTCTCCCCAGTTCCCACTCTGAGGAGGAGGCAGGAGCTCAGGCTGGGTTTTAACCAGGAAAGAGCAGGCCTTTGGGTTTTCCCCATTAATTTACTACATTATCCATGCAATTGAGCCTGCTGCTGCACAATTCCTGCTGGTTCTCCAAGGGCCCGTGTATCTCACAGACACAGACAAGAGTACACTCCCCACTGCCGTTTTCCACACTGCTGCACTGCCTTCACCCCAGCATTCCTGCTCATCCTCTGGGACACAGAGAGTCACAGAATGGTTTGGGTTGGAGGGGACCTTATAGATTATCTCATTACAATCCCCCTGCTATGGGCAGGGACACCTTCCACCAGACCAGGCTGCTCAAAGCCCCATCCAGCCTGGCCTTGAACACTCCCAGGGATGGGGCATCCACAGTTTTCCTGTGAAACCTGTTCCAACAACTTCTCTCTTCTCAGCATCTGGAGGCTCCTGGTCCTTCCTTGCATGCCTGCTGCCCATGCTGTTGAAAGGAATGAGAAGGATGTGTCTTTACAAACAGACTATGGGTCTGCTGGTAGATAAAGCCAGATACTGAGAGGTGAAAGAAGCAATGGGAGGAACCATAAATTGCATAGGAATTCCACTAATTGACACAGACTTGCTCACTCAAGGCCGTACTAAATCCCTGAACTTAAAGAAAAAGAACAGAGACAGAAGAAAGAAGAAAAGGGGGGAAGGTGCACATTAGAAGGGGGTCTGTATTAGGCAGTTTGGGAAGTCTGTACCTCTCAAGTACCTCAGCCAGTGGGGAAAGAGAGAGGGAAATGCGACCGGGAAACTGGGATAAAAAGGAGTCTGCATCCTCCAACAACTTGAGAGACCCCAGGGGAATGCCCCATGGCCTCTCCCTTTATTCGAATGAAGTAACAGGACTCCTCTGTCTCCTTTTTGGACATAAACCTCTGGTGTTTGTGGATTAATTTTCCTGACACTCACCCAGTTTGCTCAGTGGGTGTTTGCAGCTCTCCTTCATCCTGTTCCAGCACCACCTCTTCCAGCACCACCATTTCTCATTCACGGAAGAACTACGGCGGCTTTTCCCCAGCCACACGCGAGCGTTTCCACACAGCGACACCCTTGAGTCGGTGCACGCAGTCCTCCCTCAGCAGTGCTGGGACTGTCAATCTTCTCACACCTGCTAAGTGATAGAGTGCTTCTCCCAATTTACTTATCCATCATTTTTATTGAGAAATCTGCTCTAGTCCCACACAGTTATATGAGTTAATGGAAGGATGATTAGGGGATTCTGTGGGAACGAGCTGTGATTTCATGCACACTGGTGCAAAGCTGGGACTACACTGCACCTTTTCCAGCACAGCTGCTCAGAGCAGGATTTAATCCCTTTTGCCATGAGTATCTAATTATTTGCATCCTCCTTTGCTTGTTTTTATAATTTTAAATATCCATGTATATTATTTTTAAAGCCATCTGGGCGTTTATTGCTGTGTTTCTGAGCAGGGAGAATTCTGTGCCAGTCTGTTCACATCTCAGAGAGCCTCTCTTCCTGATTAACTCTTCTGGTGCCAGTTCAGTTCCAGCTGTGTCAGGGGTGGGTCGCTGCTGCTTACAACCCAGTAAAGACAGGGAACAAGCATTCTCCCAGGCAGCAGAAACACTGCAGCACAGAAACAGAATCATTTAAAGGACACCTGAAGGTAACAAAACTGTGAAAGTTCTCCAGTGAGTCCTGTTTGAGTAGGAGGTGAAGCCTGGGGGAGGACATCAACAAGCTTCTGAATGCCCCAAGTCCCAAAGCACTTCAGCAGCACCTTAAAGCATGTGTGAAAGATTTTACAAAACATCTCCTGTTAAAAGAATCTTCTGGGCCTTTCAGGTGCTCTTGACCTCTGATGTTTTACAGAGAACCAGCTTTTCCTCTGAAAAACAGAGATCTGTGTCTTTTTGGTCTGAGTACAGGTCAGGGAGGACTAATAAGTACCAGGAAGAGGGGTTGGGGGTTTTGAACAGCATGGTAGGGGCTGCAGTGATGTCCCTGAGGCAGTGCCAGTTTAGCCTCAGCGAGGGCAGCTGCACAGTGGATGGGAAGTGCAGAGTCTAATTTACAAGACTTTTTAAATGTGTGTGTTGAAAGGCACTGAGGGACATTCCCATCTCGTCAGGCCTTGTGTTAGTGGAAGCCAGATAAATGCTCGCTCACCGAGAAGGGAATAGCATATCATCCCTGACATCCTTAATCACCACCAGCCCTGGAAAAATACCTACAACAAGGCACCTGACAAGTATGTTTAGTGCACAATAAACATCAGCTGCTCCTTTCATACATTCACTTGTTCTGCATCCCTGTTCCTCTGGTCTTGCTGAAGCAGGGCTGGGATTTTGCCTCCGCGCTGATAAAGAAACCAGAGCTTTTGCCAGCTGCTGGCTGGACCTGGGGACCCGGTGAGTAAGTAGCAGATCCCTCTCCTGTCGTCCTATATGTGCTACAGCAGGAGGAATTCAAGCTGGTTCAAGAACCTTTTAAACTACAGAGAGCAGCAGAGATGTGGAGAACAAGCTTTTGCCATGCACAGCCCTCTACAAACTGTGTCAAATCTGTCTCAACCCAAGAGCTGCTGCTCCACGGCTTTGACATTCAAGTGGCTTGTTTAGCACATATATATCACAAAACCCCAGGAACTGAACTCTCCATAAATGACAATTGATTAAACATTCAAGCTATATAAAGTACTGAAGCATTGTAAATACATTTTAAGGGGGGGGAAAATCTTTGAAATTCACTTTAAGCTTTCTTTTCAATTATTTATCATAGAATCTCAGCCCCATTAAAGTCAGGCTTAATGGGCTTGTTTATATATTACAGACAACATTCTGCTTTAATTGCCTGCTGAAAGGCTCTTACACCCACCTCTCTCAGCTTTGCATCACTTCAGCAGAAGGCAGGAGCCCAGCGAGGCAGGTGGTGAGCAAATCCCCTCCTCACCTCCATCCTGGGACGCTGAGTGGGGATGAAACTCACCCACAGAGATCAGTCTGCCACCAGGGAGGTTCTTTGGCTGGTGAATCCACCCCAGCTCTCCTCCCTGGTGCGGTACTACATCAGGAGACCAGATCAAGGGAATGATATTTCCATTTCCCATAGACCCCTTATCTCCATGGGTCTGATATCCATGGCTATTCCCACGGTACAGAATTACTTTGCCTGTGGCTTCTGTTTCTGAGATTCCTCTTTTTATCTCTTCTTACTGCTGGAAATGATCAAAGTTGTTTCCATGAGGGCTGATACAGTGGGAAAACCATGGAACTTCAGAGCTGGGGACCCCCCAGCCCTGCAGCAGCACTTTTTGGGAGGTTGGAGGCTGGCTGTGTCCTCCTTCTGCTTAGCCACAGCTGAAAAAGATGCATCATTAATTGAGGAAATGAGGTGCATCTTCACATTTAGCAGCAGCTAAAGGGAAGGGAAAAGGCTTCTGCTGGCATACACTGGGGAAGTTCTAGAATAGCATAAATATCTGTGTGGGCTGGGAGGGAAGGGCAGGGCAGGGCAATCCTGGCCCTGTTGACCAGAACACCTTGTCCGACTTGCCTTGAGGAGAGAACAGAGAGAACTCGGAAATAAAAACATACACCAAGCATAGAGACAAACATCCTTGTGTGCCACTACCAATATTAAAGTAATGAGTCCATATAAAGGCTGTTTGAAGGAAAAAACCCCACCAACTTTGCAGTTCCTTATTTTTAAGCCCATTTCAACCCCATTGATTAGTTTAAAGATGGAGGAGTAAGTTCCCTGGAATCACTTCAGAGAAATAGCACCAATTTCTTCAGAAGTTTGATCCTCAGGTACCTAAAGTTTGGAAGAAAAGGGAGAGTTGATGTCATAATGACTTCTGTATTTTGTGCTGAAATTACATTTTTGGCGCCGCTAAATCCCATTGTGTGCTACGGAGGATATAACGTAATTCTCATCAGAGGGAGGCAGCAGGGAGGTTTACTGGCACTAAAATCAATAGGCACTGAATAAAATGGCTCCAAATGGTTTAGGACCACGCACATATCTCCTTTTGTAAGCTTAAAACCATTTGTGGAGGCATTAATTCATTAAAGGTCTCTTGAAGAATGTCATCATACTGTGTAGTCCATGCACATCAAGAGCATCATAGATTGTGGCTTTTATTAAGGAGGCTGGAGAATATAATTCTTCCTGGAGTACAACAGACTTTAAAATACGGTGCACTTTGAGATCAAAACCATGTTTATAGCAATGTAGTTACTAAATATTTTAACACGTACAATATAAAACATAATGCATCCTGGAATGTGTGTTTATGCTACTGAAGTAGCCACTAGATTGCCAGATCCATTACAAACCACCATGTAGAGTTTCTGATTTGGTTTTGTTTCCTCTGACAGTTTTTTTTCTTTCTTTTTTTATTGATTGCATGACATTATAATCTATTTTTATGCAGGGGTACCAACCCAAAGCTCAATGTCTTTTCTCTTAAACATCTTGAGGACATGCAATTAGCATGCTTGTCCTTATTCTTCCCTTTCTATACAGTCATTTGTACTTCCACGTGGATAAGGGGACTGAATCCCTTAACTGGGAGGCGCAATATGTTTCCATTAAAAGGTAAGTAGTCTGCAAATAACTGGGGACCTCCACATTGTCTCTCCCTACACAAGCCTGAAGCTGAAAATGTCACCATGGCACAGAAGATAAAACTCAGAGCTTCTTGCTCTGGATACGCTGCTTGATGGAAATCAAGGTGACTCAGGGACTCTGACATGGGCCGTGGTCAGGGGAGGGACGATAACGTGTTCTCTGTCCTGGGGAGACCTTACAGCATCGTCCAGCACCTGAAGGGTCTGCAGGAGAGCTGGAGAGCGACTTTGTGCAAGGACATGCAGTGATAGGACAAGGGATAATGGCTTAAGCTGAGGACAGGTTTAGACTGGATATTAGGAAGAAATTCTTCCTGTGAGGGTGGTGAGGCCCTGGCACAGGTTGTCCAGAGAAACTGTGGCTGCCCTATCCCTGGAAGTGTTCAGAGCAAGGTTGGATGGGGCTTGGAGCAACCTGGTCTGGTGGAAGCTGTCCCTGCCCATGGCAGGAGGGTTGGAACGAGATGATCTATAAAGTCTCTTCCAGCACACACCTTTCTATCAGTCCATGGGTCAGTGAACAGCTGCAAATCAGGCTATGATGGGCCATTCCCTCACCTGGTGCAAGGTGGCATCCCCCTGGGATGAGCAGTGGGAGTACCCCAGTCCATGGCAGCTGAAGAAGCATCAGCCCAGTGGGTGCCCTTTGCAGACTGCCCTCTGGATGTGATTTTGGCTGCTGAGCACTCTCTCCTGCTTCAGCTGTGGCCCATATGCTGCGGGGTGTGTGGAGCAGGAAGCCCAGAGAGGACCGGCTGTGCCGTGGCCGCGTGTGCGGCCGCACGCAGCCGGGGGACCATGGCAGTGCTGGCAGCAGGGGGGACACAGCCCTGCCCCAGGGATGTGCACTGTGCATCCCAGCAGCTCAGCACGTGAGGGCTGCTTTGATGTACAGGCCCCTTTCCTGGGGATACGGTGCCACGTGCAGGAAGGGACGGCTCTGTTCCTCTCCCCTGCCTGCCAAACCACAACAGAGAGTTGACCACTGATTTAAAGGCCTAAAATTAGACTCCTCCTTTAAAACAGATGTATCCACCTAATATTTCAGCATTAACTACAGGCATCTCAGCTCTGTACAGCTTCTGAAGATCACAGCATCACCAGCATGAGGAGGGGGGATTGGTTTCCCTGAGCCAGTTCCTGTGCTCTGCTGGGGCACAGCTGTCTTCACACCACCCTGGAAACATCCTGGTCTGTGCCAGTTAATGAGATTGCTTAGGGGCAGCGAGGAGGTGTATCCAAATCCTTGTGGCTGCAAATCAGGAATCATGGGCATTGAATTCCACCGGCCACAGCCCTGAAATGCAGGAATGATGGGCAAGAACAACAGCGTGTGGTGTGGTCAGAGAAGCCTGACAGCCAGGGTGACTCTCCATGATCAACCAGAGTTGGTTCCCAAGCTGGCTTTTTCCCTCTTATTTTACATAGAATGCTATTATCTTTCAAAAAACTAGGAAATTTGGCACAAGCACAATAAAATTTACTGCATTTGACCAGGAAGCGTGGGTAAAACTGAAATGTGCAGTTTTGTCGTCATCACATATGTTTGACAGAGCCTTTTCATGAAGACTTTGACAGAATCTAGGATAAATTTTCCTGTTGTTGCCAGATGGAGGGACCCCTAAGTAAAGATATTTTGGCTCAATTCCATTTTGCAAAAAGCTTATGCAAGGATCACTTTGTACTCCTCCACAGACCAAAAAATAATTAGAGAAGGTCTGTAGCTGTCCCATAAACGCATCCTTACACCTGCCCTTTTTCATTTTTTTTGTTTGTATTTTTTAATTTGCAAGAGCAAAATACACTCACTAAGCCTGGAGTTTGTGGGGCTTGGCATGCCAGCAGCCTCATTGCAGCACCCAGGTCCAGCTGCCTTTGCAAGGAGGGAAAGGTCCACACAAAAGCAGAAGGAACATGAAACAGGGATGAGGAATCCCAGCTGAACCATCCTGCAGGGATAGGAGTGGCAGTGAGGAGAAAGGCTTGTTATCTGTGTGAAATTCCTGGGCATCTTCCAGCAACTGAAGTTCAAAGAAAGCTACATTATTTGAGAAAGCTTTGAAAATATTCATTGAAAGCTACAAAAAATTGCTACTCAAATTCCAGGGCCTTTTCCCTGTTAATTGAAATGCTAAATGAGTTTCTGCCTGCCCTGATTTTTCCACCATTTTACCTGTTAGCGGAAAAACATTATCCTCCATGGAATAAGCTTCAAGACATCCACAACCAAAGAAGAGTTGAAACTTAGGGATTTATTTCATAAATATTAATATTTACATTCCTAATAGGTTCCCTCTTTCCTTTGCAGGATGTATATTCAGGTGTCTGAAAACACAAACAGTGCTGTAGAAAATCGCTGAAGTTTTCTTTTCATATAAACTTGATATTGGATTGCACTGTCTTTTCTGTGGGGCTGAAAGCTCCCAGCTCCCACCAAGTCCAGCTGAAACCACGGTGTCCTCTAAGAACATCATAAACCAGCCCACAGGGTGGGTGTGTGGTGGGGTGAGCTGGCGCAGAGGAGTGCAAGGACTGCAAGGTAATGGCTGGAAAAGTGCTCCCATTCAAGATGCTGAAATAAAAAGGCCCCCTAAAAAGGTGTGTGTGTGTCACTCTCAGCACCCCTCCTTCCCACCTGATGTGCACCAAAGAGGCTGCAGCTTCAGTCCTTGGTAGGTGCTGCCTAGAAGGCTCTCTGGTTTACCCACCCAGTGCTTGGGTAGCTGAATATTCACTGTGTCATAGGGGGTTTGGGGGAGTGTCAGAGGCTGGGGGATTCAGGGGACGGTGTGTTCACCCATCCCCCAATGGATGCTGTCTCTCACCTGGCCAGGGGTGGGAGGATTTCCTCCTGATGACACTGCAGTGCACCTGGATGGGAGCAGCAGGATGCTCCGAAAAAGCAGATTCAGCCAGGAAACCAAGGTGGGTGTCTTCACTGCCCTTGCAAAACGGGTCTCTATCGCTGCTGGCTTCCCAAGTGTGGCTGGGGATGATGCAGAGGAGGAAGAGACACTGCAGAGCCACAGGTGTGTGCTTACAGCAAGGACACTTTAAGGGGGTTCTCTACTGATGTTTATTGCTGCTCTCAACCTGCTCTGCAAACCCTTGGAGGGCAGGATCCCGCCCCAAATTGCCTTTGGCCCGTGTCTGCTGACTCCCAGTTGCTGGCCTTGAGGGTCCCTGTGAGCATATGCTGGATTTTAAGCACAGGCTCCAGTTCCAGGGGGGATAAGGAGGAGTGAGCACAGGCTCAGCCGGGCTGCTCCGGAGCTTCGCTGGAGAAGCGTCTGCAGTCGGTCTCCTTGCGGAAGAGAAACCGCGCCATAATGTCTCATCTCATCTCAGGGGAAATGCAGAGCAATCAAGCCATTTAAGAATATATTTCAAGCTCTTCATAGCAGGTGTTAGACACCATTCTCCGGCTGCTGACAGGAAATGTGTGTGCAATTCTCCTAGGTATCACACTCAGAATATGCTTCTTAAGGGCTTGCTGCTTAAAAAATTCTGCAAAGTGTAAATGGCTCTCATAAAACCAGATAGTAAATTGTCTTATCTGTTTGTCCTGAAAGTGCTCAGCCGGCTGGGTCTTTCCTGCCCATCAGAGCCAGCCAGCCAACACATCACAAGGCCATTGGGAACAGACAATTCCAGGCTAGGAGCTCACATTAGGAAATCTTTCTAAGGAGAAAGCTGAGTTCAAAGTCCCATCACCTGAGGAAAAAAAATTAGAAGAGGAAATCAGCATTTCTACTGAGGCAGTGTAAAAGCATTTCTCACGCTTTCCCTTGCCGTCCTGGCCATGGGAATGAGCAATCAGCACAACATAAACCAGCAGGTTGTGGTGTGCTCTCATGGGGGGAAGAAACTTCCCTCCACGTCAACACTCAAGCACTGCCTCCTGCTACTCATCACAAGGCAAAGAAAAAAAACCTGGAAGGAGAACCCAGCTAGCCTAAAGAGAATTTTAAAGCCTCTTTTCCCTCCCGTTCCCAGAATAAAGGTAATTGCATAACAAAAGCGTCTGCAAGGGAATGACAGCGGACGTGTGCGGTGGGAGAAGGGTTTTTGACACCACGCGTTGTCCGGTCCGGCGCCGCTCACAGCCCCTTCCCCAGAGCTCCCAGAGCCGTGCTGGTGGGCTGCGACAGCGACCCTGCCTGGGAATGTCCCTGCGAATGGGAGCTGTCAGCGCCGGAGATGGAGATGCTGCGGGTGGAAGGCGGGAGGGAGGGGACGGCCAAGGGGGTCAGCCCGCAGGAGCATCTGCTGGGGCCCGGGACATATGGAGCCTTTATTCCTCCTTGTGGAGGCACGAGCGTTTCCTCACCTTCTGCCACCTCCTATTGTGCGAGGGGGCTGCGACCGGCTCTGGGGACAGCTGCTGTGCCTCTGAGCTGCCTCCTTGGGGGACGCCACAAAGGACTCCGTCCCCATCCCCTGGCTGAACCACTTCCCTCATCAATCAGGCAGCAGGAGGGGTGGTGGACACGTTGGGTCTGGTTACCAGGGCACAGGGAAGCTGAAGCCTATTTTTCCTTCTGGGGAAAAAAAAAAAAAAAAGGCTAAGGAAAATATCTGGTGGGCTGCACCTTCTCTGAAAGGGAAAACCACATTCGCTTTGAATATCTGTGAATTTGGAATATGGATATTTAAAGATGTGGAGGAAAAAAGTAGTCATCCAGAGCTAATTATACAGCTGTTGAAAAGCCCAGTAAATATGTTACTCAGGGATATATAATACCTTTGATGTAGTTGTAATCCGACTGAAGTTATTATAGGTTTTCACAGCTGCAAAGCGATCCAGCTTAGGAAGGCTTTTTTTTTTTTT